>JAOEGL010000003.1:5382403-5827403 GCA_034509955.1 Urosaurus nigricauda
AATACATTTGCACACAACTGCCTCTTTTTCTGTCTCACACACAAACACAGTGTCATGCATTCTTAAAGACACATACAGACTCACACATTTGGTCTTATACACAAAAACACTCTCTCACACACTCATAAATACATTTTCACAAAATTTTCTCACTTTCTCACATCATCCGCTCACACTCTCTCATACAATTGTTCTTACACACAAAAACAAATTCTCACCCACTCTAAAATACATTTTCACACAATTGTCTCTGTCTTTGTCACCCACTCATCCACATACACTGCCATATAGTCTTCACACACACACACACACACACACGATTTCTGTCTCATACATTTACTTTCACAGACAAAAACACTCTCCCGCACACTCAGAAATACATTTTCACACAATTGCCTCTTTCTGACACACACAGCGTCATGCAGTTGTAAACACACACATCACAACACACACACATACACAGAGCCACACATTTGGTCTAATACACAAAAACACTCTCTCACACACTCATAAATACATTTTCACACAATTCTCTTTCTCACACCCGCACCCACTCTAAAATATGTTTTCACACAGTTGTCTCTCTTTCTCACCCGCCCATCCATATACACTGCCATATCGTCTTCACACACACATACACACCCACAATTTCTGTCTCATACATTTGCTCTCACAGACAAAAACACTCTCCCAAACACTCAGAAATACATTTGCACACAATTGCCTCTTTTTCTCTGACACATAGTGTCATACATTCTTAAACACACACAACACACAGAGCCACACATTTGGTCTCATACACCAAAACACTCTCTCACACACTCAGAAATACATTTTCACACAATTCTCTCTCTTTCTCACACATGTGCCCCCCCACACTTACATGGCCATACCTTCTTCCTGACACACGATTAACCGATCAAAATTGCACAACTGAGATTAAAACGCGATTAACATTTTCACACACAAGAGCCATCATCCCGGGAACAACCAGGGAGTAACCAGGCAATAAACAGCAAAAAATCATTCACAGGAAAATCCTGTGAATGATTTGCTGCTGTTTCTTGCCTGGTTATTCATGGGATAATGGCACTTTAATCGCTTTTCACCGCAACGTCAGATATTGTGGCACTCCCATGTCCTTAAGAGCCATCCATTGCTTTTTGGGATCTATACCGTTTTCGTGATCTGTGCAGTCCAATGCTTATTGTCTCTTTTTGAAATTCAATAAATAAAGGAATAAATAATTTCTGGCTTGTATAAATAGCTTTTGTTTGGACTTGGCAAATAATCCTCCTTGCATCACCGCCGCTGCTATTGTGTCCACCTCTGGTGTTGCATCTCATCATCCTGTTTTATTTCCCTGTAGATGGTTGTGTGTGTGTGTGTGTGTGTGTGTGTGTGTTTTTGTGCCAGTTACTCGGCATGGGCTGGCACAGCTGTAATAAGCAGCTATTAGGAGGAACAGATGAAACAAGCAATTTCGCTCACAGCAGGATACAAAAAGATGGGCTGTGGATTCAGGCATTACCATCCCTGTCACATACTGCAATAACTATTAGGAAAGGCTGGTTGGAGACTATATGAGGGGAACAAATCACAGGCCTGCAGGCTTGAAACCTTTCTCAATATTGTAGCTGGGTTTTTAAAATAATATTTTGGGATGATGAATTCCAAAAGTATGCTAACATGTTGCACTATGCATGCAGTTCTTTCAAAAAAACTCAATATTTTTATCAATTCGATTGTCATTCAGTGCAGACGCCGATGTTCCGGTGCAATTTCTTTTAGCGCTTTGGACGGATTTGTGTGTTTCATATCAGCAAATGAAAGTCTTTTGAAAGTTCTATTAGAAGACTTTAAACCCTTTTTTACTTTTTGCAGGATAATTTCCTTCAGTTCCATATTGAGGGAACTGTATGTGACACACACATTTCTTTCTCAAACTCAATATTTTTATCAATTCAGTTGTCTCTCGGTGCCGACGTTCTGGTGTGATTTCTTTTAGCGCTTTTAAATGGATCTGTGTGTTCCATATCAGAGAATTAAAGAGTTTTGAAAGTCTGTTAGAAGACTTTAAACCCATTCTTACTCTTTGCAAGACCATTTCATTCATTTCCGTCTTACAACACAGAAATGTCAAAGAAAGTGGTAGGAAAAAAAACTACGTGATGGAGCAAATCTGAGGTCATGTTTGGATTTAAAACACCAAATCCCTACAAAACCAGTATACATTTAAAAAAAAAAGTTTTTAAGACTCTCAGTTTTGCAGGCCTGTGTAATTGTGTGTTTGTGTGTAGAAGGAGATGCTATGAGAGAGAGCATCCTCCTCACTGCTGTTAGCACATCCTGCATCCCTGCGCTGTATATGTGGCTCTTCATATTTATATATATTTTAATACCTAGAGGTACTGAAGATACTCTTAATGGCTTTGTCATTTTGTGAGATGTTTAGCCCTCCCTGTCAGAGAGCTCTGGTGCCCCACCAAACTACAAATCCCAGAATGCCAATGCATTGAGCCATGACAGTGAAAGTGGTGTCAAACTGGATTAGCTCTTCAGTCTGGAAGATGCCCTCATCTCCAATACCTGTTTCAATCAACAGGAGGGCTAAAAGGATGAAGGCCACTGGAGAGCCCCACAGTAAATGTAGCAGGAGTTATATTTCTGGTGGCCTCTATTCATTGGCTATCAGTTGCCATTGACTACAACTCCCAGAATCCCCAAAAGAGAAAAAAATGATCCTGGACCACTTTCTCTCCACTACATATGGTACTATATGGTCCAGGAACCAAATCCAAGCAGATACCAAGGGCTTGTTTTATTTTAGCACTGCGGATGCTTTTCTCATGGCATATTGCTTCCTTCGCCACCACCACCATCATGTCCCAAAACTTCTAGAAAGGTTTGCTGTAGATCCTTCTAAACAAACATATTGCAAAGGGGGAAAGACCGGAAAATGCAGAAATAGTAAAATCACTTTTCAGGAGCCTTAGGAGTTTATCACACGAAGGGAATTGGAAGTATAATCCAATGGCAATCTGAATGCAATCATGGGGTTTAGTGTGATGGCGTGAAAGCTGATCACACACATTTTCAGGCAAAGGGAAGTCCTTCCGAACGCAATCGTGGGGTTTCACGTTATTGCGTGAGAAACTATCACATGCAATTTCGGGCACTGGGAGGCAATTTCAGGCAGTTCTGAACACAATGCGGCGTCAATACGCAATCAAGTAAATTTGCTGAACTAGTGAATTTACTCAATTCCGAACTGGCCTCACTTCCATTTCTTTCGAAATTGAGAGAAATTCCTCCCATGTGATAAACTCCTAAATTATTCCTTTGCTAAATTGCAATCTGGAACAGTGTCGTGTGCAATATGCATTTCCTTCTGGTTTTGGTTGGATTATTATTGTCCCCCTGCAGGAACTCTAAAGAAACCAAACCCTATCATCCTCCTTACAATCTCCTCCTCCCTCTCCATCTAATCCCCTTTGGCCTGCTGCTACAGATGGTCCAGCGTGGCATTTTTGGGGAGGGAGGGAGGATACAACGGGGGGGGGGGGGAGAAATGCAGAGCTAGGAAACCACGCCTGCTCCCTGCTCACATATTTCTCACATTTCAAGCAATTGCACCAGAAATGTGCAGACCATGGATAATTTTTTTCTTAAAGTGGCAGCTCCAGTCTGTTCCATTGGAGGCAGAGGGGGAATGGTTATTTTAAAATAAGAAAAGAAAAAGGAATTTATCCCCAGTTCTTATGCAATTCCTTGTTGCATGTGCTCCCCAAAAATGCTCAGTATTCAGAGAGCAAAGAAAACATCATTGTGCACAGGTTAAAAAGCAAGCAAAATTAGACGACAGTCCCAATTAATCCCAGGGAGACTAGATGTCTGAACCACAAAGGAGGACAAGACACCACAAAATGTACAACGTTCAAGAAAAATGGAGGATGTGACTAAATAAAAGTTGAGAACACTCATGTAAATATAAATCCATGACTCTAAAGTCATGCTAAAAATGGAGAACAAGTTGAAATTCCTCCTGGACAGAAGGCTGAAATACTGTATAGGACATGTCCCAGAAAAGGAGGATGCCTGGTCACCATGAATTAATCTGCACCTTTTCAGTCCCTACATTTTGAAACGTCACAGTTTCTCTCTCCTTTCACAGGGTGCATCTACACTGTAGGAGTAATGCAGTTTGATACCACTTGAACTGCCATGGCTCCATCCTACAGAATCCTGGGATTTGTAGTTTGGTGAGGCACCAGCACTCTTTGCTGGAGAAGTCAAAGAATGGACCCAGGTTTTCCTCTGTTTTGTTGTTAACTGCCCTGGAGTCGATCTTGACTCATGGCAGCCCTATGGATGAGACATCTCCAAGACCCTCTGCCCTCCACTGCTCTGCTTAATTCCCGCAACCCTTCAATACCCATAGTGGCCTCCTTCATAGAGTCCATCCATCTGGCATGTGGCCTTCCTCTCACCCTATTTCCCTCCACCTTTCCCAGCATTATTCTCTTTTCCAATGAGTCCTTCCTTCTCATGATGTGTCCAAAGTACAACAACCTCAGTTTGGTCATCTTGGCTTCCAGGGAGATTTTGGCCATCCATGGGATTCTCAGCAGCATTCTTCTCCAGCACCGCACCTCAAATGAATGGATTTTCCTCCTATTGTATCTTCTTTCTTGACTGTCCAGCTCTAACATCCATACATGGCAATAGGGAATACAATGGCTTGTATGATTCTAATTTTTGTGCTCAGTTGTATATCCTTGCATTTTAGGATCTTCTCTAGTTCTTTCATAGCTGTCCTTCCCATTCTTAGGGCGTTACCAGACGATGGAAATTGGAAGTATAATCCAATGGCAATCTGAATACAATCATGGGATTTCACATTATCGCATGAGAGATTATCACACACATTTTCGGGCAATGGGAAGTCATTCCGAACACAATTGTGGGGTTTCACGTTATTGTGTGAGAGACTATCATATGCAATTTTGGGCAATGGGAAGCAATTTCAGGTTGTTCCAAACACAATGCAGCATCAACACGAAATCACATAAATTTGGTGAACTCGCGAATTCAAAAAATTGTGTTCATTTCCATATTGGCTCCACTTTCTTTCAAAATTGAGAGAAATTCCTCCCGTGTCATAACGTCTTTAATAATCCGATTTCCTGACTGTAGTCCCCATTTCTATCAATATTTCATTCTTTTACTATTTCTATTTCTTCATTGTCCAATTCAGATTTGTGTAGGTTCTCTGTGGTCATTATTTTTGTTTTCCTTATGTTTAACAATAGGCCTGTCTTTGCACTTTCTTCCTTGATTTTTCTTAGTAGGTGTTCCAGGTCTGTGAGGTTCTCTAGTATTATGGTGTCATTTGCACATCTCAGATTATTGATATTCCTTCCTCCTATTTTCCCTCCTCCTTCTTCTGTGTCCAAGCTGGCTTTTCTTACAATATGTTGTGCCTATAACTTGAACAAGTAGTTGTGCATATAACTTGAACAACATAAGATGCAGCATTGTCTAACCCCTTTGCCAATTGGGAACCATTGTGTTTCTCCATGTTCTGTTCTGACAATAGCCTCTCGTCCTGAGTGCAGATTCCTGATCAAGACTATCAGATGTGTTAGTCTTGTCTCCACCTAATATTAGGTACTCTGTCCCCATGGATCAAGATGGAGAACAACAATGAACAGATGTACCACATCAGTTAAAACACATCAGGTAAAATACATATCAATTTGAAAGGACATGCATACAATTTAAAAGGACAAAGAATCTGCATTTAAAATTCATCATTCAAAATTCACAATTTAAAAAAAATCTGGACAAGCCTGCTGGAAAAAGGCTGGCCCCTTCTGGCAGGTCATTCCCCAGTCTAGGGGCAGCTGAAGAAAATGTCCTCCGGCTGATAGTTGGCAACCTAGTCCTGGCAGACTAGAGTAAATATCCGCCCGAGGACCTGA
The DNA here is from genome assembly GCA_034509955.1 of Urosaurus nigricauda. Taxonomy (NCBI): domain Eukaryota; kingdom Metazoa; phylum Chordata; class Lepidosauria; order Squamata; family Phrynosomatidae; genus Urosaurus; species Urosaurus nigricauda. The sequence goes on from JAOEGL010000003.1 coordinate 5,388,388, forward strand.
GTGTATGAATAGATATGGCACAAAGTAAATCAGATATCATATCTGTGTCTGGAAACAATCTCTCCAGTTCCGGCCAATGTGAGCATGAATCTTCCCTTCCTTTGTTGGTTTAACCATGCAGAAAGCAATTCATAAAACCACACACAATTTCTTCTTGCTTTCATGCCCTAAAGGAAATTTCTCCAGTCCTATGGGATGAAAACCAACCCCCTTCAATTGTTCATCTGCATCGCCAGGACAGATTCCACTAAACATTAAATACAGAATAAATATTAAATACCTTTTCAGATGGATTTTTTTTGTATTGTTTTGAATTGATTTATGTTTTGTGTGTATGCTGTTTGCCTCCGACTTATGATGACCCTAAGGTGAACCTATTGCTCGGTTTTCTTGGCAAGTTTCTTTAGACCAGGTTTTCCATTGCCATCCTCTGGGGCTGAGAGATTGTGACTTGCCCAAGGACACCTAGTGGGCTTTCTTGGCTGAGCAGGGATTCGAACCCTGGTCTCCAGAGTTATGGTCCAATACTCAAACCACTATGGCACAATAGCTCTCTTTAATTGTTTGAGATACTTTTAAAGTCAATCTTACCTGTACGGGACCCTAGTCTCTTGAGGTATAGGGCAGGCTATAAAGGTACCATGGTATTGTTGTTTAATGAGAGAGGGAATTTGCTGTATTTTTATCCTGATAGTTACCTTTTCAATATTTCTATGCTGTTTCAAAGCAGTGTTTTTAACAGGGCTGCTCATTTAATTTTTGAAGTTTAATTTTTTGAAAAGAAATGTTTGCATAATAAATAGCATATCCTCCATATCCACGGATTCTTCACCCAGAAGCATCCACAGATTGAAAATTTCAAAAAGAATATTAGATTTTTGGCATTTTATATAAGGGAAATTATCTTCATATCCATTGCATTTAATGGGACTTGAACATCCATGGATTTTGGTATCCATGGGGGTCCTGGAACCAAACTCCATTGTATACCAAGGGGCCCACTATATGTCCAGCCTTGGGTCTCTGGGATTTGCAGTACCAGAAAAATAATGTTTCCACATTTTTTCCCTTGAATTCATTTCAAGTGTGTGTGTGTGTGTGTGTGTGTGTGTGTGTTTCTTGATTTTCTTTTGTTCTTTCTTCCAGCATGATGCGCCAATATATCCTAAGAGGCAGGGCTCAACCAGAGGAGAGAAACCATGGACCAATCCGTTGCTTCCAACTAAGATGTTACCCGAGAAAGGAGAGTTGTTGGTCGTTTTCCAGATGTGAGTTATGCAACTCAGCTCATGTAATGGCAGTTCAGAAGTAAGAAAAGCTGCTGGAGGCCATCTGCTAAGCCCGGGATGGTGAAGGTTGTGCGTCTGCGTTTCAACAGCAATATTTATGGGAAAGAAACACCTGGATTTGGCTTTAGGTGCATGCAAAAGCTTACAACCTTTTTCTGATCTCCCCTGTGCTGCTCACTTTACATACCTTCCAACTGTCCAGATTTGGCAAAAACAGCCCTGGTTAATCCTCTATCATCCCACTTTTTCGGCCAATTTTAAAATGTCCCAGTTTCTCTCTCCTTCTCCCACTTTCCCCCTTTGTCCTTGGGTTTCCAAGGCTGAGTGGAGATTTGAATCCTGGTCTCCAGAGTTAATGCCCAATACTCAAACCACAATATCATGCTGGCTCTCATTTATAGTTTAGGGAAGGGAATTTAAGAATTTTTGGCCAGAGAGCTCTAGTCCCTCCCCAAAGACTTGAGTACTGGACTATAGTGGCGCAGTGGTTCGATGCCTGTACTGCAGCCACTCACTCAAAACCATAAGGTTGCGAGTTCAAGACCAGCAAAAGGGCTCAAACTCGACTCAGGCTTGCATACTTCTGAGGAGGTCGCTAAAATGAGTACCCAGATTGTTGTGGGCAAGTAGCTTACAGTTGTAAATTGCTTAGACACTGCTTAGGTGGTATGAAGCGGTATATAAATGAAGCTGTCTGTTTGACTGCTGTAATCTGCTTTGATTCCCCACCAGAAAAGGTGGAATAGAAATAAATCCTATTATTATTATTATTATTATTATTATTATTATTAGACTCTGGAGACCAAGGTTTGATTCCCTACCTAGTCATGAAACCCACTGGGCGACCTTGGGCAAGTCACACTTTCTCAGCCTCAGGGGAAGGCAATGGCTAACCCCCTCTGGACAGTACTTGCCAAGAAAAACACATGACAAGTGGAAATGACTTGAAGGCACTCAACAACCTCCACAACAATCTCACCAAACTCTGTATCCCTAGATTCCATACGACACAGCCATAATTTTAAAAGTTGTGTCAAACTATTATGACTGTGTCGGGGAAAACGTTGCAGTCCTCTCCTTTGTGGTACCGCCAGCACTGTTGCATCAAGGAAGAGAGTTTGTGTGGAAGTATTCCCTCACCTTCCCCCGCCACACTTCATAAGGTCATGGATACACTGGTGCGCACGGCAAGGCTTTATTTTTAAACTGAAAAGCCACTGCAGAAATTGATATGGCTTCCTTGACCTGTTTATCTTTCAAATTTGATACAAGCAGGGCTTGAGCCAGAATTCACCAGTCCAGAAATGCAAAATCGGAAATGGGAACATCAGTAGAAAAGGGCTCATCACAGACTTATAGAGGACCATCTCGTCCAATCCTTGCCATTGTCAGGATCGGTTGTTGTGTCTGCCTTCGAGTCAGCCCTAACTCATGGCAACCCTGTGGATGAGATATCTCCAAGACACGGATCTAATCCTGTAATTTCATCCCTGTGTTCTCCTTAATTGAGTCTATCCATCTGGCCTGTGGTCTTCCAGTCTTTCTGCTGCCTTCTACATTTCCTAGCATTATTGTCTTTTCTAATGAATCATGCCGTCTCATGATGTGGCCAAAGTGTGACAGCCTTCATTTGACCATCTTGGCTTCTACGGGTATAATCTGTTCAAGGACTCATTTGTTTGTCACAGTATCCTCAAGACCCTTCTCCAACACCACATCCCAAATATTTTGATTTTCCTTCTATCTGCATTCTTCCCTGTCCATCTCTCACATAAGTGCATGGTGATGGGGAATACCATGGCTTAGATTATTTTAACTTTAGTGCTCAGTTGTATATCTTTGCTCTTTAAGATCTTATTCAGTTCTTTCATTGCTGCCTTTCCCATCCCCAGTCTTCTTATTATCTCTGGGCTGCAGTCTCCAGTCTGATCCATGGAGTTTATCACACGGGACGGATCCTGTGCAGAAACTTGATTTAAAGTGGAAAAAAACCCACAAAAGCGGGTTTTTTTCACACAACATTCAGAGTTAACCCGAACAAAAATTAGAAATAACATGCAAAAGCAGGTAGTTTTTCAGATGTCGTTTGCACCAATGAGAAATAATGCAACATTAATCTGAATGCAAGGTGACAAAACCCGTTTGTTGGTTTTTTACTTTCAGGAACTTCCCGAAAGTAAAAAGGAGTGTGTTTTGTTGACTTTGTATTTGGATTAATGTTGCGTTATTTATCATTGATGCCAACATGTCTGAAAAACAACCCACAAAAGTGGATTTTACAATCATGTTTCTGCACAGGATTTAACCAGTTTGCCTCCATGTGACAAAGGACTATGCTTGATCAGAAATCTTTATGTCAGGATCAGAGCACCTCAGAATCCCTGCCATGCTTGCTATGCTCAGTTATGTTTTGCCGGCTGCTTTGCTTTGTTTTACAAAACTACTTTAGTTTTCTGAATAAAGTTTCCTGTTTTCCCACCAAGGCTTGGATTTCTGAATTAAGTTCAGCCAGTAGACGATGGCCATGCAAGAATGTGCATTCCTGACGGACAGCCATCTATCTGTTTGAAAATCCCCCCAAAAGAGTTCCCACCACCCTCCAAAACAACATATTCGACTGTTGCACTGCTCTTTCCATCAGATAGTTCTTCCTAATGTTTAGGTGGAATCTCTTTTCCTGTAGCTTGAAACCATTATTCCAGGTCCTAGTTCTAGAGAATTGCCTATAACACAGAGAATATTGGGCTGGTCTCTCTTTTCTCTCTCTCTCCCTTGCTCCAACTCATCCACATATCTACAGAAATCCTCCAGCAAATCACAATCCCAAACTTCACCACTCTTTCAGCTCTTCAGGAATGTGCACATTCGTTCAAATCCCTGGCTACCCATTAGCTCAGCAAAACAAAGAGAATTGGCTTGTTCGTGCTAATGAAGAGAGAAAAGCTGTCACACCCAATTATTCCTGATGTTTTACTTCTAGTAAAGCTCCTCTCCCAGGGAAATGGTCTTTCCAAACACTGGAAGCACGTGAAGCACTGGAAGGATGCGGAATAAATTTTGGTGCTGGGCTGCACCATCATATCTACGACAATTGTCGTTGTGTCATTTCTGACTTACGGCAACCCTAAGGTGACACTATCATGAGGTTATTTTGGCAATATTCGATCGGGGGAGGGGGTTCCATCACTGCCTTCCTCTGAATATGAGAGAGTGTGACTTGCCCAAGGTAATCCAGGGGCTGAGCGAGGATTTGAACCCTGGTCTTCTTGAGTCAGTTCTCAAACCACAGCACCACTCTGGCCCATCCAGCTTCCACTACTGCTGAACAAATGTAGGGTTAGCCACTTTGACTATAAAGATAAAATCCAGTCCAGATGGTGGTTCTACTAAATGATGATGATGATGATGATGATGATGATGATGATGATTTTGGAGAAGGAGGAGGAGGCAGGACCACCATCTGGTCTGGATACTGTTCAGATATTATTATTATTATTATTATTATTATTATTTATTAGATGAACTTAACTGTTCCAAAGTACAGGAAAGCATTTGCCTTGGCCAAATTTAATGCACTTATATCTGCAGAACATACAATATAGTACCATACTGTGAATGCTTATGCCCTTGGGAGGCAGAGAAAGTTGAAACTGTGGGTCATGTTTTAATATATTGTTGATTTCATTGTGACCTTCGACGTCATTTTTTAAACCCAGTCTTACAAACTATACCAGGGAGATCTGATGTGTTTTACATTGATTACCAGGTAGCTAGTTTTTGCACTGCTTGTTGGCATAGGATGTTATCTTAATATTAAAGGTATTATCATTTTGTATTTTTTTTAAAAAAATATTATTATAACACAAGAATTTTACAGCTGATCCTGATTTTGGTTCTGTATTTAATATTGTATTTTGATGTATGCATTGCATTTTATTTGTCCTATTTTACTCCCTTTTTACTGGTCATTGACAGAAATAAGCATATGTATATATGTATCATTATCATTATTATTATTAAGATGAAGAAGGAGAAGGAGGAGGAGAGGCCAGTCATAATCTCTCCATGAATTGAGGTGAGGAACAACAATAACTAGCAACTACATAACACAAAAAGGGCAACTTTTGAAACCAAAGTGGCTCCTTATTCCTCAACCAAAATCTAATCTCCTGCAACTCTATTAAATCTAGTTCTTTGAAAGAGTGTAGCAGAGGCGGGGAAATGTGGCCTCCTTTCATAAAATACAGATGTGAATATTGCCTTGAGTTTTCTTCTTCAGCTTCTTAGATTATGCCCAACCCCTTTTTGAAATACCAAGGAAACAGCCAGCAGAAACCGCATGCAATGCTTAATTTACTCAAACTTGAGTTCTCCTTCCTGTTTGTTTTTTTTTAAAAAGTAAATCAGAAGGAGAAAATTGCTGGTGTTTATTGCAAATTTTACGCTACACTGTATGGACATTTTTAACTTGAGGCATCTGCAGAGTCAGAGGAACAGATTTCTAGAAAATGCTGGAAGTGAGCATGATGCAACTCTGGAAAAATCTTGCAGAGGGAGGAGAGAATATACTAAAGAAAACCCCGATGTTAAAAGACTTCTGGCCAGCTGTTGAAACTTATCCTCTGCTATTTGCCTCCCTCTGTCTGGGGTTGTATTTCCAAGCAAGGAAAACTGTGAGCTTGGTATTTGACTCATGCCACGTTTAGTATTCAGGCAGCAGAATGCCACACACATTTTAAGATTCAGATTTTATGGCGTTCCTGCATTAAAATATTTATTTTAATGACACGATGTCTCAAGGCAGGAAGAAAGGAAAGAAAAAGGGGGAAACATTGCATTATTCCCAGACTAACATCAAACATCACCATTAAAAGTCGTATAATGCAGTATATCTGCCGACATTTCACAGATGGAAGCTGGCACAGATGTGGCCAAGCAAGATCAGAATATGGCCAAGGTGGTGAAAGTTATTAATGAAGAAGAATCCATGAACCAGCAGTTGGCTTTTGCCTGAGTTTACTGGGAAGGGCAAAATGCTGCTTCCTTCCTCTCCTTTCCTCTCCCTCCTGCTGAGTGTAAACTACTTTTGCATTTTGAGCTCAGTTTGCAGCAATGCAAATATGCTGCGGACAAAGGAGGAAAGTGGGAGGAGGAAAGAGAAACAGGGACATTTTATAAAGAGTGTGAAAAGTAGGACAGCAGAAGACTAATCGGAACTGATACTGGCGAATCAGGACAGTTACATGGCGTGGTAAAATTTAAAACAAAAGGAAGGGAAGAAAAATCTGTCCACTATTCTGGATACCAGCTCCCTACTGGGATCTAATTGTGGAAATGTTTTGCCCTACAAATGTTTTGAACTAGTATTCCCACAATCCCCTACCATCCTCTGTGTTGGGTGGTGTTGATGGGACTTGCATGCCAACAGAACTGGAAGCACCAACATTTCCCAACCCTGTTCTGATCCATGAGGATCCATGAGCGTTCACAGGCTTGTTCTTGGTGTCATTCTGTTGGTATACTTTGTCATTCCTGTCTCACTATAGCAGAACTTGGAAAAAGTTACTTTTGGTGACTACAGCTCCCACAATCCCCTGGCCAGTCTAGGGATTCTGGGAGTTGCATTGCAAAAAAGTAACGCAGCAATTCCGGGAGTTCTAGTATCAACAATGGGCATGGTGGCAGGTACATTCTGGGAATTGTAATCTCCCCTCACAAGTAACCATGCTGGCTGAAGGACTCAGGGAGTTGTATTCCTGAAATGTGTCCTTGCGGGCTGAGGGAATCTGGGAGTTGTAGTCCTCCAAAAACATTTTTTTTCCAATCTCTTATGGACAGCCAGCGTGGTGTAGTAGTTTCAGTGTTGAGCTATGACTCTGGAGGCTGGGGTTTGATTTCCAGGTCAGCCATGAAGCCCAGTGGGTGACCTTTGCCAAGTCACACTCTCTCAGCCTCAGGGGAAGGCAATCAGCTAAGAAAACACCACGACGCATATGCCTTAGGGTTGCCATAAGTTGGAAATGTCTTGAAGGCACACAACAACAATGGTTCTTTTCCATGCAACAACAATTCCTTCTGAACATGAGTCCCAGCTGTGTCTGTGCTGGGGCCTCGTAAGATCTGGTCAAAAAGCAAAACCCAAGGCACCATTTTCTGGAGTTTTTCCCTAGCTGGGTCTCCTCTTCCTTTTTGTTCTCCATGTCTCCATGTCTGGGTGTAAACGAAGAAGTATTTCCCCAAGCTGACTCCTCATTCTCCAAACAGGACAGATTTCTTGCCTCCTGGCATCATGTCCAGCAAATTATTTTATACATAAATTGCAGCAAAGAAAGAGCTTCTCAGCAACCTGCAGGCAAGCAAAAGAAGAACAATTGCAGCCTTAAAACACGCCTCCCTCCAGAAACCAACCTTTGCATTTTGGCAGAAAGAGAGACTGGTGCTGGAATCTCTAACACTTTCTCTGCATGAAATCATAGAATCATAGGAGGAATTTCTCTCAATTTTGAAAGAAATGAAAGTGGGGCCAGTTCGGAAATGAGTGAATTTGCTAGTTCAGCGAATTTACTTGATTGCGTATTGATGCTGCATCGCATTCGGAACAACTTCCCAGTGCCCAAAATTGCCTGAAATTGTGCGTGATAGTTTCTCATGTTCGGAAGGACTTCCCATGGCCTGAAAATGCATGTGTGGTAGTCTCTTATGCAATAATGTGAAACCCCATGATTGCGTTCGGACTGCCATTGGATTATGCTTCCAATTTCTGTCGTCTGATAACATCCTAGAGTTGGAAGAGACTCCAAAGGCCTTCCAGTCCAATATAATATAATAAATTATTTATATCCCACCCCTTTGAGATCAATCGGGGTGGCTAACAGCAATAAAATACAATCCAATACATCAAAATATTTCCCACCCCCTTAAAAAACTATTAAAATCAGTTACCAATTAAAATCCAACAGTTAAAACAACTTCTAAATAAAAATTTCAGTAGCACTAAGGCAACTACAGCATATATATCAAATCTTGCAAGGCAGGAATACACAGTCAAAGCATTCCCTGTGACAGATGGCCATCTAGCCTCCATTTAAAAACCTCCAAAGAAGGAGACTCCACTACCATCTGAGGCAGTGGCATCTTCCACTATGAAACAGCTTTTACCATCAGGGGTCATAGTACAGTCCACATGTCCCCGAAATTTTATTAGGAGTACTTATGGTAACACCCCCATCCTATATCTGTGCATTTCATTTTTCCACCCTAAGTGCAGTACGTTACATTTCTCTGCGTTGAATTTCATTTTGCTAGCTTTGGTCCAGCTTTCTAGTCTATTCAGGTCATTTTGAATTTTGATCCTGTCCTTTGGGGTATTAGCTACTCCTCCTAATTTGGTGTCATCTGCAAATTTGATAAGAAAGCCCTCTATTCTTTCATGTAAGTCATTGATAAGGATGTTGAATAGCACTGGGCCAAGGACAGAACCCTGTCGGACCCCACTTGTCCAGGAAAAGAAACCATTGCTGAGCACCCTTTGGGTTTGGCTGGTCAACCAATTACAAATCCACCTAATAGTTGCTTTGTCTAGCCCACATTTTACTAGCTTTTTTGCAAGAATTTCATGGTGTTCCTTGTCAAAAGCCTTACTGAAATCAAGATATTTAGTGGAGATGGCAGCAAGGGTGTAGTTAAGGGGTGATGGTGAACGCACTAAATGAGGTGAAACGTTGGAGGGTATGTGTTCTCCCTCTGAAGGAACAAAGATCAAAAACAGTTGTCTAATGGGAAAAATTCAAAGATATAGCCCGTGTTAGTGTTAGTCTGTAGAATTAGTATGTACAGAGATCTTGTAGCACCATAGAATCATAGAATCATAGAATCATAGAGTTGGAAGAGACCACAAGGGCCATCCAGTCCAACCCCCTGCCATGCAGGAACTCCAAGTCAAAGCATCCCTGACAGATGGCCATCCAGCCTCTGCTTAAAGACCCCTAAGGAAGGAGACTCCACTACACTCCGAGGGAGTGTGTTCCACTGTCGAACAGCCCTTACTGTCAGGAAGTTCCTCCTAATGTTGAGGTGGAATCTCTTTTCCTGCAGTTTGCATCCATTGTTCCGCGTTCTAGTCTCTGCAGCAGCAGAAAACAAGCTTGCTCCCTCCTCAATATGACATCCCTTCAAATATTTAAACAGGGCTATCATATCACCTCTTAACCTTCTCTTCTCCAGGCTAAACATCCCCAGCTCCCTAAGGCGTTCTTCATAGGGCAAGGTTTCCAGACCCTTCACCATCTTAGTTGCCCTCCTTTGGACATGCTCCAGTTTCTCCACATCCTTTTTGAATTGTGGTGCCCAGAACTGGACACAGTATTCCAGGTGGGGCCTGACCAAAGCAGAATAGAGTGGCACTATAACTTCCCTTGATCTAGAAACTATACTTCTATTGATGCAGCCTAAAACTGCATTGGCTTTTTTAGCTGCCGCATCACACTGTTGACTCATGTTCAGCTTATGGTCTACTTGGACTCCTAGATCCCTTTCACATGTGGTCTCGTTCAGCCAGGTGTCCCCCATCCTATATCTGTGCATTTCATTTTTCCGCCCTAAGTGCAGAACCTTACATTTCTCCGTATTGAATTTCATTTTGTTAGCGCTGGCCCAGCTTTCTAGTCTATTCAGGTCATTTTGAATTTTGATCCTATCCTCTGGGGTATTAGCTACTCCTCCCAGTTTAGTGTCATCTGCAAATTTGATAAGTATGCCCCCAATTCTGTCATCCAAATCGTTAATAAAGATGTTGAATAGCACTGGGCCCAGGACAGAACCCTGTGGGACCCCACTGGTCACTTCTCTCCAGGATGAAAAGGAGCCATTGTTGAGCACCCTTTGAGTTCGGCCAGTCAACCAATTACAAATCCATGTAACAGTTAACTTGTCTATCCCACATTTTGCAAGCTTGTTTGCAAGAATGTCATGGGGAACCTTGTCAAAGGCCTTACTGAAATCGAGGTATACTATATCCACAGCATTCCCTTCATCTACCAAGCTGGTAATTTTATCAAAAAAAGAGATCAGGTTCGTTTGGCATGACTTCTTTTTCTGAAACCCATGTTGGCTTTTTGTGATTATGGCATTGGCTTCTAAATGTTCGCAGACTCTCTGCTTAATGATCTGCTCTAGCACCTTTCCTGGAATTGATGTCAGACTAACTGGACGATAATTGTTGGGATCCTCTCTTTTTCCCTTTTTGAAGATGGGGACAACGTTTGCCCTCCTCCAGTCTGCTGGGACTTCTCCTGTTCTCCAGGAGTTCTCAAAGATTATTGCCAATGGCTCTGATATTACATTTGCCAGTTCTTTTAATACTCTAGGATGTAGTTCATCTGGTCCTGGAGATTTATATTCATTTAGGTTAACCAGGTATTCCTGTACTACCTCTTTACTTATTCTGTGCTGAATTTCCTCTATTCTGTCTCCTGTTCCATTATCCTTAGGTTGAGCACCCTTTGCCTTTTCTGAGAAGACTGAAGCAAAGAAGGTGTTGAGTAATTCTGCCTTTTCTCTGTCCCCTGTTAGCATTTTGCCATCTTCTGCACGCAGTGGCCCTACTGTTTCCTTCTTCTTCCTTTTGCTGCGGACATATCCAAAAAAGCCCTTTTTATTGTTCTTAACCTCTCTAGCAAGCCTGAGTTCATTCTGCGCTTTAGCTTTTCTGACTTTACCCCTACATGTGCTGGCTATTTGTTTAAATTCCTCTTTCGTGATTTCTCCATTTTTCCATTTCTTATACATGTTCCGTTTAAAACTTAGCTCATTTGAAAGTTCCTTAGTCATCCATCCTGGCTTCTTGAGACATCTACCATTTTTCTTCCTCATTGGAACTGTTTGAAATTGTGCCTTCAATATCTCCCTTTTGAGAAACTCCCATCCGTCTTGAACTCCCTTTTCTTTTAGTATTCCTGACCATGGGATCACTCCCAGTATTTCTCTAAGTTTATTGAAATTAGCTCTCCTAAAGTCTAGAGTGCGTGTCTGACTATGCCTAGCTTCTCCCTTCCACTGCATAACAAACTCCAGGAGAACATGGTCACTTCCACCTAAGGATCCAACCACTTGCACCCCATCAACTAGGTCTTCCCTGTTGGTTAAGATCAGATCTAAAATGGCTGATCCCCTTGTTGCCTCTTCCACCTTTTGGACAATGAAATTGTCTTCCAGGCAAGTGAGGAATTTGCTAGACTTTGAGGATTTGGCTGAGTTTGACTTCCAGCAAATATCCGGATAGTTGAAGTCCCCCATCACTACTACATCTCTCCTTCCTGATTGTGTGGTCATCTGTTCTAGAAAGGCATCATCCAATTCCTCTGCCTGAGTCGGGGGTCTGTAGTAGACTCCCACAGTAACATCCCTGTTATTTCCCTCTCCTTTAATTTTTATCCAGATGCTCTCCACCTGGCTTCCAGTATTGACTTCCTGGATCTCTTCACTGGTGTAAATATCCCTGACATATAATGCTATTCCTCCTCCTTTCCTACTTGGCCTGTTTCTCTTAAAAAGGTTATACCCCTCTATTTCTACATTCCAATCATGAGACTCATCCCACCAGGTTTCAGTGATGCCTATTATATCATATTTCCCTTGTTGTGCTAGGAGTTCAAGTTCATCCTGCTTATTTCCCATACTCTGTGCATTAGTGTAGAGACATTTAAGACCATGTGTCCTCTTTACTTGCTGCTTTTGCACATTTTTTTGCCTCCTACTGTTGGGTCCTTGCACTGTTTGCCTTGTTCCCTCTATGCCACTTGGACTATTCTCTCCATCCCTTTTGTCTTCCAGTATAATGTCTCCCTCCCCCACATAACTCAGTTTAAAGCCCTCCTGATTAGATTCTTCAGACTGTTGGCAAAAACGTTTTTGCCAACTGGCGTGAGATGCAGCCCATCCCTTGCCAGAAGTCCCTCCTCATGGAACCGCAGCCCATGATCCAAGAATCCAAACTGTTCTTGGCGGCACCATCTACGGAGCCAGTTATTCACCTCTGCTATTTTCCTCTCCCTTCCTGGACCATGCCCTTCTACCGGGAGTAGAGATGAGATGACAACCTGTGCATCCATCTCTTTCAGCTTCCTTCCCAGAGCCTCATAATCCCTTTTGATATTCTGAAGGCTGTGCCTTGCAGTATCATTGGTTCCCACATGAACCAAAAGAAGGGGATAACGGTCAGTAGGCTTGACAAGTCTTGTCAGCCTCTCCGTCACATGATGGATCTTTGCCCCAGGGAGACAACACACCTCCCGAGACATCCTGTCAGGCCCACAAACCACTGCTTCTGTACCCCTCAGCAAGGAGTCCCCCACCACGACCACGCGCCTCCTCCGAGGCTTAGCAGTGGCTGTTCCTTTTCGTGATACTCTCAGGCTCCCCTGCTCTGTCCCTGATGTCTGTCCCTGCTGCTTTTCCTCATCATCTCTGACAACAGAGAGAGATTCAAAGCGATTCTGTAGCTGCAAGCCGCTCACAGAACGTTCCCTGGTTTCCTTACTTCTGTGTGTGACTTTCCTCCAAGCATCTACCTCTGTTATATGTGGAGTGACCTCCTCCACCCCAACAACTTCCTCTGTCTGTTTCCCACCCAAGACATTCTGGTCTGATCTGTTCAGGAGAATCTCCTGCTCTCTATGATGCTGGAGTGCAGATATCTGCTCCTCTAGCTGCTGTACTTTCTCTTCCAAGAGGACTACCAACTTGCACTTGTGGCAGGTGTAGTTCGCCACCTCTGTAGGCAAGAAGACAAACATCCCACAGGTGTTGCAGGTGACTGCTGCAGGGCCTTCAGTGTCCATACTGAGAAGTCTTAAGGAGGCACTGAAACAAGACTGTGGGCTTCCCTTGCTAGACTTGGCCTTTATTCCCAAGCTCTGTCACTGAGTTCAAGTCAGGGGGCCTATAGTTATGTAGAGAGCTCCTGGCTAAAAGCTCCTTCCAAAGGCAAGTCTCTGATTCACTTCCTCTGATGCTTCAGGCCGGCTCCTCTTCTATTCTCTAAACACCTCCTTGACTAGATAAAATAAAAAAAAAAATCAAAATTCGCGCGCCGTTAGGCGCGCGCTTCTGCTAGCCTTGAGTAGCCTTAAGTAGCCTCCCAGCACTGGCTCCCAGAATGCAATGGCTCAAGTGTAAATTAAATTAGATCTCACCCAAGCACATGGACTACAGCCTCCTCCTTTTCTTTCTTTCTCCTCCTTAAAGGAAATGCAGCTTCTGCTAGCCTTGAGTAGCCTTAAGTAGCCTCCCAGCACTGGCTCCCAGAATGCAATGGCTCAAGTGTAAATTAAATTAGATCTCACCCAAGCACATGGACTACAGCCTCCTCCTTTTCTTACTTTCTCCTCCTTAAAGGAAATGCAGCTTCTGCTAGCCTTGAGTAGCCTTAAGTAGCCTCCCAGCACTGGCTCCCAGAATGCAATGGCTCAAGTGTAAATTAAATTAGATCTCACCCAAGCACATGGACTACAGCCTCCTCCTTTTCTTTCTTTCTCCTCCTTAAAGGAAATGCAGCTTCTGCTAGCCTTGAGTAGCCTTAAGTAGCCTCCCAGCACTGGCTCCCAGAATGCAATGGCTCAAGTGTAAATTAAATTAGATCTCACCCAAGCACATGGACTACAGCCTCCTCCTTTTCTTTCTTTCTCCTCCTTAAAGGAAATGCAGCTTCTGCTAGCCTTGAGTAGCCTTAAGTAGCCTCCCAGCACTGGCTCCCAGAATGCAATGGCTCAAGTGTAAATTAAATTAGATCTCACCCAAGCACATGGACTACAGCCTCCTCCTTTTCTTTCTTTCTCCTCCTTAAAGGAAATGCAGCTTCTGCTAGCCTTGAGTAGCCTTAAGTAGCCTCCCAGCACTGGCTCCCAGAATGCAATGGCTCAAGTGTAAATTAAATTAGATCTCACCCAAGCACATGGACTACAGCCTCCTCCTTTTCTTACTTTCTCCTCCTTAAAGGAAATGCAGCTTCTGCTAGCCTTGAGTAGCCTTAAGTAGCCTCCCAGCACTGGCTCCCAGAATGCAATGGCTCAAGTGTAAATTAAATTAGATCTCACCCAAGCACATGGACTACAGCCTCCTCCTTTTCTTTCTTTCTCCTCCTTAAAGGAAATGCAGCTTCTGCTAGCCTTGAGTAGCCTTAAGTAGCCTCCCAGCACTGGCTCCCAGAATGCAATGGCTCAAGTGTAAATTAAATTAGATCTCACCCAAGCACATGGACTACAGCCTCCTCCTTTTCTTTCTTTCTCCTCCTTAAAGGAAATGCAGCTTCTGCTAGCCTTGAGTAGCCTTAAGTAGCCTCCCAGCACTGGCTCCCAGAATGCAATGGCTCAAGTGTAAATTAAATTAGATCTCACCCAAGCACATGGACTACAGCCTCCTCCTTTTCTTTCTTTCTCCTCCTTAAAGGAAATGCAGCTTCTGCTAGCCTTGAGTAGCCTTAAGTAGCCTCCCAGCACTGGCTCCCAGAATGCAATGGCTCAAGTGTAAATTAAATTAGATCTCACCCAAGCACATGGACTACAGCCTCCTCCTTTTCTTTCTTTCTCCTCCTTAAAGGAAATGCAGCTTCTGCTAGCCTTGAGTAGCCTTAAGTAGCCTCCCAGCACTGGCTCCCAGAATGCAATGGCTCAAGTGTAAATTAAATTAGATCTCACCCAAGCACATGGACTACAGCCTCCTCCTTTTCTTACTTTCTCCTCCTTAAAGGAAATGCAGCTTCTGCTAGCCTTGAGTAGCCTTAAGTAGCCTCCCAGCACTGGCTCCCAGAATGCAATGGCTCAAGTGTAAATTAAATTAGATCTCACCCAAGCACATGGACTACAGCCTCCTCCTTTTCTTTCTTTCTCCTCCTTAAAGGAAATGCAGCTTCTGCTAGCCTTGAGTAGCCTTAAGTAGCCTCCCAGCACTGGCTCCCAGAATGCAATGGCTCAAGTGTAAATTAAATTAGATCTCACCCAAGCACATGGACTACAGCCTCCTCCTTTTCTTTCTTTCTCCTCCTTAAAGGAAATGCAGCTTCTGCTAGCCTTGAGTAGCCTTAAGTAGCCTCCCAGCACTGGCTCCCAGAATGCAATGGCTCAAGTGTAAATTAAATTAGATCTCACCCAAGCACATGGACTACAGCCTCCTCCTTTTCTTTCTTTCTCCTCCTTAAAGGAAATGCAGCTTCTGCTAGCCTTGAGTAGCCTTAAGTAGCCTCCCAGCACTGGCTCCCAGAATGCAATGGCTCAAGTGTAAATTAAATTAGATCTCACCCAAGCACATGGACTACAGCCTCCTCCTTTTCTTTCTCCTCCTTAAAGGAAATGCAGCTTCTGCTAGCCGAAAGACAGAAGTTGGCAGCATGAGCTTTCCTAGACTTCAGTGTACTTAGCTTCTGAGGAAGTAGACTGAAAAGCCTCTGAAGTCATGTTGCCAATTTCTATCTTTCAGTGAGTCTCAAAGGTGCTACAAGATCTCTCTAAAGGTGTCTAATGGTATGGTTTGACTCTCCACTCAGCCATAAAACCCACTATGACAAGTCACACTCTCTCAGCCTCAGATGAAGGCAAAGGCAAATCTCCTCCGAACAAATCTTGCCAAGAAAACCCCTTGAAGACACAAAACAACAACAGGTTAAAAACTGTGAAGTCACATGCTTTCACGGCCAGCATCCATAGTTTTTTGTGGGTTTTTTTGGGCTATGTGGCCATGTCCTAGAAAAGTTTGTTCTTGATGTTTCGTCAGCATCTGTGGCTGGCATCTGCAGAGAAGATTAAACACTATATTTATTGTTTGTTTCAACTTATGGCGACTCTGTGGATGGGACACCTCCAAGAACCCCTATCTTCCACTTCTTTACTGCAAGCCAATGCCCATGTTTCCCCCAACTGAATCCATCCATCTGGCATGTGGTCTTCCCCTCCTTCTTCTACCCTCAACCCTTCCTTAGCATCATTGTCTTTTCCAGTGATCCATGTCTTCTCATTATATGGCTAAAGTACGTCAGCCTTCATTTTAATCATCTTGGTTTCTAAGGAGATCTCTGGCTTGATCTGTTCCAAGACCCATCTGTTTGTCCTTTTGGCTGTCCATAGTATCCTAAGCACTCCTCTTCCAGCACCATGTCTCAAATGAGTTGATTTTCTGAATTGCACACCATTTAAAAGCCCATTTCAAATCAGGCTTTCTTAATCTGGAAATGAAGGACTGAAGCAATGGAAAGGAAGAAAAACTTCTACTCACTGCTCCACGCTACCCTTGGATTTCATTCTCCACCCTCAACATCCCCAGAGATGAAAGTACTTAATGCAGCAAAGGAAGACTGCAAGCAGAGAGACACAAGCAGGCCAGAGATATCAGCCAGCCAGCTAAATACCTCTCTTGCTATGTTTAAATAGAAGGGATGGGAAGAAGGCGGAGGGCAACTGAGGACACGTTGACATTAATATGAGAAGCCCACTAGACAGGCAGCTTTTGTAGGCTGCTCTATCTCCTGGTAACAAGATCATTCCTTAAGGCTGGCCACTATGAACATCCTCAGTGGGGTGGAGGGGGGGTGTCCCACAATCCCTTAAAGCTTTTTAGGGATTACTGTTGCTCCCAGAACTTGGAGAAATTACTGCTTTAGACTTCAACCCCCAGAATCCCACATCCAGATTTCTGAAGACATGAGTCTTAAAAGGAATCTTTTTTTAAAAAAATTAAATTATTAAACACACACAGTGTATGTATATAGAGAGACAAAAGACAAAACTACAAAATGAAGCAAAACAAAGAGAAACACACACACACACACACACACACAGAGGCACACACATACATACATACATACTGTGTGTGTGTGTGTGTGTGTGTGTGATCTCTCTCTGGCTTTTATTTGCTAACGAAGATTCAGGAAGGACTCGTCCCACACTTACTACAAGCGCATTGATGACTAAAAAGGCCTATCCGAGATAAACAAGTCCGGTTACAGAAAGCACAGCAGAAATCTCCTTGGATGATGTTACCAAGTTGTGGTTCTTTCTGCGTTGTCATTTCTCTTCGGGACTCATTCAGCATGAGTTCTCAAAAGAGACTGCAGCATTGTGGATAGTGCGTCTCCATGCCTCCTGAAATGAGGCCAGGGCAGACCATTGTTGGTGATCAGTTTGGCCAAGTTTGAGATGTTGTTTCAGGGAGTCCTTGTATCTCTTCTTTGGGGTGCCCCTCTTATGCTGATCCATGGCGTGTTCACCATAGAGTACTATTTTGGGGAGGCGGTGATCTCTGCTTGCTCCAGGACAGCAACATTTGTCACATAGTCAGTCCAGTGTATGTTTAGGATTATGTGTAGACAGCGCTGATGAAAGCATTTGAGGAGTTGTAGATGTTGGAGATAGGTGACCCATGTTTGAGACCCATAGAAGAGAATGCACAGTACAATGTCTCTGTACACACTGATTTTTGTGCTTCGCCTCAGGTGTTTCTTACTCCAGACTCTTTTGTGAAGCCTTCTGAATGCACTATATGCCTTTGCTAATCTGTGATTGATCTCTTTGTCTATCTTGGCATCTGAGGAGATGATACTTCCCAGGTAGGTGAACTGCTGGACGGACTTAAGCACAGAGTGGGAAGATCATTTCGGGAATAAAATACGTAAATGAAGAACTACCTCCTTAAGAGATGTGTGTGCAATACTAATAGATTGCGTCTTTTAGACAATCACACAAGGTAAAAATCTAAGAGTCCTGTGGCATCCTTAAGACTGATCTGTTACAACACAGGCTGCGAATAAGCGGTGAAATCTCATGCTATAATAAATTTGTTAGTCTTAAAAGTGTCACAGGAATCTTGGTCATTAAAGACTATTAACATCTTTCTTCTGATCAATTCTAAAAGCAGTAATAGACATCCCCCACTAGATGGCAATCAATAACCAGTCCATACCTCCAGATCTAAATGATATTTCTGGAAATGAGGATGGAGACCATGGCTTTTGCAAAGTGAATGTGCAAAATATGTCATGGATAAACACTTAGAAGCATAGTGCATGGGTGTGACTAATGTGCATAGAATTATACAGCCAAAACAAACAGGGAGCTGGGATTGACTGTGGTTACTTGATGGGTGATGTAGAATACAAGAAATTGCCTTCTAACTGCTCAGATCTTTCCAGTTCATTTACCATCTACTCTTAAACTAGGAGGATGTCAGGTAGCAAGAGGTCTTTCCCATCACTTACTACATGATCTTCATCATACACACCCAACTGTCCCAATTTGGCAGTGAGGGACAATCCTGGTTAATCCTCTGTCGTCCCACTTCTTTAGTTGCCGTTAAAACGTCCCAGTTTTTCTCTCTCTTCCTCTCTCTTTCCCTGCAGCTTCCTCCAGTTGTTGCAAACTGAGTTCAGATTTCAAAAGGAGTTTGTGCTCAGTTAAGCCAGTAGGCTGGAGAGGGAAGGAGGTGGTGGAACCCTCCTATATTTTAGCATAGTTTTCATTCACATGAGCACAATTTATTATTATTTTATTATTATTATTGGGAAATCACCCATATTACCTCACAGGGGAATCAAGGACAATTCACAGTTCTTGAAAATCACTTCCTATGGGATGGATGGGGAACGGATTGGGGACTTCTGGCGGCATTGGCGGCATTCCCCTATGTTTTAATATGGGTGATTTCTCCGTTCCATTCCCTTCCCGCTCACTTCCATTCAGCGCCATTTGCATCCCCCAAGGCCCGTGTGATAAGTTCCCCTGTGTGATAATCTCTGTAATGTCCAAACTGATGCAAGTCAAAATGCTGATCTATTCTGCTTTGGTCAGACCTTACCTGGAACATTGGGTCCAGTCCTGGGCCTCACAGTTCAAGAAGGATATAGACAAGTTGGAATATGCCCATTGGAGGGCCACCAAGAGGCCACCAAGATCAGGAGACCTCTAAGCCTTATGAAGAACAGCTTAGGGAGCTGGGTATGTTCACCTTGGAGAAGAGAAGATCAAGAGGTGATATGACATCCATATTCAAATATCAAAAGTCAAGTAGCAGATGATTTGAGCTTGTTTTCTTCTGCTTCCCAGGGTCCAAAATAAAATTAAAATAAAAAAAATGGATTCATACTATAAGAAAGGATTTTTGACTAAACATTAGGAATGGAATAGACTCATTTGGAGAAAGGTGGGGTCTACATTGGAGGTTTTTTGAGTGTTCGACTATGACTTTGGAAACCAGGGTTCAATTCCTGGTTTGGGAATGAAACCCACTGGGTGATCTTGGGCACGTCACATGCTTTCAGCCCCAGGGGAAGGCAATGGCAAATAACCTCTGAACTAATCATGCCAAGAAAACCTCATGATAGGTTCACCTTAGGGTTGCCATAAGTTGGAAACGAATTGAAGGCACACAACAACAACAACAACCAGAGGATAGAGGGCAATGTCTCAAGAGTGTTTTAATGGTAGATTCCTGCACTGGCACGGGTTGGACTAGATTGCCTTTGAGGACCCTTCCAACTTTACCATTTTATGATTCTGTGATTTTATAACCTCGATTTGATTTTGCCTCTGCAATCTAAGAGTGTGGAAATTTCAGTCTAGACAATCCATAACAGAGATCTAAGCTGTATGTTTGTTATCTTCCCATCAAATGGGAGAGCTGCGGAGGGATGGGGGAGAGAAAGAGCGAATGCAGCAGAGAGCTTAAATGGAGAGTGGGCAGGCTTTTGCGAGGGGCACTCAGTGATAGATCAGTTCTTTTTTCTCTCTCTCTTAATAAAGCAAACCCTTGCATCATATTATTTCCAAAGCTATTATAGGACCCACAAAGAAGCATTATGTGGCTTTTGTGGCTCTCTTAGCCTCATTCGATTTGGCCAGTCGGGATAATAAATTAGATGGAAAAAACGAGATAAGAGGCTACTTTGGCTACTACAGAAACTGCATAATCGAAACACAGCGTGCGTCCTAGGATGGAGGTAATGAAGCTGTAACAAATGAAAGAAAAAGCATCAATGGCCTCAAACAAGGGTACATTATGGTACCATTTTTAAAAATTTAATTGTTGCATTAAGAGAGCAGTTCAGAGGGCAAGGAGGAGCTCAGTACAGTGGAAAGAGTTTTGCAATCTCGGAGAATGCATTTCATCCATAGCTTTGCCAGGCTTTTGCCGACTCAGAAGGGCAGCTTTGAAGGAACTAGATGAGATCCTCAAAGGCAAAGATATATCATTACGCATCAAAGCCGGGATGATCTATGCCGTGGTATTTCTGATTTCTTTGTATGGTTGTGAAAGCTGGACACTAAAGAAAGCTGAAATAAAGACAATCACCTCCTTAGAAATGTGGTGCTTTGTGGTGTTTAAAGTTAACATCCAGGTCAGCAAACCCATAATCCACAAGAGGTGGCAAGGCAAAGCCAAGCCAGCTGCAAGGTTTACATGTGGTTACAAACAGAAGCATGATCCACACAGTCCAAAGTACAAAGAATCGTGAGTAGAGTCCAAAGACAAGAGAAGAGCTGCTGGAAAGATTAATGCGAAAGGACATACACAGAGGTCAGATACACAGAGATGTCAGACAGGGCTGCACAGAAGTATGGGAGCTGTTGTTCTGCAGCAATGGAATGGCCTGGACTGAGCAAATTTATAGCCAGGAGTGAAGGGGCCCAGATGACCTCATTAGCTCAGCATCCTGTATTGAAAGTGGAGCAGGGTTTTACCTGACCCTTTGCTCCCTGCACTTTAATTTATGTCACTTGAGGGGATGAAGTGCCTCTTCTTGCTGATCTGCAGCTATTGTCTGGGATGGACCAGACTCTGGGGCTAAACAGATTGGCCAAAAGGGCCAGTTTTGGAGTGGAGTGGAGGTGTGGCAGCCGCACGACGCATGCCCCGACTCCACCCCCAAGCCACTGTCACACTGACTAACCAACTGCATAGTGGGTGGCATTATGGCACTCCTTTGGCACAGTGTTCAGATGACGCATGCCAAAAAGAGCACCAGAAAGTGCCATGGCGGTGGCAAAGGTGCCCTTTTTCCAGCTCCAAAAGGAGTGGAATTTTGCTGCTGCTTTTCGGACCGGAAAAATGTCAGATTAGGGCTACAGTGTGCGCTTGCTGCCCAAAGGGGCGGCAGCCAGCCACTCTTTTGGAGCCATCTGTTTTACCCCTCTGTCTCCATGGGTGCCATGGCAGGACCATCAAGTTACTCTTGACTCCAACTAGTGCCTGTCATTCTGGCTCTATTCTTTTCCCTCTTCATTCAAGGAGGCCTCCTCCAAGTAGGACATGCCATGTCAGGAAAGAGTTCTATGGATGCCATGGACCTCCAAAATTATTGGGTCTGAGGGAAAACTGAGCTTGAACTCTCCCTCCAAGCCAAGAGATCAAATGGAGACTATCCTACTTGGACACATTGTGAAATGACATGGCTCATTGGGCAATAATGCTTGGTAAACTGAAAGACAGTAAAAAATAGGAAGATCCCAACACTGATGGATGGACTCCATCAAGAAAGTCATGGCTGCCCTGAGTTGGGAACAGAGCTGTCAAGAACAGGGTATCTTAGAGATTTCTTATTCATGGGCCATCATAAATTGAAGCCAGCTTGATGGTGATTTATTTGTTGTTGTTATTAACTACCTTTGAATCTACTAATAGAGACCTTGGGATGAGACATCTCCAGGCTCCAATGTCCTCAATTACTTTGCTTAAGTCCTGTTGGCTCAGGCTCATGGCCTCCTTGGTTGTGTCTATCCATCTTGTATGCCACCTTCCTCTCTTTCTACTGCCTTCTGCCTTTTCTAGCTTTGTCTTTACTAGTGGACCCGATCTTCTGATATGGCCAGAATATAACAGCCTCAATTTGTTCAACTTTGCTTCCAGGTAGAGTTAGGCTTGATCTGTTCTAGGACCCATTTATTTGAGTTTTTGACAATGCATGGTATTCTCAGCACTCTTCTCCAGCACCACATCTGAAATGAGTTGATTTCTTTCTACCCACTTTCTTTACTGTCCAGCTCTCAGAACTGTACATTTTGTGCTCCCCATTAACTTCACTGCAGAAGTAATGCAGTTTGACACCCCTTTAATTGCCATGGCTCAATGCTGTGGAATTTTGGGATGTGTAGTTTGTCGTGGCACCAGAGCTCTCTGGAAGAGAAGGCTAAATATCACACAGAACCACAAACCACAGCATTCCCTACCATTGAACCATGACAGTTAAAGCTGTGTCAAACTGCATCATTTTTGCAGGATGGATTAACCCCTACATCTGGCTGCAGTCCCTAAATGAAAAAGGCAAGTGTCTACATTTCCCATGGCCTTGAATTATGCAAGTTATAGAAGTCTTATCTGGTGCTAAAATAAAGTTTTGAATGCCCCAGATCTGCCTTTCATGGATGACCTTGAAAAAGCATCCAGCAAGTTTTTGAAATCTCTCTTTTATTTCTTTCAGTTTCTGAAGCTGAATATCTGATCCTCCAGAATCAGAGCAGCATGGAACCGGAGCTGCTGACACGTCAGGCTCCAAAAGAAGATGGCAGAAAATAGAGCTTGGTAAGGAAAAAAAAATCATTTAAAAACACATACACACACAAACTATAAATCCTAAAAACCCACCATCCATCCTGGCCATTGTGGAAAGTAGGTTCCAGGAACTGTAATCTTAAAAAAGGGAACTTCTCCAAGCTTTGGTAGAAAGCCTGTCTTTCAGGGAATAAACGCCTCTCTTGCTCTCTGTGCAAAATTTCACCATTTCCTTTTTGCTTGTTTTGACTGGGCTTTAGCAATGCTTTCGCATGCTTGGAGGCTTTGCCCTTGTTAAAAATACCAATCTAACAGAATAGTTCATTGCAGACTTATCCTTTGCATTCCCCAGTTGCCAGCTCTTATCTTCTCTCTCTCTCTCTCTCTCCCTGAAAAGTTACATAACTGTTCAGGGCTTCTGATCTTTTGCAGCCACTGCTGAAGCTCCCAGCAAAGCAGCTTTTTTTCAATCAGACACATGTAGGACCACATTGGTCAATGACACAAACACAAAGCACTGATTGGAAAAGCACTGCATCCCTTTTGAACCCAGAGCCACCACAAAATAGCACCCCCATCCCCATCCCAGCCTATATCTCCCCACTTTCCCCCATAAGCATCAACGTCCATGCAAGAGCCCTTTGGGCTGCTGCCTTTGGTTCTATAAAAGGACAGGATTATCCATCCATACAGAGTTTGACCCCTTGTGACCCGCAGAGACAACGCAGGCCAGTCGGCTGATGCATCGCTCTGCACACTCATTAAAGGAATTATATTTCTGCTGACATTCGGTTAAAAATGGGAGGAAAGGGGGGAATGCAATGGATCAGGAGGGAGGAAGTGGAAACCGTGCAATTGGCTTTATGTAAGTGGGAATTAAACATGTTGTTTCCCAAAAACAGGGAAGGGATGTTCTCTTTCTCTGTATCCTGTTTACCTGGTATTTAATCCCCAGCGATGCTACGTTTATCTTTCTCTCTCATTTTTATTTTTTTTTTGCACTGACTTTTTTATCATTCACAAAATGGAAAGTGCATTTGCTCCGGGCGGCCTCTGTTTACTGTGACAATGTACCCGTTTCTGGTTACACCTCTCAGGAGGCAAGGCGAAGGTATATTTAAATATGCTTAAGGCTGCAGTCTTCTGCATGTTTAGCTGGGAGTGACAAGTGCTATTGCATCATCGAGTAACACAACACACAGTAGGAATCGGAAACCGGATCAGGCTAGGTAAATATGGAGAAAATGTGTCTGGGTTGTAACTTTGGTTTCCATTGTGTGGATGCTAAAAGACACTTAATAAAAACAATCATTATAAAGAGGAGGAAATAAAAACTTCCACTTTCTCAATCCATTTTTCAAAAGGGATTAATTCCTGTGCTTTTTGTTAATTCCCTCCTCCTCCTCCTCCTCCTCCTCCTCCTTATTAAACTAAGTGTCTTTTAGCATCCATGAAATGGAAACAGAGCTACAACCTTGACAGATTTCCTCTATATTTACTTTGCCCTTTCCGGTTTCTGATTCCCGCTGTGTGTATGTGTTTTACTCCGTGATGCAATGGGACTTGTAACTCCCAGGTAAACATGCAGAAGACTGCAGCCTTAAGCACATTTAGATACACCTCCGTCACCTTGCCCCCTGAGAGATGTAAGCAGAACCAGGGACATTATCATAGTAAACAGAGGCTGCCAGAGGAAATGCACTTTCCATTTTGTGAATGATAAAAGAGGCAGTGCATTAAAAAAAAGAAAAGAAAAAAGAATGAAGGATAAACGTGGGCAAAGTGGTCAATAAGAAAGTCTATACCGAGGGATAAATAAAGGCTGTGCCAACCATGTTCTAGTTCAGTGGTTTTCAAACTGTGGGGCAAGGACCCCCAGGAAAGTCACAAGGGTTTCTCAATGGGGGCATAGGATCTGGAGTCCATGGAGTGCGATAATTGAAAGGGTAAAGGCTATAACATGCAATGTCAATATTTAAATAGATAAATTCATGCGTACAAGTCCCTCAAGCTGGCGTAGCCTAAAACAGCAACTTTTCCCAAGTCAGAGTCCAGACCTAGGCCTCCTGATCTTTTATTTCTGCCTCAATATAGAAATTCTCAGTAGCGTCTTTCCTCATTGCCAAAAACATTGGTTTGCCATGATGACGTAACTCCACATCCCTCTGGCTCCAAGAGCAAACATCTCTTGTGATGATGGTGGCTCAGGGGAGGGACCTCTCAAAATGGCTCCTTCCGCTAAGCCCTGGGGCTGGCCGCATGATTCCTGGGGCCTGGTGTCAGTTGTGAGCAAGGTGGCTGGGGACACAAAGTCCATGGCTTGACAGCTTCTCTGCTCGGCTCCTGACAGTTTGGACAGAGCAGAGATCTCAAGGCCAGGGCTGGGTGTTTCAGATGCGATGACAGGTGCCTCGGAGCAAAGCAGGCTGTCATTCGCTGCAGGCAGGCCTTTCTCCAAGGGGGGGTTGCCTGCCTGCCTGCCCTCCCAGCCAACCACGTCCCCCCTCTTTAGCTTTCTTTCATTGCTTCCCTCTTAATTCTCTCCCTCCCACCCTCTTGATCTTTCTTTTTCCCTTCCTTCCTTCTTTCCTCCATTCCTCTTCCCTCTTTTCTTTTCCCACCCTCTATTTATCTTTCTTTCACTGTTTCCTTCCTTCCTCCGTCTGTCATTTTTTCCTTCTTTCCTTTTTCCCTCCTGCTTTCACTCTTTCCTTATCTTCCTTCCTTTTTCTTTCCTCCTTCCTTCATTCCCTTCTTATCTTTCTTCTTTCCTCCATTCGCCTTCCCTCTTTTCCTTTCCCACCATCCCTCTTTATCTTTCTTTCACTCTTTCCTTCTTTATTCCCTCTTTCGTTCCCTCCCTCTATACTTCTGTTTTCCTTCCTTCCTTTTCCCCTCCTGCTTTCACTCCCTCCTTATCTTCCTTCTTTCCTCCCTCTCCAGTCCCCTTCCCTCTTTTCCTTTCCTTCTCTCCCTCTTTATCTTCCTTTCATTTCCTTCTTTATTCCCTCTCTCCTACCCTCTTTCTTTTTTCCTTCCTTCTTTTCCCCTTCCTGTTTTCACTTACTCCTTATCTTCCTTCCTGCCTGCCTTCCTTTCTTCTCTGCATCCTTATCTTTCTTTCTTTCCTTCTTTCCTCCCTTCCCGCCTTTCATTCTGCCCTCTTCTTCATCTTAGTTCACTCAAATAGAAAAAGGGGAACAAACATTTTTGCAATATTTTGCTAGATGAGAGCTTTCACTTCCAGGTAAAAAGTAACAAACTATAAATACCGTTTCCAGTTTCACATTAGTTTGTCAACATTGTAGCTGCAATGTTTAAAAATCACTCAGAAACAGTTCTCAAAGGTAATTAAATTGTAACCTTTTTAATGCCCTTCCAAGGGTACATCCAAAGCCAGTGGATTCTGCTACATTGGTTGTTGTTATGTTGGTGCCTTACACCAATACAGTTCTACTGAATCAGACTGTCTGCATTCACTTCCAGATTGTGGAAGAATTGCACACGCAGAGCCATTGCAACATCCAGATTTGTACTTTTATGTGGATATGCAGGCATTTTTGCATTTGATAAGATCCTCAGGTATAGGATATATAATTGAATACCAAAGTCAGGATTATCCATGCCATAATATTTCTGATTTCTACATAATATTCCTGATTTCTGCAATACATTCAATGACCCTCAGTCTGCAAGATTTGAGAGCAGAGCTGTTGATGATTGGGTGACATGGCTTCACGTTGTTTTTGTGTCATGCGTTTAAGTCATTCTCATTCATGTTGTTGTTGTTGCAGTTGTTATGTCCCTTCAAGTCATTTCTGACTTCTGGGGACCCTAAGGCAAACATGTCATGGGGCTTTCTTGGCAGATTTCTTTTGCTCTGAGGCTGAGAGAGTGTGACTTGCCCAAGGTCACTCAGTAGGTTTACATGGCTGAGCTTGAATTTAAACTCTGTTCTCCGGAGTCATACTCCAATGTTCATAGTCATAGTTCAACACTACACCACACTGGCTTTCTCATTCATGGGGTCACCATAAATCAAGGTTGACTTGAAGGCAGTTAACAACAACAATAGAAATATATGACCGTGCTGAAAAGTTGTGAACTGAATGACCTGGCCTTTTGTCACTCTGGAGACATAGTCCCCCAAAAGTAACTGTTTTGAGATCTGGCCTAATGTATTATCATCTTGTTTGACTAGGAGTGTTGGTTCTCCTAGGCTTTGGCACCAGCTTGTCATTCCTCCACAGAAGGCATGAAATAGTGGTGCCCTCTGGCTCCCATATAAACACTGGAGAGGTGTGTGAGACCGTCCGGAGTCTAAACTTTTTCCAGCTCTATCTAAAGTGATTTTGAGGAGAGCAGTCTTTCTGTCCTTTGTTTTGCAATTGTTTGATGATCGTCCATAGGTCTGAAGAATGCGAAAACAGTGAATTCCTTGCAGGTTTTCTAATTGCATTTGCCTCATTTGCCGTGGCAATTTAATTTTGAGACATTAAAAATTAAACGGAGGGGTCACCAACTGAGCTGCCAGAAGAGCAAACGCCGAACTCGCTGATGGAGAGTGTGATGCAAAAGCCCTCCGAGTTCCCTCAGCATGATGGCTTGCTCTTTCAAATTGACACTGACAGATTCACGTACGTTATCTTGTTGGCAGTCCTTTCAACAGCCGCACTGAAAAGAAGGTTGGTCGCAGAGCCTGCAACAGTGATATTTTTTTTTTTTTTTTGGACAGCAGCTCCAAAACCCTCATAGCTGTGGGTTAATGGAAGTTGTGGTTTTGAAAAAGTAACATTTCCAAACACTGCTCCCCAGTCCAGAATACAGTATTTCCAGCAGCTATAGAGCATGTGGATACCACAATGGCACAATTTAAGCAGTTCAAAACCATGGTAAAAGTCATGGCTTCATCCTATGGAATCCCAAGATTTACAGTTTCAGGAGGTCCTTAGAATTCCATGCTACAGAGCCCTAACGCATGACCCTGACTTACTGCACTTTTTATGATGTAGCTAGGATTTTTTTGGCTACTGTTATAGCTGTAATTTGAATTCATAGTTTTTTGTGGGTTTTTCAGGCTAGGTGGCCATGTTCTACAAGAGTTTGTTTCTGACGTTTTGCTCTTCTAGAACATGGCCACATAGCCCGAAAAACCCACAATAAACAATGGATGCCAGCCATGAAAGCCTTCGACTTCACAATTTTAATTGTGTTTTAATGTGCACTTTTGCATATTTTTAATTGTACTGGTAAGCTGCTTTGTGTCCCAATTTTTTTTGGGGGGGGGGGGGAAGTGGGATATAAATAAAATAGTAGCAGCAGCAGCAGTAGCAGTAGTAGCAGTAGTGTATTTGTGCCTTCAGGTCACCTGTCAACATATGGCAACCCTATGAGCAAGCTTGTTTTCTGCTGCTCCAGAGACTAGAATGCAGAATAATGGATGCAAAACTGCAGGAAAAGAGATTCCACCTCAACATTAGGAGGAACTTCCTGAAAGAAAGCGCTGTTCGACAGTGGAACACACTCCCTTGGAGTGTGGTGGAGTCTCCTTCCTTGGAGGTCTTTAAGCAGAGGCTGGATGGCCATCTGTCAATGGGGATGCTTTGACTGGGAGTTCCTGCATGGCAGGGGGTTGGTCTGGATGGCCCTTGTGGTCTCTTCCAACTCTATGATTCTATGATTTTAATAGCAGTTTGAAATTCATGGGGGTTTCTTAGGCAAAATATATTTGGTGGTGATTTGTCTTTACCTTCCTCTGAAATGTATCCTGCAGCAACTGGTACTCTCTGGCTCTTTTCCATCTAAGGGTTGACCCATCTTAGTGTCCAAGATCAGATGGGATTTGGTGCCCTCAGGGCATTTAGCTGCAGTTATAGGGATGCAGTTATAGGGATACAGTGGGTTAGGTTAAGATGCCAGTTCTGATGATCAGAAGATCAGAAGGTTGGCAGTTGGAGGCCTGGGTGCTGCATGATGGGGTGAGCTCCTGTCACTAGTCCCAGCTTCTGCCAACCTAGCAATTTGAAAGCATGCAAATGCAAGTAGATAAATAGGTACCACTTCTCAGTGGGAAGGTAACAACGTTCAGTGCAGTCATGATAGTCAAATGGCCACCAGAGCAGTCCTCAGACAACGCTGGCTCTTCAACTTTAGAAACGGAGATGAGCACCACCCCCTACAGTCTGTTACAACTAGACATTTATGGCAAGGGACTACCTTTACCTTTTTACCTTTATAGTTCTAGGAGTGTGGCTTCACTCGCTAACTGGTGGTGGAGGAAGATCACACGGTTCAGGTGACAACAAGATGAACCATAAGACAATGGCCTGCATCACATAACACACAGTTATGTACTGATTGTGTTACAACACTGCACAACTTAAATCATATCTGGTTGTTGTTGTTAATTGCTGTCAAATTAGATTGAGTTATGCAGACCATAGGAATGGGAGACCTCCAAGACACCCTGTTACTTACAGCCCTGCCTAGTCTTCAGTCTTTCTCTTTTCCTACTGCCTTCCACCTTACCAAGCATTACCGTTTTTTTCTAGTGAGTCAGGTATTTTCTTTAGATGTCCAAAGTATGATAGTCTCAGTTTAGTTACCTTGGCTTCCAGGGAGAATTCAGGCTTCATTTGTTATGAGACCTGTTTATTTGTCCTTTGTGGCATTCCATGGGATCTGCAGAATTCTCTTCAAGCACGTTATTGCATTGTACTATGACTTTGGAGACCAGGATTTGAATCCTTGCTCAGCCATGGAAATGCACTGGGTAACCTCAGGAAAGTCACACTCTCTCAGCCTCAAAGAAAAGCAAAGGCAATCCCCCCCCCCCAATAAACAAATCTTGCCCAGAAACCCCCATTATAGGTTTTCCTTAGGGTCTCTATAATTCAGAAATGACTTGAAGGCACACAACAACAGCAACAAACATATTCCTAAATGGCTAAGTTGGCTAAGTTGTATTGTTGAGATAATTATCATATAAGGGACAGATCTCTATATACATGAAAACTTCTATGAAATGTCCGTGCATAATGCCTTAGCAGACATTATGGAAAATTATGGAAAAAGCATGATAATTCTGGCAATAAAAGACTACGTTAAATGCTTTAGAAGGGTCATGCTCTTTCATGTGTGAATTATTACCAAGCCTGTTAAAGAGCTGCACAGAGAGATAGTACCTATGAAATGTCCTAAGGAAAAGGTAGCATCTTGATAGCTGTATGATATAACGTATGTAATGCAATATGCTTTTACATGCAATATAAAGTAATAGAATGAAACTAAGTGCCCAGACATTGACATATCTGTTTCTCTGTAAGGACAACCCAATGTTTATATATCTGTATCTATATCTATATATCTATATCCATTTGTTGTCATTATTAACTGCCCTTGAGTTGACATCTGACGATCCTTATTCTCTGGCTCTGCTTAGTTTCTGGAGATCCATGCCTGTGACCTCTCTGGCTGAGTTTATCCATCTATATCTATATCACTGTTGATTCCTGGGAAAAGGCATTCAGCCTTTGTTACGTCACCAGATAGTCCATTCCTTGGGGTTAGTTTTCAGGTATAAATATGGTTCCAAAACCTAACCTCTGCAGTCTGCATACACCTCTGCATATGCTCTGTGTTGTCTCAGACCTCCCAGTCTGAGCCACTCTGCTTCAGCTTTCTGTGGTCTATTCATCAGACAGATAATTATAACCCCTTGCAAGCCCCTAAAACTCTGCTCACCTGTTTCCACATTTCCATTTTGGTTAGCTCTGTATGTTGTGTCTGTTTGAATCGATATCTTGTGTGTGTTTGATTGCATTTTGCATTTTTCCAAATACAGTTGCCCCTTGGAACTCACAGCGGATCCGTTCTGGGTTCGCAATCTCGTGCATATTCAAGCCCTGTGGGCTTGAATGGGGTGCGTGCATGTGGGATGCACGGCATGGGTGTGCACTCCATAGAGGTTAATGGCGGCCACTCCTCCACATGTTTTCAAGTCTGTGGATTTCAAGTCTGCAAACTTGGAGGGGCCACTGTAAAGCCTTCTTAATTCACCCAAGACCTGGAGTCCTCAGTTAGTACTTTTATAAACAGGTGCAAATGGTTCAAAGGTTACTCAAGCCTCTTGCAAAAGTTAATTTCCTTGACATTTGAAATAACATTAATAGAATCATAGAATCATAGAAATTTAGAGTTGAAAGACACCACAAGGGCCATCCAGTCCAACCCCCTGCCGTGCAGGAACTCCCAGTCAAAGCATCCCTGACAGATGGCCATCCAGCCTCTGCTTAAAGACCTCCAAGGAAGGAGACTCCACTACACTCTGAGGGAGTGTGTTCCACTGTCGAACAGCCCTTACTGTCAGGAAGTTCCTCCTAATGTTGAGGTGGAATCTTTTTTCCTGCAGTTTGCATCCATTGTTCCGAGTCCTGTTCTCTGGAGCAGCAGAAAACAAGCTTGCTTCCTCCTCAATATGACATCCCTTCAAATATTTAAACAGGGCTATCATATCACCTCTTAACCTTCTCTTCTCCAGGCTAAACATCCCCAGTTCCCTAAGGCGTTCTTCATAGGGCAAGGTTTCCAGACCCTTCACCATCTTAGTCGCCCTCCTTTGGACCCGCTCCAGTTTCTCCACATCCTTTTTGAATTGTGGTGCCCAGAACTGGACACAGTATTCCAGGTGGGGCCTGACCAAAGCAGAATAGAGTGGCACTATTACTTCCCTTGATCTAGACATTATACTTCTATTGATGCAACCTAAAATTGCATTGGCCTTTTTAGCTGCTGCATCACACTGTTGACTCATGTTCAGCTTATGGTCTACTTGGACTCCTAGATCCCTTTCACATGTTGTCTCATTCAGCCAGGTGTCCCCCATCCTATATTTGTGCATTTCATTTTTCCGCCCTACGTGTAGGACCTTACATTTCTCTGTGTTAAATTTCATTTTGTTAGCTTTGGCCCAGCTTTCTAGTCTATTCAGGTCATTCTGATTTTCAATCCTATCTTCTGGAGTATTGGCTACTCCTCCTAATTTGGTGTCATCTGCAAATTTGATAAGTATGCCCCCAATTCTGTCATCCAAGTCATTAATAAAGATATTGAATAGCACTGGGCCAAGTACAGATCCCTGTGGGACCCCACTGGTCACTTCTCTGCAGGATGAAAAGGAACCATTGTTGAGCACCCTTTGAGTTCGGTCAGTCAACCAATTACAAATCCATGTAACGGTTACCTTGTCTAGTCCATATTTTACAAGCTTGTTTGCAAGAATGTCATGGGGAATCTTGTCAAATGCCTTTCTGAAGTCAAGATATACTATATCCACAGTATTCCCTTCATCTACCAAGCTGGTAATTTTATCAAAAAAAAAAAAAAAAAGAGATCAGATTTGTCTGGCATGACTTGTTTCTCTGAACTCCCCCCCCCCCCCCAGTCCACTTACTTGTTCTTTGGGTAACACATGCCAATGCACGGAAGCAATAAGGTTCTGCAAAAGGTCAGAATAAATAAACAATAAAACTTTGCAAGACGTCAGCTGTATGCCAGTGCACAAAGTGGTACAACTTTGCAAGAGATCAGCTGCATGCCAGTGCTGAGAAGGGCAAAGCAACAATACATCCTTACCCTAAGCAAAATTTGTCCAAGCTACAAACTAAGCAAAACAGCCAAGGCTTACAATCCAGTCTTCTACATGCCTATTCCACATGTCTGTTCTAGTCCACATGTTTTATTCCATCATCCAATGAAACAAATTCCCACAAGAGTGCAGCTTCCCAAAGACATAAAATCCCAAATATAATCAGCTATATATAATCTCCTGTACAATGCAAAAAAATGCAAAAGAGAACAGCTTTTCACTCTACTTCTAATAAGGCAGGAAATCTTTCCCCCAACAGAATGCAAATCTTCTGCGATTAACAGTAATGTATTCTGTCTTCCAACAAGAAAAACATGATTTGAATATTACTTTACAATATGTTAAAATTAGGCAGGTGGGCATTAGTGTTAATACAGTTCTGCAGTTTTCCTGATTTGATATGCAACTTTTCTTCTGCACGTTTTTCAACTATGAGCAGGCTACAAATCAAGAGGCAGCCTCTCTTCATTTACTTGCCCATGTCTACTCAGAAGTAGACCTCCTGCGTGGAGATTAATGGGATAAGTGTGTAGGCTGCTCCTTAGGCTGGGATCCTTTTAATGACTTGTGCTGGTGCAGCCAAGGGTTTACAGCAGTCTAAGTACTTTTTTTAGGTGCCAAACCAGGAAATATCCAATACCTCAATGGTCAGAAATCTTAGGAGTTTATCACACAGGAGGAATTTCTCTCAATTTCGAAAGAAATGGAAGTGAGGCCAGTTCGGAATTGAGTAAATTCGCTAGTTCAGCAAATTTATGTGATTGTGTATTGACACTGCATTGCGTTCAGAACTGCTCGAAATTGCCTCCCAGCGTCCGAAATTGCGTGTGATAGTTTCTCACACAATCACGTGAAACGTGATTGCGTTTGGAAGGACTTTCCTTTACCCCAAAATGTGTGTGACCAGCTTTCACGCAATCACGCGAAACTCCATGATAGCATTCCAATTCCCTTTGTGTGATAAACTCCTTAGTGTCATTTGTAAATTGCTATGGAGTTGACTTCAGCTTATGGAAACCCTAGGTATATGAAGCCTTCCAGTGTCCTTGTTATTAACAATCCTATTCAAGTCCTACAAGCTTAGCACTGTGGCTTCCTTGACTGAGTCTATAATGCAGTCTCCCTCTTTTCCTATTGCCTTCCACTTTACCAAGCATTATTAACATTTCTAATGTCTTGTCTTCTCATAATATGTCCAAAATACAACATCATCAGTTTAGTCATCTTAGCTTCTAGGGAGAGTTCAGGCTTGAAACCCATTAATTTGTCTTTTCAGCAATCCATAGAATCTGTAGAACTCTCCTCCAGCACCACAGCTCAGATGAGTTGGTTCCCTTCTTATTATCTTTCTTCACTGTTCAGCTTTCATAACCATACATAGAAATCAGAAATATTATGTAACGTACAATTGTAACTTCGGATCACTCACTTCTGAGGTCAAGTCAAGCTGTCCGGTGATGTTCACATGCTGGGTGCCTTGTTCTAACCTCAGAACAAGCAACTC
Source organism: Urosaurus nigricauda (assembly GCA_034509955.1). NCBI lineage: Eukaryota > Metazoa > Chordata > Lepidosauria > Squamata > Phrynosomatidae > Urosaurus > Urosaurus nigricauda. The sequence goes on from JAOEGL010000003.1 coordinate 5,422,352, forward strand.
ACAACTAAGTGGATGCACCAGGCGGCCCATCAGGGTGCCAGTGCAGACCTTGGCCACAGCACAGAAATGGAGGGCTCCACTGCATCTGCTATGATCCATAAACCTTACTGCCATGTCAAGATTTCCCAGTGCTCAGAAGAGAGACCACACCTTGGCTCCAGATTGTCTGAAAGACTGTATCTCCCTATAGATGCCAGGCGGAGCTTTAAGATCTGCAGGGAAGGGATTTCTCACTTTCACATGTATATTTGGTGAGGATACAAAAGAGAGGAGTTTATCGCACCTGGGGAAAATTGGGGGTTTAAATAGTCGTTTTCCTGGGAAAGTTGCAGGATCGCAGTTAAGATTTTTACACACATCATGATTAGAAAACATTTATCCCAGGAATAACCAGGAACATATCATTCACAGGATTTCCCCATGAATGATTTGTTGCTGGTTATTCCCAGGATAAGTCCTCTTTAATCGCAATGTCATGTGAGAATCTTCACTGCAATTGCGTGACTTCCCCAGGAAAATGTTTAAACCCCTGATTTCCCCTGATTTCCCCCATGTGATAAAATCCAGAGCCTTCTCTGTGACTGCTCCTGGGCTGTGGAACTCCCTTCCACTGCAAGTCCAGTTGGTCCTCTCCCTGCTCTATTTCTGCTGGCAGATTAAGACCTTTTTATTCAGGAGGGCCTTTGAAATCTATATTATACAGCAGTAGTGTGCTGTCTCTGTGTGCATTATTACTGATTATGTTTTAAGTGTGTTGTAACTGTTTTAACCATGTTTTTTTTAAAAAAAATAATACCATTATTTAATTTTTTGTAGGTTTTGTAAAATAAAACATCTCTTTTTAACTCAGGGTGCATCTACGCTGTAGAAATAATGCTGTTGGACACCACTTTAACTGCCATGGTGCCATATTCCAGAATCCTGGGATTTGTGGTTTGGTGAGGCACCAGCAGTCTTTGGCAGAAAAGGCTAAAGACCTTGTAAGACTACAAGTCCCAGGATTCCACAGAATGGAGTCACAGCACTTAAAGTGGAGTCAAACAGCATTATTTCTACAGTGTAGATGCACACTTAATTTTGTTTTCGGTTACTGGAAGCTGCTGGTAATGATAGATTTATTACGATCAACTGATCAGACATCAGCAAAACATCAGCAAACATCACCACAATCATGAAATTATAAAAGTAAATTATGGTTAAAATTTCACTTATAAAATTATATATATGTGTGTGTGTGTGTGTAAAATAAAATTTACAAATATAAAATCATTATAAATGTATGAAATCATAATAAAATTTTAACTAAAATATTATAAAATTTTAAGAAACCATTTGCTGGTAATGATGGCAAAATTTGGTTTAGCTGCTAGTAAGATTAGGCTTAGTTTTCAAGATAGGAGTGATGATTAAAAGTCTCATTTGTTATTTGTTTTTTTATCATTATTATTGCATCTTATTGATGGTGTTTAAAGAAATTGTGTGTCTTGATCTTTTTATATTGCTTTTGCATTCACTAGCTGGACCAGTATCAAATTGTGACAGCTTTTAGTTTTTAACAATAAAGTTACTTATTTACTTAATAATAATAATAATAATAATAATGCAAAACCATACTTCTTCTGAAAGTATTTACAGCCCAAGAAAGTGAGCACCAGACCCTGTTGCAATGTCACATTGCAAAGGGAAGGCCGCAGGTTACCCTTTGGATCAGCAGATATTTTGGAGAACAAAAAGTCTCTTTAGCCAGGCCTGAGCAATCTGTTCATCATTACGCACACTGTGGCACATGAGTGATCAGGGCACAGCTGGCGCCATGGCATTTGAGCCTGTCCCTGCTGCCCATGTGGCACACAGCGTGGGTACCCTGCAGCCATTAAGCTCGTCTTCTCCCTTTGAAGCTCCTTCGACTGTAGGCAAAGCAATTACCAGAACACAATAGAAAGATTTCCGTCTCCTGCTAGCTACAGTGGGCAGATAATAGGATCTCCACTTCAAGCGCCTTCCTTTGCAAATGTACCAACCGGCTCAGCTTTCCATAGCACACCACGTGCAGCTGGAATTTGCCTTGCGAAAAGTGCCAAGAGTGAAAGCAGTTCTGAAACCAAACCAAACCAAACTCCCAGCAATAGCCAGGTAGATCTCTCAGGTACAGCCTGATGTTTTCAACAGTGCGGGATACACCATTTTCTCTCCACTCCAGTATGCCTTGCAAGCTGTAACCTGACACCTGTGCACACACCTTCCAGCTATTCTGCAATCTTTGCCTTGGGACATGGGGCAGAATCCTTTGGCATCTTGGATTCTGTGAATGCTACTCTTTGGAAAGCATATCCCTGGCTGGGTGATTCTGGGAGTAGCAGTCCAAAAACGGTATGTAGAGAGATTTTGTTGAACTGACTCATTGAAAGAAAGAAGTTGGCAGCATGAGCTTTCGTAGACTTCAATCTACTTCCTCAGATGCTTTTGGAAGAAGTAGATTGAAGTCTACGAAAGCTCATGCTGCCAACTTCTTTCTTTCAATGAGTCTCAAAGGTGCTACAAGATGTGAAGTTGAAGGCTTTCATGGCCAACATCCATAGTTTTTTGTGGGTTTTTCAGGCTATGTGGCCATGTTCTAGAAGAGTTTGTTTCTGATGTTTCACTCCTCCCAACCCAGGGTCACACAGTATATATGGAATATACCTCACTCACTTCCATGCTAGCATTCATTCTCTGAAGATGCCAGCCACAGATGCTGGAGAAACCTCAGAAACAAACTCTTCTAGAACATGGCCACATAGCCCAAAAAACCAACAAAAAAGTATGTGCTACAAGATCTCCGCATACTGATTCTACAGACTAACATGGCTATATCCTTGAATTGTGGACCAAGACCAGAAACTTTCCCATGCTTTGAATATTTCTGTGGCAGATGTACTGCTCCAGTTGTGAGTCCTCATGTCCCAAACTGTGAGATGAGAGATTGTTTTTATAAAAGGGCTCCATCTCAATGGTGGGGATCCTGTGGCCACAGGTTTCCCAATACTGGATCAAATGATCACTAAAAAACAATAATTAAAAACAACCTTTCAACTCTGTGACTAAGTGACAAAGATCCTACACTTCTGAGGAACTCCACGTGCACCGTTCTGCATCTGCCTTTTGCCCAGTAGCTCTCAAGTGCTGTGGGGAGCTGCTGCTATGGTCACATTCCTGTGGAGAAGGACAGGAGACAGGGATGGTGAGATACTGACGGCACACCACTCCAAATCCCTTTATGTCTTTCCCCCGTGTCTTCATGTAGGCATTGCACAGCATGGGGGAATAAGATGGAACCCCTTGGCACCACATAGCTTAATGGCCAGGGGGCTGAACAGGAATCCTGCTACTTTCTAGAACTTTCCCTCTAGATAGGAGTGGAACCACTGCAGAGCAGTGCCTTCTACTCCCATCCCAGTAAGATACTATGGTCCATGGTATCAAAAGCTGCAGAGAGATCCAGGAAGATCAAGAAGGTAGCACTCATTCTTTTTCCCCCAGTGGAGGTCAATCAGAGCAACTAAGACCATTTCAGTGCTATGCCTTGGCCTCAAACCAGATTGAAATGAGTCCAGATAATCTGTTTCCTCCAAAAACGTCAAGTTGCCCAGTCACCACATGCTGAAGCCCCGTTTCCAAAAAAGGGGATATACAGTTGGCCCTCCCCATTTGCACCTTTTGACTTTTGCAAATTTGATTATTTGCAGATTTGATTAATATGTTCTCTCTAGGAACCCCTAAGTCCTCCAGTGAAACTCTATGGCCAACATTCACCAGAGGTTGTGCTGGAGGACCTGGATATTCTTAGAGAGGTGATCTTTCAGATTTATTGTTAAAAAAATAACGTTTTTATTTATTTTTGGTTTTTCCACTTTCACAGAGGCCCTGTGTCGCTAACTCCAGCCCACCGTATGCAATAGAGGGCCCACTGTATGCAACAGGACAAAATGGTTCTCAACCTTTTCTTTTCTTTACCAGGGACACTCTTTAAATCTCTTTTGTTGTTGCAGATTCCCCCCCCCCCCTTAACTCAAGATTGAAAACAATAATAACAATAATAATAAATACCTGAACACTGAACTGTTAGTACGTAGAGAGATCTTGTAGCACTTTTGCATCTGAGGAAGTCAACTGAAGTCTACAAAAGCTCCTGCTGCCAACTTCTTTCTTTCAGTTAGTCTCAAAGGTGCTACAAGGTCTCTCTATGTACTGATTCTACAGAATAACACAGCTATATCTTTGAATTCTATCACTGAACTATTAGTAATTACACCATCTAATAAACCTCTCCTTGGAGGTGCAGGAGAGAGGAAAGATTTTTCTCCTGCTTTTTCCCACCAGTTTGTGGCTAGAAAAGATTGAACAGCAGTGCACAGGCCCAGCCAGCCAGACTTTGCCTTGGCTCTTGTCCCATGGCTCCTGTTCCATGACTCCACTTTGTGGACAGCCCTTGTGGACCCCTGGAACACCAAGATTCTTGTTGTTGTTATGTTGTGTGCCTTCAAGTTGTTTCTGACTTATGATAATCCCACGGTGAACCAATCACAGGACTTTCTTGGCAATATTTGTTCAGAGGGCGTTTGTCATTGCCTTTATCCCAAGAATGTGACTTGCCCAAGATTGCCCAGTGGGTTTCCATGGCTGAACGGGGATTCGAAACCTTGTCTTCCAGAGTCCTAGTCCAACACTCAAAGCACTACACAATGCTGGCTCTCTTTCTAAGAATTATGCTTCTGTAGCAAGTAATGAGAGGCAGCGTGGCATAACAGTTTGAGTGTTGGACTAAGACCCTGAAGACCAGAGTTCAATTCCTAGCTAAGCCATGAAAATCACTGGGTGACCTTGGGCAAGTTACACTCTCTCAGCCTCAAAGGAAGGCTATGGCAAACCTCCTCCAAACAAATATTGCCATAAAAGCCTATGGTACATATTCCTTAGGTTGCCATAAATTGGAAATTACTTGAAGGCACACAACAACAACAATATTCTGCAAGGCAATCATAGTGAAAACCACTATCACATCTCCTGGTTACCTTCTTTCTTATCCAGCTCATTCAAAAACTATAACAAGTAACAAGTGGCATAGTGGTTTGAGTGTTGGACTATAACTTTGGAGGCCAGGGTTAAATTCCCAACTTATCCATGAAATCCACTGGATCACCTTGCGCAAGTTACTTCAAGACGCCACATAAAGGGAATCAGTAACTTTTTAAAAAAATCTATGGCTGTGCAGAGGATTGCAGCCCTAATGTCTACATAACTTATTTCTACATAACTTAGACCACAAGTTGAACATGAGTCAACAGCATCTCAGGAAGTGGACTGAAGCCAAAAGCATCTGAAAAAGTAGAGAAGTCTAAGAAAGCTCATGCTGCCAACTTCTTTCTTTCAGTTAGTCTCAAAGATGCTACACAATCTCTGTAGATAATGAATGAACAGTGTGATGCGGCAGCTAAACTGGCCAATGCAATTCTAGGCTGCATCAATAGATGTATAGTGTCTAAACAAGGGAAGTAATAGTGCCACTCTATTCTGCTTTGGTCAGGCCTCACCTGGAATACTGTGTCCAGTTCTGGGCACCACAATTCTAAAAGGATGTGGAGAAATTGGAGAGGGTCCAAAGGAGGGCGACTAAAATGGTGAAGGGTTTGGAAACCATGCCCTATGAGGAACGACTTAGGGAGCTGGGTATGTTTAGCCTGGAGAAAAGAAGGTTAAGAGGTGAGATGATAGTCCTGATTAGGTATTTAAAGGGATGTCACATTGAGGAGGGAGCAAGCTTGTTTTCTGCTGCTCCAGAGAACAGGACCCAGAACAATGGATGCAAGCTGCAGGAAAAGAAATTCCAGCTCAACATTAGGAGATGTTCAAGATGGGAATACACTCTCTCGGAGAGTGGTGGAGTCTCCTTCTTCAGAGGTCTTTAAACAGAGGCTGGATGACCATCTGTCAGGGATGCTTTGATTGTGAGTTCCTGCATGGCAGAATGGGTTGGACTGGATAGCCCTTGGGGTCTCTTCCAACACTATGATTCTATGATGAACAAGAGTCAGCTAACTTCATTATTGCATTCCAAGGTATAGGCAGAACCAGATGAAAGCATGACGGCGATGGTATGATGCCTCTCCCTCCAGAGCTCTTGGCTTGGGACGACCTGGCACAGAGATAAGCCGGAATGTGATCCTGGGGTGGAATAAGCGTTCTATTGTTTGAACTGAAAGATCTGAGCCACTGGTATGAGCCACTCTGTCCAGACTGCAGTCGAGTGAGACATGGGAAGGAAGGATGTGGCAACTCTCTTGTTCCCCTGGGAAGTGAAAACATATTAACCAAAGATATCACTTATCAGAAATCTAACTATTGAGGAGGCCAATGAAAGGGATTGATTGTTGGATGCAAGCAGGGCATCCAGGATTTAATGAATAACGTGCTCTTATTGATTATTACTGAATACGTATCTGTGGCTTACTGAAAGAGTTTTGTTGTTCACGGCTGCTTCCAGGGCAAGCATTGGACATAATGGGCTGAAAGTGACAGTAACAGGGTTGGGGGAAAGGCAGCCACCCAGATGTTGTTGAATGGCAACTCCAGATGTTGAGGAACAGTATTGGTGATGCTGGCTAGGGCCGATGGGAGCTGCATTAATGAGGGTGCGGTGAAGTTACATTTCAAACACAACATTAGAAGTGGGAACAAAATTTTAAAATGTTCCCTGCAACAAATGACATATCCTAGTTACTCACGAAGTTAATTTTGGAAGTGTTTTAAAGACATTTTGTGCAGAATGTTTCAAGTGTTTTGCCTGTAACAGAAACAAATTCAGTAAATGAATGAATGAATGAACAAACGAATGAATAAGCAAACCTAGAAAAAATCATTTCTGCCTCAACAGAGATTCAGGATTGCCAGCCTTGACTCTATGGTCTCCAAAAGCAATTCATATGTCCTTGGTGATGTATACAATGAGGTTTCTGCTAGACCTTTCTCATGCCAAATGTATGATTTAACACTGCAGTTAAAGACAGGGCTAAACTGTTTCCCAGCAAGTAAGCATCCAGTTTTATACAACCCTACTAATTATATTTTTCAAACTCTCTGCAATTTTAAAAGAAATCCAAAGCAATTAAATCTAGAATGGCTCATAGTACCAACATGCACGATTCAACCTGCAAAAACCCATTATGGGAAGGCTGTGTCTCCTAACTAATTTCTACCCTGTAGAGGAGAAGCATGCTGGAATGTCTACCTTGTTGGTGCTGAAAGGAGACGTTCCAGCATCTCTCCTGTAAATGTTTAATGACACTCACTTGGCAATAGGGTCAGATTTCATCTATCCCACCTCCAATGGTAATGCCAGACCATTGCAAGCAAAGACAGGCTGGACTGGTATTGCCAGATATACCTGGGAAATGAGTATACATGCTGTGACACCAGGGCGAGAGTAGTATACAAGAGATTTTGCTACTGGCCATGTTTGAAAAAAACACTGGCCTGACTTGCCCTTGTCAGTGGCGATTCCCATGTCAGTAGAATGGTGGATCTGCTCCAGGTTATAGTCCAAATTTGAATCTATCTATCTATCTATCTATCTATCACATTTTACCGGGTTTGGGATTCAGGGCAGTTTGTGACAGTTAAAAAAGTCATAGCTAAAAGAATTATACCAGTTATATAAGTTAAAATATCATTAACCTATCCATAAAAGTAAAACCAATTTAAAAGCATAACTTACTAAAAATGAAAATAACCAAGACAGATAAAACTCTATAGCACACAGTCAGTCTTACTGTGCTTTAAAAGCAGTCAGAACTTACTTTACTTTGTAAACAAAATCCTTGCAGCCCAAACAGAGTTCATTCACAAGCTTCAGGTCCAGCAGAGAGTTCAGCAATAGCCAAGTCAGGGACATGGTATCCAGAGTCAACAAACACAGTCCAGGTCAAGCACAGAGTTCAGGAACACAACAGGGAGCCAGGTAGCTCTGATAGGGGCTCAATAGACTATGCCACCCCTCTGTGCCACCCCTTTACTTGCTGGATCAGGACCACAACAACCACATGCCATGGCCCCGACCTGGCCTTTCTGCAGCACAAAAAGAAGCCACAAAAAGGGGCTCCTTTTCACGCTGCGGAAAGGGCACCCTAGCTACCACCGCCACGGCTTTTAGCCGCTCCTTTGGGCAATGTGTTTAAATGCTGCACCAATGGAGTCACATAATGCCCCCCACCATGCAACTGGGCACGCAGTGTGACACTGGCATGGGGGCAGCATGGGGGTGGCCAGTGTGCATATGCCATGGCCCCACGCCACCTCCACGCTGGTGTATAACACCAGTCTGTAAAGGATCATAATCTCCAACAGCTCCTGGAGGGCAGGGCTGAGAATTTATAGATCAGCAGCGCAATGAAGCTGCTGTTTAATTAATTGCTGCTTCCTATAAATCCTTGGAGACTTCCTCTGTCCCTTCCTTTGTTGTCCCCACTCAGTGAAGGTAGACAGGGGTAAGGATTCTTCTATATCTGAATGGGTAGGACTCTGCCAGGGCTAGTACTGCATTCTGGTCTGTTTCTGAGATGTGTTGTTCTGCAACCTCCTCCTGCTCTGGTTCAGCAGCAAGTCCACTGCTTCAGTCTCAAGAGTCCATTGTGGAGTCAAAGGCTTTCATGGCTGGCATCCATAGTTTTTTGTAGGGCTTTCGGGTTATGCGGCCATGTTCTAGAAGAGTTCTTTTCTGACGTTTTGGATGCTGGCATCTTCAGAGAATGTCAGTCAGTCCCAATATTAGTTGTTTTACCTCTAGACCACCTAAAGTTTTCCTGCTGCAAAACATGAAGGTTTCTTGAGAAATCCAGTGTTCCCTACCTATATAGGAGCTTGTGGCTTCACAAAGGAAGGAGACATGCTGGATTCCAACAAAGCCTCTTCTTTGAGTTGCAAATGGACATTAAATTTCCTTGACCACAAGGCCAAAGAGGGAGCTGCCAGTCTGCAGATAGCCCTCACTACCATCTGAACTATGACCTGAAACAGAAAATGCAGGCCTATGACCAACATCTTCAGTTTTTTTCCCCTCCTGTTTGCCTGATGAAGAAACCAGTGTGATTTCGAAAGCTTGCAACATGTAATTGTGCATTTTGGTTGTCCCAATAAAGATATCATTGTTTGGATGTTATTGAATTTGCTATATGGCTAACATGGCTACCCCTAGATACAGTAGTTAAAGAATAGTTAAGAATAAAACTGAATTAAACTAGTAACCATATTACACAAGTGTACTACATTACACTTTACAGATTTTTTTTTAAAAAAAGTTTTAAAATATACAATTTCAAATACAGTTCCTACAGCCCTTTCTTTAAAAGCTTTCCATTCCAAAAGCCTACTTGAATAATAATTAATAATTAATAATAATAATAATAATAATAATTTCTTTGCCAAGTTAGGGACAGAAAGGAGTAGGCTGTTCCAGCCTCCTTAGGAAAGGAATTCCTAAGAGACAATTGCTGAGAAGGCCCTGTATTGCATTCCCACCAACCGTACCTGAGAAGGTGGTGGGGCTCAGAGAAGGGCCTCTCCTGTGGATGTCAGGGATTCAAATGGGGAGATGTGGTCCGTCAAATAATCTGCACTGGGTTAGGTTTATGCACCATCAAATACATAACCCCACATGAAGAGACTGATGCTATGCAGCACCGACATAAGATCTCAGCCATAGTCTCATGTGCTTCTTCCTTCCAGAGCCTGGCTGCAGGAAACATAGAATGCCTGGATCCTAAGGTTGGAAGAGACCCCAAGGGCGATCCAATCCAACCCCATTCTGCCATGCAGGAATACACATTCAAAGCACTCCCGACAGATGGCCATCCAGCCTCTGTTTAAAAACCTCCAAACAAGTAAACTCCACCACATTCCAAGGGAGTGTGTTCCCCTTTTGAACATCTCTTACTGTCAGGAAGGTTGAGGTGGAATCTCTTTTCCTGTAGTTTGAATCTATTGCCCATGTCTATTCTCTGGAGCAGCAGAAAGCAAGCTTGCTCCATCCTCAACATGACATCCCTTCAAATATTTCAACGTGGCTATCATGCCACTCCTTAACCTTCTCTTCCCCAGGCTAAACATACCCAGATCTGTATGCCACTGCAGACAAAAGCGGAAAAGGATGGAAAAGCAGAAATGTTGGTGGTGCTTTGAATGCATGGAGGAGTTATGGACCCATATGGTGTTTGGACCCCAAAGGAATCACAACGGACCATGCTCTCATTGCCTTTATGAAGCAGGATTCTCTGGCTTGCTTTGTCCCCGCATTGCATGGGCCGATGTGGTTGAATACCCCCAGCTCCTCCAACATCAGGTGGTGCAGACTGAAAACAAAATAAACCATGCGCCTGTTTTTGTGGCCCAGCTCAGCTGGCAGACTTGCTTTGGCATCTGATGGAGCTTCTTACGCCTCACTGGCACACAAGGCTTTTTTTTCGTGGGAGGTTTTAGTCTCTTGGGCCCACCACTCCCAGACTGTGGGATTCCTGATCAAAGCTCGGAGTCAAGGCATCACAAGGAGTTACCTGTAACAAGTTACCCTGTTTGCTCCTTCTTTCATTCTGTGATGAAGGGGCAATGAAGTTACATATCAAAAGAGATGTGATGCAATGGGAATGATAACCTTTCTTTTATGTGCATGTGTGGGGTGTAACCAGGGTTGCATCCACACTGGAGAAATAACCCAGTTTGGCACAGCTTTAACTGCCCTGGCTGAAGGCTATGGAATTCTGGGAGTTGGAGTTTGTTGTGGGGTGGCCCACAACTGTGGGCCAAGAACCTGAGAACAGAAACTGTGGCTCAAGAACCTAGGAAGAATTTAGGGAGCTGGGGGATGTTTAGCCGGGAGAGGAGAAGGTTAAGAGGTGATATGATAGCCCTGTTCGAATATTTGAAGGGATGTCATATTGAGGAGGGAGCAAGCTTGTTTTCTGCTGCTCCAGAGACTAGGATGCGGAAAAATGGATGCAAACTAAAGAAAATGAGATTCCATCTCAACATTAGGAGGAACTTCCTGACAGTAAAGTCTGTTCGACAGTGGAACACACTCCTTCCTCAGAGAGTGGTGGAGTCTCCTTCCTTGGAGGTCTTTAAGCAGAGGCTGGATGGCCATCTGTCAGGGATGCTTTGATGGAGAGTTCCTGCATGGCAGGATGGGGTTGGACTGGATGGCCCTTGGGGTTTCTTCCAACTCTAAGATCCTATGTATTCCTGAAGGGCAGAATGGGGTTGGACTGGATGTCCTGGGGGGGGGGGTCCCTTCCACCTCTAGGCTCCTATGTATTCCTGCAGGGCAGAAGAAGGGGTTTGGACTGGATATCCCTGGGGAGGGGGATCCCTTCCAGCTCCAGGCTCCTTTGGGGAGGGCAACAGAGGAGGTGTCAGCTGCCCTCTGAGAGCCAAGGTCCCCTTCGCCAGCCTCTCCCTCGGGAGCCTCCTCCTGCTCCCTTCTTCTCCTTCTTCTTCTCCGGCGTCCTCCTCTGGGCTGCCTTGCCTTGCCTTGCCCCTGGGGGCTCACCTGGGCGACCCCGTGGGGGGTTTGGCTCCGCCCCCAGCCCCTCCCAGAAGGAGGAGGAGGAGGAGAGGCAGCCAATCCCAAGGTAGAAGCGCTCAGGTGGGGCTGCCCTGGCTCCTGCTGCTGCTGCTGGCTCCTCGGTGCGTAAAGTGGAGCGGTGCGTAAAGGCGCGCAGAGACACAGAGAGAGAGACTCCTCCGAGGCGCAGGGGCCAAAGGAAGAGGAGCAGCAGCAGCAGCAGCAGCAGCAGGAGGAGGAGGAGGAAGAAGAGGCAGAGGCCAAGGCAACTTCCCCGGGGCTCCCTCGGAGGCTGCTGCTGCTGCTGCTGCTGCTGGCCAAGAGGAGGAAGAAGAGGAGGAAGGAGGCAGCCTTCCCTTGGCGAGTCTGTCTTTCCCTTCCCTTGGAGAGGAGGGAGGCTCCAGTCTTCTTGGGGCGCCCGGAAGGGAGGCTTTGGGCCGCCTTCCAGGAGGGCTCTCCTCCTTCAGCCCCGGAGGGAGGGACCCCCCTGGGCTCCCCCGGGACCCTCTCCCACCTCTGGCCCAAGAGCAACCGCCCCCGGAGAAGGAGGAAGGAAGGAAGGAAGGAAGGAAGGAAGGAAGGAAGGAGCCCAGAGACAGAGAGCCCGCCAAGGAGCCCCGGCCTCTCCAGCCGCCTCTTCTCCTCCTTTGCCAGGGAAGGAAGGAAGGAAGGAAGGAAGGGGCTCCCTCCCTCTCTCCCCAAAGGGAAGGAGCTTCGGGACCCACCGAAACCCAGCCTCTCTGGGCTCCCCCTGGGTAAGCCTCCCCCTCCTTCTCTCTCTCTCTCTCTCTCTCTCTCTGGGCAAGGCAGGGGTCTCCTCCCCGGAGCCTCTCTGGAAAGGATTCTCCTCTCTGGGCACGTCTTCTTCTCCAGTGTTTCTCTCTGGGCAAGGACTGCCTTCTCCCATCCTTCTCTCTGGGAAGAGAGTACTGTATTTCCCTATTCTTCCCTCTGGAGCAGGACTCGCTCTGGGCAAAGGGTTCACCCGGGAGGCTGTATGGAAAGGATCCCCCTCTGAGGCTCCCTGGGCACCTCTTCTCCAATGTTTCTCTATGCACAAGTAGCCTCCAAAACGATTCTCTCCCGGCAAGGATTCTTCTATTATTCCCTATGGCAAATATTCCCCTATTATTCCCTATGGACAAGTGTTCTCCAATGATGCTCTATGGGCAAGCATGGTTTCCTTGGCTGCGTTCACACTGGAGAAATAACCCGGTTTAAGTGCCATGGCTCCATGCTGTGAAATTCTGGGAATTGTAGTTTGTTGTGGGGTCCAGAGGGGAGCTTAAACCGGGTTATTTCTCCAGTGTGAACGCAGCCCTTGTGAGCAAATACTGTCACTTCTTTTACTACACCCCTCTTTCTTCATTTCTTTTGCATCCTGCCCTTTCCACCCAGTTGGGGTCCAAGGGGGCTTACCAAACCATCCGATCCAAAGTGGTATTTATAGGGATTTTGTATGTGTTTGTGTATCTGTGTGTGTTTTTCAGGCTATGAGGCCGTGTCGTGGAAGAGTTTTATTCCTGGCATTTCACCAGCATCTGTGGCTGGCATCTTCAGAGAACGCTGGCACGGAAGTGAGGGTGTGTGTGTGTGTGTGTGTGTATACACACAGATATACACTGTGTGACCCTGAGTTGAGAGGAAGTGATTTAACCTGTTAATCTGTACCATGTAATCTGCAAACCTCTCAACCCAGGGTCACACAGGACACAGTCAGCCCTCTGGATCCACGGATTTTTTTGTATCCACTGATTCAAGCATCTACAGCTTGGAAATATTTCATAAATATATACATTCCAAACAAAGCAAATTTTGATTTTCTATTTTATATAAGGGACACCATTTTACTCTGCCTTGTATTTTAACGGGACTTGAGCATCCTGAGATATTTAGTATCCAAGGGAAGTCCTGGGACCAAAACCTAGCAGATACCAAGGGTCTATTGTATATACCCCACTCACTCCCATGCCACCATTCTCTGAAGATCCAAGCCACAGATGTTGGTGAAACATCAGGGAAAAAACTCTTTCAGAACACAGCCTCAAAGCCCAAACAACCCACAAAAAACCTATGGATGTGGGCTGTGAAAGCCTTCGACTTCCCATTGAAGAGGCATCATTTGTTGGTGGTGTTTGTTGTGTGGCTTCGAGGGTCCAGAATGGTTTGGAAAGCATCAAGCCCAAGGAGGAGAGGGTTAAGGAGCTAGATACAGAATGATAGAAGCTGGAAGAAACCCCAAAGGGTTATCCAGTCTGACCCCAGTCTGATGAGTGTTTTACAGAGCAGGATATGTATGGTTAGCCTGGAGAAGAGAAGTTTAAGAGGTGATATGATCATCCTGTTTAAATATTTGAAAGGATGTCATATTGAGGAAGGAGCAAGCTTGTTTTCTGCTGCTCCAGAGAACAGGACCTGGAACAATGGATGCAAACTGCAGGAAAAGAGATTCCAGCTCAACATTAGGAGGAATCTCTTGACAGTGAAAGCTGTTTGACAGTGAAAGACACTGCCTTGGAAGTCGGTGGAATGTCCTTCTCTGGAGACTCTTTTTCATACTTTGAACCCATTGCTCCATGTCCCACTTTCTTGAGCAGCAGAAAACAAGTGTTCTCCTTTCTCAACACGACGCCCTTTCAAACATTTCATAGAATCCTAGAAGTGGAAGAGATCCATGCCAAGGGGCCAGAGGTGGAGGAAGAAAGGTCTGGGAACCATCAAACCCAATGAGGGGAAGCTTCGGATATGTTTAGCTTGGTGAAGAGGAGATTCAGAGGCAGCGTCATGATGGTTCTTGTTGCATGCCTTCAAGTTGTTTTTTGACTTATGGTGACCCTAAGGTGAACCTGTCACAGGGTTTTCTTGGCAGGTTTCTTTGGAGAGGGATTGCCATTACTATCCTTTGAGGCTGAGAGAGGGCGGGTTTAGCCATGGTTAAATTGGGCATTCCTGCATGGCAGGGCTTGGACTGGATGGCCCTTGAAGTCTCTTCCAGCTCTTTGGTATGTCAAGAGGGCTACAAAATGATCTTATCAGAACAGTCATTTCTTCTTGTCCTTGTTGTTATATGGCTTCATTGTGTCCAGAAGAGGGCGTCCAGAATGGGAAATGGTCTCAAAACTATTAAAACCATGAAAAACAGTTTAGAGATCTGGGTAGGTTTAACCTGGGAAAGTGAAGGTTAAGGAGTGACATGATAGCTCTGTTTAAATTACTTATTCCTGCATGGCCAAAGGAGGTTGGACTGGTGGCCCTTGACGTCTCTTCCAACTTGTTGTTGTTGTGCCTTCAAGTCCTTTCTGACTTATGGCCACCCTAAGGTAAACTTGTGACTGGCAAGAGAATTTATTTTATTGTATTCAATTTATATCCTTCATTTCTTTGTTAGGTGCCATGGCTGCTTACAAAATTTAAAATAAAAGCTTAGCTAAAAATGTACTACAGTGTTAACTGTTGGTTTCAGGACCTCCAGTGGATAACAAAATACATGAATACTCAAATCTCATTATGTACAGTGGGGTGGTAAAATGGTGTCACTTATATAAAATGGTCAAGTCAAGGTTTGCTTTTTGGAATTTATTTCTTCTGAATATTTTCAAGCTGTGAGTGGTTGAATCTGTGGATAAGGAAATAAAGTCCGATTGTGTTGTTGTTGTGTGCCTTCAAGTTGTTTCTGACTAAGGCGACCCTCTCATGGGGTTTTCCTGGCAAGGCTTCTTCGGAGGCGGTTTGCAATTGCCATCCTCAGAGGCTGAGAGCCTGTGACTTGCCCAAGTTCACCCAGTAGTTTTCCCTGGCTGAGCCCAGATTCGAACCCTGGTCTCCAGAGTCCTAGTCCAACGCTCAGACCACTACACTAGGTTGGCTTTCCTGACTATTCCAAAGTTTAAAAAAACAAAGCAAAACCCCCAAATGTAATTACCGACAGGTCTATTAAAAGCACATAACTAAAAACAGTTTAAATAACATTTTACAGTACATCTATAACATAAAAACAGAGAACACCACTTTGAATACTATTCTGCCTTACAATTCAAATAACCCAAACACCCCCCCCCCCTAAATAAAAGATCTAAATCTGCATTGCTCCATCCTACAGAATCCTGGCATTTGTAGTTTTGTGATGCACAGAAGACTTAAGACCTTGTAAAACTACAAATCCTGGAATTCCATAGGATGCAGCTACAGCAATTTAAATGGTGTCAAACTGCATTATTTCTGCATACTAAGAGGGCTCTCTCCCATATCATCCTGCGAAGATAGTACTACCAAGAGAAAGCTCTCTCTCAAATACATAGATTTGATAGATTTGGGGCTGGTTCACATGGGGAAATACGGTCTTTCAGATCAGTGATTCCCAAACTAGTCTTCCAGATGTTTTGGACTTTAGCTCTCGAAAGCCCCAGCCAGCTTGGACTTCTGGGAGCTGACGTCCAAAACAGCTGGAGGACCAAAGTTTGGGAACCACTGTTTTAGATAGTCTTGACCAGTGATTCCCATAGTGGGTGGTACTGTGATCTTTGGGGCTGTGGAAAGATCCAGGGGGACACTGAGGGAAAAGGGGACAGTGAGGAAAAAGGGGGGCTGCAGGGGGGGGCCTTAAGTCAAGGCATTAGCCTGCAAGAAAGACAAGGAGAACCAGCAGCATTTATGATATCAATGAGGATGCGGGTTGCATGAAGCATCTCTTTTCTGGGTCTTTTAAAAACCAATGCACAGCCTCCTTGATCACAAAGTCTGGCACCAGGCAAGAGGCTTCTTGGTTGCTGCTCCCAGGATGACTGGTACAAAAGGAGCAGTGACTGAGGTTGGTTGTTTTGAATTTGCATGGCAGGGGGTTGGACTGGATGGCCCTTGTGGTCTCTTCCAACTCTATGATTTGATGTTTCGATGTTTCTAATTTGCAGTATAATAGTAGACCTAATACTAGGAAATAGTTTTTTCAGGGCTCTTGGGTTGTCACCTGAGAGGAAAAGGGCTGGCAACCCAAAAAAGTGTAGACCCAAGCCATATAGGATTTTAAGAGTTGTAACCAGCACCTTGAATTCTGCCAGGAAATGACTGGGAGCGAGTGGAAGAAATGTAGGCAGAACAGGGTGTTACAATTGGCCCTTCCTAGCCACAGATTCAGGCATCACTTGTCATTGAAAATATTCAAAAAAGATAGAAATTCCAAAAAACAAACCTTGCTTTTGCCATTTTATATAAGGACACTATTTTGCTATGCCATTGCATTTAATGAGACTTGAGCATCCATGGAGTTTGGTCTCCATGGGGGTCCTGGAACCAAACTCCAGCCGATATCAAGGGCCCACTGTGCATCTGTCTCTTTCTAAAATCTGTTTGTTGTCCTGAAGGTTCAGTGATTTTCAACTTGTTTTTTTTCTCTCAAGTGTGCCGGAGACTGGTACCATCTTTCTGCTCTTGGTTACAAAAGTTTCTTTCTTTCCTGGACACTTGCCCTTGGCCAGCAAGCAATGGCTTGCAGACTGTCACTGATCTTCCAGTCACCACTTTGACTTGGGACTGCGTTAGCTGAAAGCTCTTGAACAATGGAAGCATTCTGTTGTTCTGTGTTGCTTTGCTTTCAAGTCGTTGAAGGGGATGCTAAGGAGACTTATCACTGGGTTTTTTTTGGACAAGTTTGTTTAGAGGGGATTTGTCACTGCCATCCTCTGAGGCTGAGAGAGAGTGACTTGCTCAGAGTCACCCATTGGGTTGCCATGGTTGAGCAGGGATTCAAATCCTCGTCTCCAGAGGCTTAGTTTAGCACGCAAACCACAACACCAAGGTGGCTCTGGAACAAACAACAAAGTCATATAACAATGAAGTCTTATAATCCAGAAATATGTGAATACTAACAGTCTATTCTTGATTAGTCATCTGTTACACAAGGAGTTTTATATGCTTCTATTGGTCAGTTGTTATTCACTGTTGCTGTCCCTATGCATTCTCTTCTTTGACTATATCACTTTCCTTTCTATGTGAATTGCCTGGAGAGTGTGTTTCAAATGGTTTTCATTGTATTTTGCTACCAACTAAATGTCTGTTAAACCACAGATTGATGCCCCCCCCTCCATGTTTTTCTCTTGTGAATGAGTCCCTGTCCCTCCTGGGTTCAGTGCTAGGAGAAAAGAAGACTGTTAAATTAAAATAAGTGAAAATAAGTGAACAACAAATAAATATATTTCATTTGATGAGTAGGTACCAAATGGGGTTCTTGGACCATTAAGCCCAAATAGATTGAGAAGCAGGTTGTTGTTGTTGTGGTGTGCCTCTCAAGTCGTTTCCAACTTAAGGTGACTTTGATGAAAACCATGATGAGACAAGCTGCACATGCTCTGCAATGTTCAGTTGTTTATTGTCCTGTCTTTTAAATATTTGTTTGTTTGTGTTTGTTTGTAGCACCTGAAAAGGGCCTTTTCTCATTGAGGCAAAAATGCATTGGCTTTTTGAAAAAATACTGAATAAACAGTTGACCATCTCAGAGTACATGGAGTTTGCTTCACCACTGTTTCCTGCTTTTCAATGTATTTTTAGTACTGTCTTCACACCTTAAGGTGAACCTATCATGGGGGTTTCTTGGCAAGATTTGTTCAGAGGAGGTTTGCCATTGCCTTCCCTTGAGGTTGAGAGCATGTGACTTGCCTAAGATGACCCAGTGAGTTTCATGGCCGAGCTGGGAATTGAACCCTGGACCTCCAAATTGCAGTCCAACATTCAAAAAATATATGTACGGTACAGAGTGTCAAACGAGCTTCCCATTTGGTCAGCTGTATTTGAGCAATTAATATACATTTGAGTTGGAGTCAAAGAACATGAAAATAGGGGCTCTGGAAAGTCTGAGTTTTAAGGTTTGGCATATCAGTGCCACAGCTTTATTGACATATACAGTTACCATTTTTTCTGCCATTTTCCCCCTTGCTTCTGAACCTTTGACAAGAACTTGACATTCAGAGATTAAGCCCATGGTGCTTTTGCTCCTTGCTGCATTTCCATATGCGTTTGTGTGAAAGATGTTTATTTGACTAATTTCTGCATGACATGCTGCTGTGTTGTTAAATGTGCAAAAACGAGGTCAGAAGGGACTGTGGCTTGACTGAGTAGCCTGTCCTCTTGCATTATCAGTGATTAGAACAGAACCTTCTCTTCTGTCCAGAAGCGTCCATGTCCCCCTGGGTTAGTCTTGCCAGGTTTTCAAAATAGGAATAATGGACTGCTGGGATTCATGACATGCAGGAATGACAGTCAGGAAGCAGCTATTCACGAGTTTGCATTCTGCCTAAATGCCAAATGAAAGTATTGTTTTAAGTTCACTTAGCCCAGTATTCCTCTGTAAAATTAACATTAATAAATGATAATAAAAGACATTTCTGTCTTTATGGGGGAATATGGGATTTTTGGATATCGTATTAGGTCTAAATAAAAGGAAGAGCTTTCCAACCCTCAAATAGGACACATCCTTTATAATAAGGGATACCTGCAAGCCTTACAAGGGGCAAGCTTTCTATCCTTCCAATAAGGCACATTCCTTATAATAAGAGACATCTGCCAGATGTATAAGGGACAAGCTTTCCAGCCCTCAAACAGAGGATACCCCTTATAATGAGTCACTTGGAAGCCCTGTAAAAGACAAGCTTTCCAGACCTCAAATAAGGGGCATCCCTTATATAATAAGGGACACCTGCCAGTCCTATAAGGGACAAGCTTTCTGGCCCTTAAATAAGGGATATTCTTTATAATAAAGGACACCTCCCAGCTCTATTAGGAACAAACTTTTCAGCCCTAAAATTGGGGACATCCCTTATAATAAGGGGCAAGCTGTCCAGCCTTCAAATAAGAGACACCTGCCAGACATACAAGGGACAAGTTTTTTAGCCCTCGACTAGGGGACATCCATTATAATATGGGACACCTGCCAGATGTATAAGGGACAAACTTGCCAGCCTGCAAATAAGGGACATTCATAATAAGGCATGCCTGGCATCTAGCGTTGTGGAGTCAGTATGCCAAATCCTCAACTCCAACACTTCTTTTTCTAACGTCCAATTCTGATGCCAACTCTGACTCCTTTGTAAATGACAAAGGTGTATTCATTAGCAGTAAGAAATTGACTACTTTGAATCTCACCTATTTAAGTTTCTGAATGTCTTTGGATTTGAGATAGATCAGATTGTATGTGGCAGTAAAAGCGTGCCAGTATTAATCCTGCTGAAGCGGAAGAGTGTGCTTCCTCCGGCATAGACACACACAACCTTTGCAAACATTGTTTAGCAGTGATTGGAAAAGAACCTAAGGAAGAGACTTGTATGATTCCTAAGCTGTTTTTCTAAATCAAAGAGGGGTCACAGCAGTTTCCTTTCCTTGTTTTCTGGCTGGCCAAAATGTAGAACATAAGTGCATTCGGCTAGATCTTTGGAATCTTAAAGCACCACATATGCTCATGGTGTGATGTCAACAATTCCTTTGAATTATTATTATCTAACTCCATGGTAGTTCTCTTCTCCATTTTCTAATTTCTTTTAATTTATTTTGAAATGGTCATAAGAACATGATGGACACATGTGTTCTAAACATATCTCCTGGATTGCCAGGGGGAAAAAAGTATTTTAGAGATAATGGCACAGTAATTTCTTGGATGGTACTGTAACCAGCACTTTGAATTGTTGCCAGAAATGATTCGGTATCCAATGAAGCTTTTTCAGCAAGGGAGTTATGTGGTCCCTATAATTGAACCCGGTCAGCATTCTGGCTATGGGGTTTTGAATCCGCTGAAGTTTCTGGACAGTTTCCAAAGGCAGCCCCACATAGAGTGTGTTGGACTGCTGCAAACAGAAGGTAATCAAGGCATGTGTCACTGCAGCCAGATCTGACATCTCAAGGAACGGGTGCAGCTGGCGCACAATTTTTAACTGGACGAATGCACTCCTGGCCACTGCTGAAAGCTAGGCATCCAAGCTCAGAGTGGGGTCCTGGAGCACACCAAAGCTGAGAGCCTGAGATTTCAGGGGGTTGCCATAAGTAAGAAAGAAATGACTTGGAAGTATACAACAAAGAACAAGTGTAGCAAGGGCCTAAATGCCCTAAAACACCAGATCCCATCTGATCTTGGAAACTAAGCAGGGTCAGCTCTGGCTAGTACTTGGATGGGAGACCACCCATGAATTCTAGGTTCTGTTTTAGAGGAAGGAACTAGCAATACCTCCTCTGACTATTCATTTCCTAAGAAAACCCTATGAAATCCTTGGGGTTGCCATAAGTCAATAGGTGACTTGAAGACACATATACACACACAACGTAGCTGGCTCTGTTGACTTCATAATTTGCACATTATAAACATCTGTAACATATTTATCTTGTGTATACATGCTTTCCCCTCTCTTTGGTCAAACTTTTGAAAGGAACAGGTCATAAAGTTCATCTGTTTCTGTGTCCTTCTCTGCCTGGCTCATAAAAATTCCATTGGGAATTCCATAGCGCTCATCAAAAACTATGAATTTTGCAATTATCTGGATGCACAGGAGTGGGATGTTCTCAAAGATAAAAGAAGTATCCCCCCCTCCCCCATATGAGTGCAGTTTTCCCTTCCTCTGCTGTTTTGGTTAGGTGAGAACTTAACTTTCTTGGGAAAATAAGTGATGGTGCTCTTTGACAGAATGAAATGGATGAGAATCTCCTTTAAAGTAGGTAAGAGGATTTGTCTGTTGGGTGGCAGGTGCTTTACAGTTCCTTAAGCAAAGGATCTGATCACCTGCTACCTGAATCCAACTCCAACTGAATCCAAATGCAACTTCTCTGAACTTGAAGATGCTGGAAACTTAATCTTGGATGTTCTGTCTACACAGCAAATACTTTAGCACTGAGCTCTGCTTCCTCCACAGAGTTCAAGCTTCCTCCACAGAGTTCAAGGTTTTCTTGTGCTCTGGGCATTGTGTGTGTATGTGTACGTGGCTAGGAGACATCTGTGCATGATGAAATTAGGGCTGTGGAGTCAGAATCGTGGGGTTGGAAGTAATTTTGGGAGGAGTTGGTAGAAATACACAGACTCTAGTTTCAAAGTGAAAACTTATAACATTATAACAAGTTATGGTAAATATATCCTTCTAGATTTACCATACATATTATTGTAGCGTAAATGTTTACAGGAAACTGTTTGGTAAGGTAATGACAAAAGTTTATAAGTGGAAGACAGTTTGCACATTATGTTCGGTTACTCTCAATTTTATATACAATCACTCCTCCGTTTTCACGAGGGATCCATTCCAGACATCCCCATAAAAATGAAAACCACCAATATTCAAGTCCCATTGGCTTGAATGGTGGTGCATACCCTATTTTATTCCCCTCCATTTGCCGCTTGCGCATAAGTGAGGACTGCGGATCCCAAGTCGGCGGATATGGAGGAGCAACTGTTTCATGTAGTTTTAAGGTATATCCTACGACTCTGGTAAAAATCTTGTTAAAAAATTATTAAATGCACAACCTGTTCTGTATTTACTTTCATTGGAATTTAGAAATGTTTTCTTGGTCTGTGTACTGTATTCTGTCTAAGTAGCCTGATGATTCACGTCATGGTGAGGAAATGCCTTGTGCAACCACTCTAACGCAGGATATTTGTTACTACCAATTACCAAAAGTATATATTTGTCATTTATGAAGGAGTTTGAATTGGAGTGGGACAGTAGAAAAGTAGAAGAGTTGGAGTCAGGGTTTAGAATTGATGTGGCGTCCTGGCACCATTGCCCTGGATGAAATAATACTATATATGGATTCTTGCAGTTGTTTAAATCAGGATTGCTGACACAATTTTAGTATCTTACCAGTGAACATTGTCCTTCTTCAGAATTAAGGCTTTGCTTGTGCACTGGGCACTCTGTGTGTGTGTGTGTGTGTGTGTGTGTGGCTTTTGGAAATGTCTTTTTTCGTGCATCGTGAAATAGTATATGGATTCATGGTGTGTCTTTCATGCCTTTAAGTTGTCTCTGACTTACTGCAAACCTGTCATGGGGTTTTCTTGGCAAGATTTATTTGGAGAAGGTTTGCCATTGCCTTTCCCAGCGTCAGTGGGTTTCATGGCCGAGCAGGGAATTGAATCCTGGTCTTACAGTTGTTGTCCCAACACTCAAACCACTACACTATGCTGGTTCTTGTATGGATTCAAGTTGTTCAAAAGACAACAATATCACTACCAGCAAAACAGAGCATAGGAGTATAGAAAACAGTATCTACGATAGGGCCATTCCACTTGATTTAATAGTGAGCGGAAGACTATATGGAAGTCTTGTTTTATGGTGTTCACTGAATCATGGAGTTGGAATGGCCCTTGGAGGTCATGTTGTCCACTCCCTGCAGGGTCTTCAATACAGGATGTAGTTACTGCATCCCTACAGACTTTCCTGAAATATTTCCAGGGAAGGAGTGTTTGCTACCTCCCAGGGAAGTGAATTCGAGTTCGTAACTTTAGAATAGGGTTGCAAAACTGTGGACCTTCCAAAACTGGTGGGAACAATTCCCATCAGCTCTCACTACTGGTTACGTTGGTCACTGCTGATGGGAACTGCAGCTGAGCAATTTTCACATGGCTAGAGTTGCCCACCTCAGTCCCAGACTTCAGCCAAAAACAGTTTCTTAGCAATTGCCACCCAGTGACTCTAGTGTAACAGTTAATAAGTCTCTGTGTCCATGAGACTTACTGGTTTAGACTACAACTCCCACCACCAGCATTAGCAGTGGCTATGATAGCTGGCGTGTTTGGAAGTTATAGTGTTATTTTCAAAGCTCTACTCTAGCTTCTTTGGTCCCCAGAAGGGTTGAGTCTTAGCCTGAAAGGAATGGCAGACATGGTTGGCTGGTTTAAACCAGGTTAGTTTAAACCATGATTTAAAATGAATGACTTAAAAAAAAAACCAACTCCTTTTTTAAAAATTGATTATTCAGATATATTTTTAAAAGTTTGGCTATTATTACTGTTTTTCCCACCCCTTTACAGGAACAACAATGACTGTTTGAATGTAAACATTTTAACTTTCCACCTTATTGGCAGCTGTTCGTTGTTAGACCAGTATCAAGTGTTGGTTGCTTCTTTTTAATCCCTTTATTTTATGGTGCAAGAAATGCCATTTAGAAAGAAATCCTTAACAACCATTCAACCAAAACAACTTGTTTTAAAAGAGTACTTTTTATAGAACCATTATTATTAGTTAAGCTAGTGGCCACAACATATGAACTGCATTTTGTTTTGTTTAATTTTCTGATATGGTCCAATATTGGTGTAGTCCTATATATTAATGGGGAAAAAAAGTTTAAACCAACTTTTTTGGGAGTATTTTTAACAACTTTCTCCTTCCCCAACCCTGCCACGGGAGGGGGGCAGCTAAGGTCCAAATAGTGATGCTAACACTCCCCCTAAGAGCTTCTAGGACCAAACTATTAGTAGAGCCAGCTATTTGGCCCCTCAGATGCTCGCTCGGTAATGTCTACTAAAGTCAGCATCATCCGTGCCATTGTATTTTTACTTTCTATTTATGGTTGTGAAGGCTGGCTAGTGAAGAAAGCTGACAGGAAGGAAATCAACTCATTTGAAATATGAAATACGGTGCTTGAGGATGCCACAGACTTCCCAGAAGACAAATAAATGGGCCCCGAGTGCATTGTCAAGCCTGAATTCTCCCGAACAGCAGAAATGCCTAAAGTGAAGCAATTGCACTTTAAAGCTGATCATGAGACGACATGACTCATTGGAAAAGGAAACAATGCTTAGTAAAGTGGAAGGCAGAGAGCCAGTTTAAGCATTGAGGTATGACTCCAGAGACCAGGGTTCGAGTTTCCTATTCAGCCATGGAATCCTATTGGCTGATCTTGGACAAGTCACACTCTCTCAGCCTCAGAGGAAGGCAAGAACAGAACAAGAGCAGAAAAATCTTGCCAATAAGACCTCATGATAGGGCCGCCTCATGGCTGCCATAAGTCAGAAACTACCCGAAGGCACCCAACAGCAACAACAAAAGTGGAAGGCAGTAGGGAAAGAGAAAGACATACTTCAGGTGGATTGAATCAATCATGAAAGCTACAGCTTTGAATTTGAAAGATTGGACCAGGGCTTGTGATGACCAGGGGATCTCTTATTGTCCAGATCACTGTGGATTGATGTCAATCTGTTGGCAAAAACTGTATACTTATCCAATGGTCATGGTGGCTGGGATATGGTGGAAGCTGCAACCCAACATGTTCAAAGGCCATTCTTATTCTCATCTTTCATACTGTGATTATTACCATCTGTGTTGTCAGTTTCATTTATATCCCAGCTTTTCCCCAAAGGCGGAACTGATGGTGATTTACAAAAATGAAAACAAATCCTGATAAAAGGACATGCAAAGACTATACCGAAAAAATGTACAAAACTTTACGATCAAAATGCATATTAAGCTATCATAGAGTTAAAACAATTCAAAGCAAATCAGTTAAAATATCAAAGTTGCTAGTCTTTAGACTTTGCTGCCGAAGACTGCTGGTGCCTCATAAAACTGCAAATCTTGTATTCTGTAGGATGGAGCCATGTCAATGAAAGTGGTGTCAAATCACTTATTTCTTCAGTGCAGATGCACCCATAGAAAGGTTTTTGCCCCCCATAAACAGTGTTATTGTGCAAGAGAAGTCTGATTTAACCTCCCTTCCCCTAGTGCACAAGAGAACGAAGTAAAGGGAGTTTAGGAGCTGATTTTCCAGGATAATTCTCTGTGTAAATGAACGGTCAAGCCTCCCAAGGACCAATGCAATCTGCCTTTAATGTGGAATTGTTAGCAGCCTGAAGAGCTGTTTCCTTGTGCAACTGCCCTAGAAAGCCTTGTGGAAATAAAATAAAATAAAGGTTTGTACAGATTGAGTATCTCTTATCTGGAAATCTGAAAACTCAAAATCCAAAATTGTCTATACCGTCGTCTGAGATAGTGACACTTTTACTTTCTGATGGTTTAATGTACACAATAGAGAGAGCCAGTGTGGTGTAGTGGTTTAAATATTGGACAAATACTGTGGAGACCAGGGTTCAAATCCCAGCTCAGCCATGAAAACCCACTAGGTGCCCTTGGGCAAGTCACACTCTCTCAGCCTCAGAGGATGGCAGTGGCAAACCCCCACTGAAGAAATTGCCAAGAAACCCCCGTGACAGGTTTGCCTTAGGGTTGCCATCAGTTGGAAACAACTTAAAGGCGCACAACAGCAACAGATGTACACAAACTTTGTTTCATGGACAGAGTTATTAAAAATATTGTGCATAGAATTACCTTCAGGCTATGTGTATAAGGTTTACAGTATATGAAACATAAATGAATGTCATGTTTTGACTTGGATCCCATCTCCAAGATGTCTCAGTATGTAAAGGCAAGTATTCCAAACATTTAAACTCTTCTGGTCCCAAGCATTTTAGATAAGAGATACTCAACCCTGTATTCCTTATCTCGGTGGCTTTTAAGCCATGTTCTGGGAAACTGGTATTTCTCAGAAGGTTATCAGGGGTTCTACAGTAGCATCTGTATCCTTGGATGACTACCCCGAAAGATATCCTCCCCAACCAGATGCTGGAAAATGTCCATCAGCGTAGGTTGAGGGTCTGGCTAGGGAGCTGAGTTCAGGAAAAGTGGATGTTAGATTTCAGCTCCCAGAATCCCCCAGCTGGCATAGTCAATGAGGGGCATTTTTAGGAGTTATAGTCCAAAAAATATATTTTGCCCTGAGACTGTGCCCTATAACACTTTCCAGAATCCTGTACCATATGCCAAGAATACAAGGACAGGGACATGGTGTTCCCTCTGCTCTTATGATAAAAGGATTCCCTGGAAACTGAAAGTTTTGCAAACAGATATCTTAAAAAAATAAATCTGTGACTCAAAGGCAATTTTAATATTTTTAGAATCACCACTTTTCTCCCCCTATATGTGTATAAGCAGATGGCATGCAAAATGACTTGCAGTTTATGTGATTCATGGGAGAGAAGATCCGTGGTGACTGCTAGAAGGATATGTACGTGACAAGAAACATCTCCATACCTCTTCTTACCTCAGTTGTTAAAACTCTCATGTTATGCCCATAACCTATGACTTTTGTTACCGGTATGCCCATAATTTAAAAGGTTTGATAATTTCAAATGCTTTGTAAACACTTCTGAACTGTTTGCAGCACATTGCTGAAGAGGACTGATTGTGAGTTTATTTTTTTTTAAATGTAGATTTATTTGCTTCCCCCAAGATACTTTAAAGCACCATATCCCATCAGATTTTGGAAGCTAAGCAGGGTCAACCCTGGTTAGTACTTGGATGGAAAATTGCCAACAAACCCCAGGTGATGTAGGCTATAATTTGGAGGACAGAACTGGCAAAACCACCTTTGAGTATTCTGTGCCTAAGAAAACCCTGTGAAATTTGTGGAGTTGCCATAAATCAGCAGGTGACATGAAGGCACATACGCACACACACATGGGTTTATTTGGTGTAGGTTTCTAAAAAGATGGGTGTTAGTTTACTAGAATGAATTTAGATATATGTTTCCATGCGTTATTCTCTCCTCTCTATCAGTACTGTGATCCTACGCCTGTCTGCCAGCATGCAAAAAAACCCATGTTTTCTATAGCAGCTAGCCTCCTTTCCAAGCTTAGTGTGCTTCCAGATCTCAGTTATGGCGAGGTGTCATCCCACTCCTGCTCCGCTGGCTTTGCGGTTATATGGTGTCCTTAAAACCAGAAATGTTAATCCTGAAGCAGTAACATCCTGGATGTCTGATCAAGATTAATGGTCATCTTAGGGCAGGAGGTACATGCTGGGTCAATGCAAACAATTAAGAACCTTTCTTAATGGCTTAATACACCTTCTGGCCTCAGGGAGCTTGATCACTTGCGGCTGTGCCTTTGCATTCTGATCTGCCCTTGCTTATGTGGAGAGACAGAGGATGCTGCGTAGGGTGGTGGTTAATAAGTGGATTTGGAAACTAATGGAGCTTGGAAATTAATAATAATAATAATAATAATAATAATAATAATAATA
Source organism: Urosaurus nigricauda (assembly GCA_034509955.1). Classification (NCBI taxonomy): domain Eukaryota; kingdom Metazoa; phylum Chordata; class Lepidosauria; order Squamata; family Phrynosomatidae; genus Urosaurus; species Urosaurus nigricauda. The sequence continues at coordinate 5,449,973 of JAOEGL010000003.1, forward strand.
GCTCCCAGAATCTCTCAGGCAGCATGGCTGTTTTTGTTTATTTCTTACTGAAACATAACAGCCATGCTGGATGAAGGATTCTGGAAAGTGTAATAATAATAGTCAGTGTCGGAGAAGATTGTGCATTGCATGCTAATTTGTCCTCTGTATAGCAATCCTAGAGAGAAATGCCTAACACCCAGGTTGACAAATGGAAGTGGAAACTCTCTTGTAGGTTTGGTTCAATTTCTTTTGAGTGGTATCAATGACTGTGTAACACACAAAGTAGCCCTTTTTTGCCTTGGCTGCATAAAGATTAGGAAGAGAGAGTTAAATAAAATTGACATAAATTGCCGTGGAGACTGAAAGTATTAATCTGATTTTTATGACAGCAATGTATAAATTTACCAATAGCTGGGAAGGTTTTTGTTTTATATCAGCAATAATTTTAACTACATGTAAAACGATGGGATGTCTTTTGCACTTTTGTACTCTTGTGTTTTTGGTTTTAAATGTTTCGTGTGCCTTAAAAGCTTTTTGTCATGGCCTTTGGCTACTACAATAAAAGATGATTTGATTGATTATTCCTTACATAGCAGCAAGTACCACATGATAATGCATTAATTTATAGGATGCAGGATATTTGATTCAACTGTACTACATACGAAAAGGAACTTGGGATTATCGTAGATGTAGAACATACGGTGAACATGAGCCAACAGTATGCGAAGGGATCTTGTAGCATGAATCCTGTCTGAAAGTCCTTCCTGCAGTCATTTAGTTCCATTAAAATTCCTGCTAAAACCCAGAGCAGATTCATTGCCCCATTGTCAGGGACACCAACAGTGTCTGCCAGTGTCTCAAATAAACTGGAATTCCAGTCAGTCCAGAAAATGCTTCCAAATTAACTTGACACATAGTTTTTAAAATCTGTATAAATGAGAGTTGAGTTTGTTGCTGAAATTTTAATATATCAGGGACAATGAATTGTAAGAAATTATAGGTTGAGCCTTCCGCATAGGAAATGATTTCCAGAAGTATTTTGGATTTTGAATTTTGGAATAGCTGTATTTGCACATACATACATAATATGTCAGAGCTGGGACTCAAATTTATGCACAAAATTTATTTATGCTTTGTATAAACCTTGTACACCTAGCCTGAAGGTAATTTCATACAACATATTAAAATAATTTTGTGCATGAAACAAAGTTTGTGTAGAGTGAACCATCAGAAAGCAAAGACGTCACTATCACACTCACCCATGAAAAAAAGTTTGGGCTTTTGGAATATTTCAGATTTCGGAATTCCAGATAAGGGGGACCTTCTGTAAAGGACTATGTACAAGGGCCTTTCAGTGGTCTTACCCTCCCTTGCTCCCTGGCTCCCTCATAATTTCATTTGACATGACATTTCCAATTCCCTACATTTCTCTGCTGTCTGCCCTCTCTCCAGTCAAAGTGTTTGCCAGCGAACATCTCCGCTCCACTCCTACAAGCCTATTTTGGCTCTCCTTGGGTGTTGGACACAGCAGGAATTTACATCTCTGACCAGATGGTAAATTGGGATCCTTCTGTAGCTGAAATCTGTCCCTCTTTGGATTTGAAGCACTTCCTATTTTTAGGGCTAGAAAGCTTATTTAACTTCAGAGTGCTCCGGCACATCCTGTCTGCTCATCATGTGTTTCTGGAGGAGAGGAAAACAAGGGCGGAAGGTAAAATCTCAAGCACTGAATTGACTGATATGCAAAAGACGGGATGTTCTCATTGTGTTTGCTTTCAGCAGCCTTGATACACTGCATTATTTTATACTCATACAGGGGGAAAGTAGAGGTTGAAGCATAAAGGGCAGGCTATTTTGGATGAAGCAGATATAAGATGTTAGGTTTCTGCAGTGGGAGGAGGCACAAAAGTTGAAAATGGAGGTTGTGAGTTAAAGCATATTTTTCATATACAAACATCCTTCTCTTTCAGATTAAGCTTGGAATGAATCACAGGGAAAGGGGTGTGTGTGCTGTGATTTTGTAGAAACAAAACAAAAAGAATAAAGGAAGGAAGAAATGCAAAAGCAAGAGGTATAATTATAGGTTGCAGCCTGCTAAGTATCTCCACTTCTGGTACGTGTGCACGACAGAAATTTGTAATGTAAGATTTTAGCAGTTTGTTCCTGTGGTGGAACACTATGGTTTTCTCTTATGCTTCAAGCTGAGTCTGGGAAAGTTACTTTTTTGGACTACATTTTCCAGACTCTCCTGGCCAGCTTGGCCTTACAGCTGCGGAGGCATTGACCAAAATGCATTCCACTTCTTCCAAAGAGGATGCATGAAATGATGTTGGATTTGTATTATCAGAATAAAGCGTAGTTGTTCAGTCCTGGGTTTGTGGGTTGCAAGACACAGACCAGTGCAGAGATACTTCTTTTCTGTGTACGTGTGTAAGCAGGCATACAGTTTGCTGGTCTCAAGATGAATCCTTTGGGCCCTATGTTGTAACATCAAATCACCTTTGATCTGCAGGGTCTCCATGAATGAGAGACCTCCAAGAAACCCTGTCCTTAACAGCCCTGCTTAGGATCTGCAAACTCGGGACAGCCGTGTTTTCCTTGATTTAATCAATAAACCTGTAATCTGGTCATTCCCTTTCCCTGTCGCCTTCAAATCTACCATATTTTTTTCTCTCCAGTGAACCATATCATCTAATTGTCTGTCCAAAGTACAATACCCCCAGTTTAGTCATTTTGGCTTATATTTGAGAGTGCAGACTTGATTTGCTCTTGGACCCATTTATTTAACTTTTTGGCAGTCTATGGTATCCAGTAGCACAGCCTTTCAAATGATCTGATTTTTCCCCTGTCAGTTTTCTTACTGCTCAGGTTTCATATTCATATACGGGTTGAGTCTCTCTTATTCGGAATATTCCAAAATACAGAATTATCCACATGGGTATCTGAGATACCAACCCCTTTGCTTTCTGATGGTTCAGTGGAAACAAACTTTGTTTCATGCAGACAATTATTTAAAATATTATGTATAAATTACATTCAGTCTATCCATATAAGGTATATGAGAAACATAAATGAATTAAATGTTTAGACTTGGGTCCTGTCTCCAAGATATCTCCTTATGTATATGCAAATGTTCCAAAATCTGGGAAAAAAATGCAAAGTCCAAAACACTTCTGGCCCCAAGCATTTCAGGGAGACTCGTCCTTTATAGAAGTTGGATATTCAATGGTATGGATAATCCAGACTTTAGTATTCAATGGTCTTCCGTTATCATGTTGTAAAATATAATTCACCATGACAAACCTGCTCAGTTTGAAATACAGTCAGCCCTCTGTAGGCGTGAATTCTTTATCCATAGATTCAACCATCCATAGCTTTATTTTTGTATAAGGTGCACCTTTCTATAATGCCATTGTATTTAATGGAACTTGAGCATCCACAGATTTTGATATTCATGGGGAGTCCTGAAACCAAACTCTAGCAGATACCAAGGACCCATAGTAATCTCTCTCCCGCTGCCTCTGTCTCTCGGTCTGTCTGTCTGTCTCACTCATGTTTGTAACTGTCACTTTCATTCAGGCTTTGCTGTTCTGAGCTATCTATACTGCTTTGCCTTGGGCTTCTCTGGTGAATTTTGGTGTATGGTTGAATTAATTGGGAGTTGCATTTTTGGAAATGAACTGTCTGTGCAGGTTAATTCTGAGAGGGACTGAAGTTCCTCCTGATTTTGTGTGAGAGGCTGTGATTTATGACCAAGTTTAACTTGTTTTTTTTATGTAGAGGCAAGTGTTTTCTTGCACTTGTCTGTCAGATAGCATGCAAATTTATGAAATTGATTTTTTTCCTCCTGTGATAGCTGCTACATGTAGCAGTTGTTGGCAATTCTGTGCTTAAAGATGCAATCTCAGGCTGTGGTTGTGTTTGTTTGTCTCAGAATAAGATCCTCAGAAATTACTTGCAAGGGAATACACATTGGATTGGGCTATTGTACAGATCCAGAACTTGGCAAAGCTGAGGGGTGAAATCTTGGTTCAGGCAAAAGCAAACTGCTGCATCCTCTCCAAGGTTAAGTTCTTCTCCATTAATAACGTTAGCCATCTTGACCACACATGTCCTGGTTTTCACTTGTGGGTATCCTTGGATGCCTTGGGAGCCATGGGCTTGCCAAGACCACCATTGGCAAAATATCAGCCCACATGGGATGGTACCACCTAAGAGTCTTGTGAATCTATTAAGAAAATAGCATGTATTACAGGGATGGAATGCTTAGGTCTAGCAATTTTGGAAGCACACGCATAGGGATGTCTTGTTTCATTAGTCATCCGGGGCTGATCGAAGAACCTTCTGGCCTTAGAGCAAGAGTCTCCTGCCAGAGGCTGCTTTTGACAGCTCAATCAAAAGGGAAATGTTCCAGAGCTGTGTGCATCCAGGCAATTTGCACTCTGTGCCAAGGAAAGCGTAATTGTGTAAGTGTAGTGAGTAGTGAGCATGTGCTGCATGTTTTCTCCTTTTTATTTTTTGCACAATTTGCTGCTTGTACTGGGTGCTAGGGTACACCTGTTTGATCCCTCATGGCTTGGTTCTGTCACCATGCTATTTAATGTATACATGAAACCACTGGGAGAGGTTTCTGAAGTTTTGTGGTTCAGTGCCATCAATATGAAGATGACATCCAGTTCTAGTACTCCTTTCCAAGGAAGCTGTTTTGGTCTTAAATCAGTGCATATTATCAGTAATGGATTGGATGAGGGTGAACAAATTGAAACTTAATCCAGACAGAACGGAGCTTCTGTTGGTCAGTAGAAAGGCAGATCAAAGAATAGGGATTCAGCCTGTGCTGGATGGGGTTACACTCCACCTGAAGACACAGATTCATAGCTTAGGTGTGCTCCTGGGTTCAGCTCTGAGCCTGGAAGACCAGGAGGGCATTTGCACAATTAAAGGTTATATGCCAGCTGCGCATGTTCCTTGAGACATCGGATTTGGCAAGAGTGACATATGCCTTAGTTACCGCACATACTCAACTGGTAAGTCAACTTCATATATAAGTCAAGGGCAGGTTTGGGAGCCAAAATTACAGATTTTGATATGGCCCATGGTTGATATGTTGAGGGTAAAACTTAGGGGTATATTAACAACAGATCTAAAAGATGAAGCAAAGGAAAACAATGCCAAAGAACTTACAGAATTCAAGCAGGCATAATTATTGGGCAGTATAGATGAGAGAGTAGAATGGGCCAGCGCTTCCAGGACGAATTATATTCTTGCCTTTCATCAGGGGATGGTTTATTTTTTAAATAAGAGTTAATAGGCCTTTGGCATCTGCTGGAGTTTGGTTCCAGGACCCCCCATGGATACCAAACTTTGTGGATGCTCAAGTCCCATTAAATACAATGGCACAGTAAAATGGTTCCCCTTCTATAAAATGGCAAAAACCAAGGTTTGCTTTCTGGAATTTGTATATATTTTTAACTAATTTCAAGCTGTGGATGCTTGGATCCATGGATAATAAATCTGTGGATATAGAGGGCTAACTGTACTTATATTGACCCATGGATGAGTCGGCTCAGTTTTTTGTGGTCAATTTTTGACTAAAATTTCTAGACTTATGCATAAGCATGTACAGTACATTTCACTTGATTACTATAATGTGCTTTACCTGGGGCTACCTTTGAAGAGTGTTCTGAAACTTCAACTGATCCAAAGAATCAGATTGCTAGTTGGGGCTGTCTACAGGGAGTGCAAGACTCCCTTGTTGCAATAGGTCCACTGAAGATGAAGAAGAAATTTATTTCTTACCCTTGTCTCTCCATGGACTGAAGTGGGGGTCAACCTTAACAGACAAACAACATTAATTAAAACACATAGCAATTTAAAAGAACAAATAAGATGTACACATATTAAAGCAATCCACAATGAAAAATTCATCATTTAATTTTTAAAAAAAAAAAAGTTCAGGGGTTATCCTCCCTACTTTCTTTTTGCAAACAGGTCAAGACTGTTCTGACAGGCATTTGATGATTGACTATATAAGGTTATTTTACACAGTGAGCTGAATGTTGCTAATTGTTGAATGCGTGTCTCTGTCTGTGTCTATGTGTGTATGATGTATAGTGTGTTCAGTGAAATATATTTTAATCTGGGCTTTTAATTTTTTTTTACTGTTTAATCTTGTTTTAAGTCTTGTGTCTTGTGGATTTTTAACAATGTCTTTTTAATGGTTGTAATCCACTGTGAGAGCCAGTATGGCATAAGGGTTTCAGCGCTAGACTATGATTCTGGAGACCAAGGTTCGATTTCCCACATGACTGTGAAACCCACTGAGGTGCCATTGACTTCATGCTGACAGATGTGGCAGCCAGCAGATGGTATGGTAGATATATAAGATGCAGGCATTTTTTGGAGTTTGAATCTGGCAGTTCATTTAAAGCTGGATTTACAAATGGCAGGCATTACTTGACACCTTCTCCTTTTTTGTGCAATTAGTATTTTTTTATGGCTGTTTTGACAGCTGTGCTTGGCTCTTGGGGCTCAGGTACTTAACACAGGGCAATGATGGTAGGCTTTCTTTCTTTGATGTTCTGCAGGGAATAAATGTGCATGTGCTTCTTTCCTGTTGTAGAAGTGTTTCCATTGTGAGTATTCACAAATTACATGAGGGTGTTGCTGGGAAAATGCATCTCCCAGGCCTCACCCTCCCTTGGGGGTCTTTTGTAATGGATTGTGCTTAAAGATGGGAATGCATGCTTTTGGAGCACACCAAGGAATTACAAAAGAAAATCAGCATGCGCTTTATGGACCACAGTAAAGCTTTCGACTGAATAGATCATGAAAAGCTGTGGAAGGCTCTTAGAATCATAGAATCACAGAGTTGGAAGAGACCCCAATGGCTATCCAGTCCAATGCCCATGCCATGCAGGAATACACAATCAAAGCATCCCCAACATGTGGCCATCCAGCCTCTGAAAACATCCAAAGGAGGAGACTCCACTACCCTCCAAGGGAGTGTGTTCCACTATTAAACAGCTCTTACTGTCAGGAAGTTCTTCATGATGTTTAGCTGGAAACTCTTTTCCTTTAGTTTGAATCCATTGCTCTGGATCCTATTCTCTGAAGCAGCAGAAAACAAGCTTGCTCCATCCTCAATGTGACAACCCTTCAAATACTTAAACAGGGCTATCCTATCACCTCTTAAATATCTCTCCTCCAGGCTAAACATACCCAGCTCCTTAAGCAACTCTTCCTAGAGTTTGGTTGTTTCCAGACCCTTCACCATTTTGGTCTCCCTCCTCTGGACATGTTTCCGCTTCTCAACATCCTTTTTGAACTGTGGTGCCCAGAACTGGACACAGGATACCAGTGCACCAGTATACCCATTGGACAGTGTCTGTGACATCCCTGGTGCTACACCCTTACCTGTATCTGCATCATTTTGTGACCTTCATGAACATTGGGGCTTTTTAGATTGGCAGGAAAGTGTGACATGAAGTTACACTTTCCTTAATGCTTAGCAGCTAGACAGCAAGCCCCAGGTGTGCATTTAAAAAGTACAGGGCAGCTAGACTGAGGTTTTTTCTGTGGCTCAGCAACTACATGGGAAGCTGTCAAAACGCTACAAACACAGGCGGAGCAGCTACATGGGCGGCAAGGAACGCGGCTTTTAGCCGCGCTTTAAACATTTTTTTCCCTTGCCGGCTGCGAATTGCGCAATTGCACAGGTACATCATACAGTCACATGGGGGAGTACAGGACTTATCACATGGGGGAGTACAGGACCTTTCCGAAAGAGGGAGAAAGTGAGGTCAGTTCGGAAATGCACGTGATTACGCACAAGCTCATCACACACAAGACAAGAGAGCATCTACACAAAAAGAAAATGCAGAGTCAATACGAAAGAATTCATCACATGTGAACATACTGGTTGGCTTTCTGTTGCAAATTAAGGCATCTTGGGAAATGGTAGCAAAGGCTCATGGGAGTTGTAGTCTGTGTTCTGTCAGAGCATTATATTGAGTTGTCTTGAGATTTCAGCCCTCTGTCCAGGAGGGATTCCCATATGTCCTCCATTCTTGAGCAGAGGCCCCCCTTTTCCAAGTTGACCAGGCACGTCCTCCTTTGCCAGGACACGTCCTACTTTTCCAGCCTTCTTTTTGAAGAGGAAGCAGGAGGGCCAGGCGTGCTCTGGCCAGGCTCTGGGGGTCTCTTCCTGGCTCCTTCCCTCCCTCCCTCCTTCCCCGCTGCCTTCCTCCTCCCTTTGGCTGAGAGAGTGTGACTTGCAGGGAGGAAGGGCAGCGGTGGTGCTCCAGGTCCTGATGCTGGGCCAGGGCAAGCTGGAAACAGGAGGAGGAGGAGGAGGAGGAGAGGGACATGGGGCCCCTCTGCTGCCCTGCCTCCCTGCAAGTCACACTCTCTCAGCCAAAGGGAGGAGGAAGGCAGCCAGGAGAGAGCCCTGGAGCCTGGCCAGAGTGTGCCTGGGCCTGCCTTCTCCTCCCCCCTTCGGCTGAGAGAGTGTGACTTGCAGGGAAGCAGGGCAGCGGAGGTGCTCCAGGTCCCTCCCCTTCTCCTCCTCCTCTTGCCAGCTTGCCCTGGCCTGGCTGAGCGCCTCCAGTGCCCTGCTGTCTCCCTAGAAGTCACACTCTCTCAGCCAAAGGGAGGAGGTGAAGGAAGGTGCAGGCGCACTCTGGCCGGGCTCTGAAGGTCTCTTCTTGTCTTGGCACCTTCCCTCCCTCCGCACTTGTATCGCTGCCTTTAAATGGGCGCTTTAAAGATACAGAGCCCCATTTAACCGTGCAACTACACCTTAGCCTTTAGATGCAATAGCAATGTTGCACCCTTTTAAAAAAAGTAGTGGGGAAATCAAACTACTTTTTAAAGGCACTTCTTCTCCCTTAAAACTCCAAAACAGTGTTTTCATGGCACACTTTCCCTTTTTCTCATCTAAAGGCTGGGCTTTCATGCAGCCATCAACACACCTCTTTTTGCCAATCTAAAATGGGCCATTGACTTTCTTTGTTACTTCTAAATATACTTTGGGGCAAGGTTTTCCATGTTTCTCATAGCTGAGCTATGCTTTTCCTGAATTAAAAAAAAGAGAAGCACTTTGCTCTTACCATGTACTCAAAGGTTTCCTTTTACAGCATGTAAGTCAGCGTTGCTTCTCAGAGGAACTTGCTGTGTGTGCTTTCTACATGAGTCACTGTTGTGATTTGAAAGCCTACACACCCTTCTCAGGGTTGGTAATTTTTCCAAATGGTTGTGTGAAAAAGACAAATGGATCATTTTGTTGTTTCATAGGCAGAGATGCATAATCTGTACTAGTTCTTGTCAGAGAATGGTTGGAAGATTTGAACAGTGGATTGTGCAGAGATGTCACAGGAACTTGCTTAGTTTTGTACATTCTGAACCTATTGGCTGTATATGTTTTTCCATTTTATTATACATTTTGGGGCCTTGCTGAACTAAAGATAGGCAGTGAAAGTCGCTCAGATGGGAGGTTAGGTTTTCACTGGACTTTCAGTTCTCTATTTGCTGGCGGGTAAACAGGTTTTTATTTTAACAGGCATCTGATGGTTTAACAGGTCATGGAAAAGTTTTTAATAGCGTGTAAACACTTCATTTTTATCTTTATTATAGCTTTAAAATGAATTTTTTAGAGTTTTAAATTAAGAATTTTTATGTGATAGCTGATTTAATTGCTTTGCTAATGTTTGCATCAGCAAGATTTTAAGTGCAACACGGATCCCTTATTGGGTGAAAAAGCAGGATGTAAATTAAAATAAATAAATAAGCCCAAGAGGTTTTGTCACCTGAGACAAAGCAGAAAATGGCAGTTCCTCCTGCTCATATCAAGGGGTACAGAACATGATGCAGCCAGAATGCAGGATGCAGGTGGGAATTATCACATTTAATTTGCATTTCATTTTGCTGGCTAAGTACAACCTGGTGGCATCCCGGGTCCAAGGTGCGTTCAGCAAGCTGCTTTTCAAAGCCGAGAGCTTTCTGACTTTGAAAAGCGGTGCCTGGGACCCGGGATGCAGCCAGATTGTACTCAGCTGGTGGAATAAAATGCAAATTAAGTGCGATAATTCCCATCTGCATCCCGTATCCTGCCTGCATCTGGTTAGGGTGCAGTTCGGTTAAATCTCTGTGCGATAAACTCCTTAGAGTTGCCATGAATTGGAAATGAGATGAAGGCACACAACACGCATACACCTTGGGCTGGACATCATCCGAATAGTTTGCACCAGAACCAGGGATTGAGACCTGCATCATCCAGACTCTGAAATATTGGAAGGTACATCTCTAGCAGTAATAACAAAAAAATTACTACTTTTTCCAGACACTGCCTTAAGCAGATGTGAAGGACCTGACCTAACACACACTGGCTTTGTAGTTAAAGCACTTCTGTAAATTCCCATGGTTAAGGGATGTTGAAAACTGCCCTGTTTTAAACAAATACAGTAGGCTCTTTTTGTGTGTGAGGGGGAGGCAAAGGTTCCTTGCATCGGTGGAAAAACATTTTGCGGCTATCATGGCTTCCCTCTGTGGTTGAAATGTTCAAAATGGTTTTCATTACCTTGATAGTTTTATGTCCCATTGCCCTCCCAAATGATTAGTAAGCTGCTCACAGAAGCAGGAAGGAAAATGCAGGAGTGAGATTAGCTGCTGATTGAACCTGTCGGGCAGATGGATTCCTCCGGCACGTTGCAATGTGGCATGGAGTCAGATTAGGTCATCCTAGTATGTTGGAAGTCTGCTATCTCCTTTCTTCTGACCCTGTGGACTTGCCCCGTCATAGTTGGAATTTGTCCTGATGTTATGATTGCCTTTCTGCTTTGTCCAGTGGATGTGGATGTTTTTCAGGATGTTCAGTGTCTTTGTTCTTTGAAACCTCCCTGCTTCCTGATACAAGTCAACCCTGGGGTACTGTATGGTTCTGAGAGTGGAATTTCAAAAGAAGAAGAAACACAAAACTGGTAAACTCTGTGTTGTTTTATTCATTTAATACAAGGATTCCCAAACTCGGGTGCGAGATGGAATTTCAGGATGTGTGACAAAGAATGGCTTGTGTCCTTGAGTTGTCATTAGTTGTCACTCTTTTTTTCATGGAAGAAATTAGAATTGATTAAAAAAGATCAGTTTGTTCACTCACAGTATTTTGTGTGGTTCCAATTTGTGGTTCAAAAATTAGACATTAGACGTCTCCATTTTCAAATGTGTTACAGCATCCAAGGCTTGAAAATATTTTTAAAAAGTAAAAATTCCAAATAACAAACCTTGATTGTGTTATTTTTTATAAGGGACACCATCTTACTATGCCATTGTATTTAACAGGACTTGAGCATCCGTGGATTTTGGTGTCCACTCAGGGTCATGAAACCCAGTGGTGTCACTAGGAGGGTGCAGACTGCAATAGTGTCACTAGGGAAGTGACACCATTTCTCTTCAGACACCTACCTTTTGGCAGAAAGGGGCTGTGGCATTCATCTGCTTCCCTTTAAAATTCAGTAAGAGATGGTGGGAGTAAGGTACAACTCAATGGGAGGAGAAAGGAGAGGCCCCAGAATTTTTTAAAATTAAAATTTCAAATTTCAAAATTTTAAATTACAAAATATTTTTGACATTATTATTATTATTTTTTTAAAAAAAGCATAACAGTGAAGCAGCCTGTCTCCCAAATAGGCCCTGTCTCCCTGATAGGTTCAGCACCTTGCATAACTCTTCTCATGTTTAGACTGAAACCCAGAGCAGGTTTACAGCTTCACTGACGTGAAAGCAACTAGCTGCCACGGAATAGAAACTGCTAAGTGACTGAGCCTTCCTCTATTACCACCACTACTTTTTTGTTTGTGTGGGGAATACCAGTGTATTGTTTCCTGTCGTTAAAGAGAGTAAAATGTGCCTTAGTATTTCAAGGCAGATTCAATTTCTGAAAAGTTTTCAGCAGCCGTGTTCAGGTGGCGGCTAGGCCCACAGGTTAAAAAGGGTAGCGTTAAAAACAAAAATGTGGTTTTTAAAAGAAATAGCTGTGTTAATCTGGAATGTGCATTTGAGGAAGTAGACCAAATCTACAAAAGTTTATGCTGGAACATCTTTCGCACAGTTAGTCTCAGAGGTGCTACAAGATCCCTTTGCACAGTGGCTTTTTAAGGCAAGGTGTTTTGACCTTTATAGAAAGAAAAAATACTCACACCTAAGCTTGGAAACCATCAAACTTTTTGTATCTGGAGAGCTCACAGAGCCTAAGGTTCCTCAATGCAATCATTTCAATGTGAGGGTTTCTGTTTCTTAATTCCTCGTTTTAGAAATTGTCTGCAAGTAAGACATTTTCTGCAAGATAAATTGATCCTGGATGTTTCCAGCTGTGACCCTACCAAATCCAAGCCTGAAGAAGCTGTGGAAACCCTACAGACCAACAGCCCATCCCGGCTGTAGCTTAGTTTCCTCTGTGGTATGTGGCCCACTCTTTTTTTCCTGGAAGGGTTTCCAAACAAATATTGTGTCATTTGTTATTGCTAAGGTTTAGAGAAGCCAGAACAAAAATCAACCTTGCCAAATGCTTTTGGCACACAGGGCAGAACTCAGCAAACAACTTTCTTTTAATGGGTTGAAAAAGCTGGGTGTCTGTTATATTTCTAAACAAACGATCCTGTTTATCCTATGAAGAAAAAACCCAGAAGAACTTAGTGAATAGGGGCATCAACATTCTTATTGTTGTTGTGTGCCTTCAAGTCTTTTCCGATTTATGGCAACCCTAAGGCAAATCTATCTTGGCATGATTTGTTCAGAAAGGGTTTGCCTTTGCCTTCCTTTGAGGCTGAGAGAGTGTGACTTGCCCAAGGTCACTCAGTAGGTTTCTATGGCTGAATGAGGTTTCATTCAAAGTACTGTACCATGCTGCTTCTCACCTACTTTCTACATAGCAAATACACTGAGTGTGTATTTGATTTCTGAAGACATTCAAGTGCTGAAGAAAACAGACAGAGAGACTCAGAGATATAGCAATGCTAGTCTGGAATATCTATGTAGCACCTTTGAAATCAATGAGATTATCACACTAGAGTAAAAAGTGTAACAACAGTAGCATTAAAACATTATTGAGTGAAGATTATCTCACAGCGTCGATATCATTCCATGGTTGGTGGTCCTGGAAATCATTATTATTGTGCGACTTCACATTAACGTTAAACTCCCCTGAATAAGAACCCATGTTGCTGCAGTTTTGGGAATGCACAAGTGCAGAAGCAAATAATCCTATGATCAAGCGATCACATAGTCGACTACAAGGACTTCCTGCTCAAAAACACATGTGCGTAACAATGCAGTAACAATCCACTTGTGAGGAATAGCAGCTTCATAGCCTTCAGAAACAACAACACAACAGTTGTTTGCATTTTAGAAATGGAAGCCATCCACCCTATTATAGGAAACCAGTTCTGGAGGCACACAAATTTCGTCTTTAAAAATAAACAAGAGCTTTTTATTTGAAGAGAAAGTTGGAATGGTGTATTGGTTTGACTACTGGATGAAAACTCAAAGAGACTAGTGTTCGAATCTGTGCTCGGCCATGGAAACCCACTGGGTGACCTTGGGTAAGTCATACTCTCTCAGCTTCAGAATAAATTGTGCCAAGAAAACCTTGTGATGGGGGTTGCCAGAAATGATTTGAAGGCACACAACAACATTTTTTTGTATGATGAATTCCCTTTTGTTCCCTTTTTTGTGTCGTCTGCTCCCTTCCTTTTAGCACATCAGCCAAGCTGTGTCAGTCCAGGTTGGCTGCAAACTCTTTAACTAACTGGAAATAGGAACTTGGTTACTGCTAATGTAGCCTGGATGTCCACGAATGGTAGATGCTTTCCAGTAAATGTAGAGGCTTTCCAGTAATTCATTGGCTTCCTGATCTCTGTTTTTTTGGCAGCCAGAGAACTTGGACTGGAGGTGATGATTTTACCCTGAAGGTTATTGTTGAACAATTGGAAATGGTGTTCTCTTCCCCTGGATGCATTTTGTTTCAACAGAATTAAAACCTGTGCTGTACTTACTCAAAAAGGCTTTGCCTCTGCATAGTTTAATCTTTGCTAACAATAAACTGGAGAACAGGGTCTCTGATGCTGATTCTAATGGGATCACCATAGGTAGTCCACAACAATAGCCAATGCCAGGCATTACTAGCCACTGTTCAAACATTACGTACCTTATATACTTGGCTATTTATAGCCAAGTTTTGGGGGCCAAAATTATGGATTTTGATTTGACCCATGGATGTCAAGGGTAAAACATAAGGGCATATAACAAAGGAAAGTACGAAGTGGATTGAGACTGCATCTGCACTGCAGAAATAATCAACGTTGACACCACTTTAACTCCCATGGCTCAGAGCTATGGAATTCTAGTGGCACCAGAACTCTCTGACAGGGAAGGCTAAATGTCTCACAAAACTACATTTCCCAGAATTCCATAGTATTGAGCCATGGCAGTTAAAGTGGTGTCAACCTGGATTATTTCTGCAGTGCAGATGCAGCCTCAAGTCTACAAAAGCTTATGCTGTAAGCTTCTTTTCTTCCATCAGGCCTCAAAGGCACGACAGGTTGAGTATCTCTTATCTGGAATTCCAAAATTTGAAATACTCCAGAAGCCATAACTTTTTGAGCTATTGCCTTTGCATTTCTGAGGCTGAAGAGAGGTGCAGCTGGAGGGAGATGTGAGGATTTGTGAAATGGATTCATGCCAAGCACTACGCTTGTACTGCTGCCATTTCACAGATCCTCTGTCTCTCTCCAACCCCATTATAAATCTCATTATGTGTGTGCAAATACAGGTATTCTGAAATCTTAAAAAAATCTGAAATATGGTCTCAAGCATTTCACACAAGGGATGCACAACCTGTACATGCTTCCTTTGTGCATCTTGTTTGAATACAGTACAAATTAATTTTAGCATGAGCATCTGTAGTTTACATTCAGTTTGCCTTAAAGGCTGTATCCGCACTGCAGAGATAATCTGGTTTGGCACCACTTTAACTGCCATGGCTCAGTGCTATAGAATTTTGGAAATTGTAGCTGTGGCATCAGAACCACAGTTCCCAGGATTCCATAGCATTGAGCCATGGCAGTACTTCCTTACCCATTCCTTCCCCAGTTTTTGTGCTGAAATTGACTAATGTGCTTATCTGGAAGATCAGGCTTCTTGCTAACATGGACAGTTGTCATATGAACAGGAGCATAGCTTTTCCAGATGTCCTTGTTTTCCACATGAGAAAATCAACAATGGAGTGAGACAGCGCTAGGTAGGCACTCTGTCCAAGGAAACATTGGCGAGTAACACTTGAAGAGGACTAGAAACCTCCTCTTGTTAGATTGTGGCTATTTAACCTTGTGTACAAGGTGCAATAATTGTACAATAATCATTAATGGATGATGCCTTGGTTCTCTTTCTTTGAAACACATGGCAGCATGGAAGATACTGTGGAAAATGTATGATTTTTTTGCTATGTGGTTCCATTGCTGGTTTGGCATCTCCGCCTTGCACAGAGGTTACAAGCAGACATAATTACAGACTGAATCATATCATTCTCTCCCCCCCCCTTCTCCCGTCAGCATGTGGCAGAGGGATTTACAACAAAATATAGATTTTTTTCCCTCTCAGGAGTTTCTGAGCAGAAATGTGGGTGTATATGCATTTTTCTGCCTGATAGTTAGAGATGATTTTTGAAGACACGTGCTTATGTTTGCTTAGCTGTTTTCATATGCATTTGAAAGCAGTCTAGCATCACAAATGAGATATCAAAAATCTTGCTTTGGTGTGTGGTCACTACTTCCCTCTGGGTTGTTGTACTTAGGGGAGAGGGAGCAAGTCAATTCAGAGGATGCAAACTGACATCTAGGTGCTGTGTTTATCCTTTTTAGTGCAAATGTGTGATAGAATGATCCCAGCATAGTGCCTATGTCTGGTAAAAAAATCAAGCTGTCAACTTGGAAGATAAACTGTATTTTTCAGGATGTGTGACAGTCATTATTTATTGTTTTCTGTGCATATATCTTTACATGGTTGAGCAATGGCAGCTGGTGGCTTCCATTTTTGTGGGAGAGTGAATCCACTCTGGGGTTTAGTAGAAATTTAAATGGAGCTGTTTCCAAAAGTTGAACGTATTATGGGAGGAAAAGTCGGCACTTTGGATTGCTCCTTCACAGTTCAGTCTAAAACTGAGAGGAGAATCACAGCATCTCTGCTGTTTAACTCACCAGTGACCACTGTGTCTGAATTTGGTGTGAATGTATGATTTGGGTAGCAGCATATTTTATTTCATGACATTCTTTTGTCATAGTAAACCATGGTTTGTATTAACCATGGCTTGTTGCTTAGGCCACAAGCTGTAAAACACCACTTTCTTGGTGTTCATGATTCGTTTTGCTCTCGCCATTTTGTCAACTCCCATTTCATGAGCCATGGTTTCAACAAGTCAAAGTTTGTAAGTCAATTAAAGAACACAATAGCATGGAATCAATTTTTTAAAAGGGAAGAAACTATGTTGGCTTCATATAGTGGCTTGTAACCAATGTTTGTTATGTAGGACAGCTTAATAATAATAATAATAATAATATCCCGCCTTTCTGCACTAAAGCAACCAGGGTGGCTTACAACAATTAAAAGATACATAACATATCCCCCCCCCAACCCTCCTCTCATTTAAATAGAATTAAACAATTTCAGTCTAAAACATATTAATATAAAAAAACAATTTAAAACAGTTAAAAAGTGTGCAAGCAAACAACAATATATAAACGACTGAACAAGAGACAAGATCAATACCTATTTCTTCTCTGTGGTGGCAACATGCCAGATTTCTGCAAACCACACCATGGATTTATTTATTATATTATCCTGCTCTTTTCCCAGGACTGGAACTCAGGATTGTCCTGATATGCAGACAAGGTCAATATCTTTGCATCCACTGATACTGTTCATTTTTTAATTTAATATTTCTGAATAGCACTTCATTGATTGTTCAAGGCACTGTTACATAAAGGGTCAGCCAATTTGAAACCTTGGTCAAATTCAGCCCCTCGGATCTTCCAGACTACCTGGACTGAATTCTGTTCTGTCTGGAAGACCTGAGGAGTACCAATTCATCATTTAAATAGATTGCATGGTCATCCTTCACTGTTTCAACATTTTAAAAGTCCCTGATTTTTCTAAAACAGAAGTAGCTAGTTTTGAGCATTTTGGCATAGGATTGTAGCACGTAGTAGCCTTCTCCTGGTTTACATTAAAACCATAAAAACAATAACAATGCACAACATTACAGTAAAACAAGGGAGCTTTGTAAAATGACCAGCTCTGTGATTCTATGAACATGCATTAATTTGGCAGTGTAGAGAGTAAGAGAAATAATTGTTTCATACTGATGGGGTACATCTGCCAAAAAGATGGGCAGTGTATACTCATTTTCATCTCCCCTTTTCTCCAGTTCTGGGCACCAAAATTCAAAAAGGATGTGGAGAAACTGGACCGTGTCCAAAGGAGGGCAACTAAGATGGTAAAGGGTCTGGAAACCATGCCCTATGAGGAACGCCTTAGGGAGCTGAGGATGTTTAGCCTGGAGAAGAGAAGGTTAAGAGGTGATATGATAGCCCTCTTTAAGTATTTGAAGGGATGTCATATTGTGGAGGGAGCAAGCTTGTTTTTTGCTGCTCCAGAAACTAGAATGCGGAACAATGGATGCAAACTGCAGGAAAAGAGATTCCACCTCAATATTAAGAGGAACTTCCTGACAGTAAGGGCTGTTCGACAGTGGAACGACAGTGTTCGACAGTGGAACATACTCCCTCAGAGAGTGGTGGAGTCTCCTTCCTTGGAGGTCTTTAAGCAGAGGCTGGATGGCCATCTGCCGGGGATGCTTTGATTGGGAGTTCCTGCATGGCAGAATGGGTTGGACTGGATGGCCCTTGTGGTCTCTTCCAGCTCTATGATTCGATGTTTCTATTCTATTATTCTAGGTGTTCCCGATATGTCTTCGTAGGTGATGCTGCCATTAGCAGCCAGTTGCTGATGTGTTAAGTGCTGGAAGTGAATCCACACTGGATTTTAATCCATACTCTGAAAGGAGCTATCCAAGGTGCTGAACACTCATTTGGTGTTAGGGTTTAGTACTCAGTTTGGATTAAAACCCAAATCAGATTACCTCCTCCCCAGACATGGGACTTGCCAGCCACCAGTATATGGAGAGTCAAAATGAAGTCCATCACAGCAAAGATTTGCAATGAATGGGCAAAGTTCAGAGGTGAAGGAGGCCCCGGCTGGAAAAAAAGGAGGAGGAAGCAATTAATCACAAACTTTTAGGACATCATGTAAAGGGATTTTTGGGACTGAGAGAAAGATTCAAGAAAGAGGTTGGGAGCATAAACTTTGGTATGCTTCAGTCTACTTCCTTAGACTCAGACTAACACAGCTATGACTCTGAATTTTAGGATAACTTTTTCTCTGTGTTCCTCCATAGAGGTTTAGCATTATTCCTCCCTCCCCTCAGTTGGGAGTACTTGCGGGTTGCAGGCCTTCGTTTCCTACAGTAAATCAGCAAGAACATGATGTTAAAACCACATTGCTGTGTTAGGGGAGCATCGAAGATGGATCAGTTTGCCAAGAAACTAGTAAGGAAGTGAGGTGAATGCCAAAAAGGGAGAAAGGAACTCAATTCCAACAAATAATTTAATTTTAACAGACACTTTGTGGGCTGGGATGTTATTTGTGGAAATAGCAAGTTATAGCCCAGAATTTAAAGGTCTTTAGAGCTTTAATGGATTGGTGGGGTGGGGAGAAGCATTGAAATAATCTTGTCTATTATTTATAGAATGTTTGTAAATTATTGATGAGGAAGGTCTTGTTCTGTCATTTGGAGCATCCCTTGAGACCACATTACACAAATGCCTCCTAAGTTATGTGTGGCCTTTCACTACATTGTCCAGAATTTCTCTGCTGGGGTTAGGAGGATATTTCTCTTCCTCCCCTCCTTGCAAGTCTTACAGTGGAGTTTGTTCAACTCGGTGGTGGCTGGTGACTTCCATGTCAGTGTGGCTGCAAATTTTCTTTCAGTTTTTTCTTTGGGTTTTAATCTGAACTTTACGGAATGCACCTAAAATGAAGATGAACCTATTTGAGGGGATAGTTCACGTTATCCAATACAAACCTGCTAGAGTTTTAAGATTCTCAGTGGAGAGGCTTTCTCCACCACCATTAGGTGAGAAAGTAGGGTTGCAAGGTTTTCAAAATGACTATAAAAGGTAGTTGACATTCATGACACGCAGGTGTGACAATCGGGAAGTATTAACTAGTTTGTATTCTGCCTTAATACCAAATGAAAGTACAGTATGACCCCCTATCTGTGGGACCGGTACCTGTGGTGGTACCTGTGGTTTCACTTACCAATGCCCAAACATATGGTCTCTCTGGGCACTCTGGAGATCCTCCAGAGTGACTCTGTGGCCACTTTCGGCCAGAGATTGACCATAGAGTCACCATGGAGGACCCCCAGATGCCTTGAGAGAACACCTCTAGGCACCTGGAGGTCCTCCACTGTGACTCTGTGGCAAACACCTGGCAGAAATGTTGTTGTTGTTAGCTCCCTTTGAGTCAACCTTGACTCATGGCAACTCTGTGACTGAGATGTCTTTAGGCCCCGCTATCTTCTTCCTCTCTGCTCAGGTTTTATAGGTGCAGGGCTGTGGTTTCCCTGATTGAGTCTATCCATCTGGCATGTGGTCTTCCTTTCTTTTTACTATCCTCTATGTTCCCCAGCATCATTATCTTTTCTGATGAGTATTTTAAATCATTAAAATCATGGTGTGGCCTTGAAGTTCAAAGTTCATTAGGTGAATTTGGGAAGAAAGTCTTAGCCTAATGTCCCTTACAGGCCTTTTCAGAAACAAAACAGCAGAAAAGTGGGCATGCCTTCTTCCTGAACTTCTTGTAGGAGGAGATATAAAACAAGGCAGAAACTGTATTTCTCTTTTTTCCCCTGCACCGGAGACCAAGAGGCTCACTACTTGGATGCAGTACCTGTGTGTTTGTGTGTGTTTAATGGCATAGCTGGTTATAAACTGAGATCCTCTAGGTACTTCTAGAGCAGCATTTAGTACTGACACATGTGGGGCTTTGGGCTGAATTGTTTTTCTCATTTCTCGGAAAGGTGATGACCTTCTTTCTTCATAACAGCTAATGGAAGTGGTTCATAATTCTCAGTCAGCACTGAGGCATTCAGAAACCTGTGGGTAAGATTGAGCCCCAGTAGTGGAGACAAAATGCAGTAATTATTGATGAACCCCAGGGCCTTCCAGAGATGAGAGTCTTCACTACTAATTGCTTAAGGCGCCTCCATCTCTACAGGTGGACCAAGGATGCCGAGCAGAATTGGCTGGTATGGAGGCAGCTGGGTGGGTTTTGTAGTTTGAATAGACCACTGTCGATTCTATTGTTTCTTAGTTGTTCAGCATAATACAGGTATCTTGAGTATCTTTTATCCAAAATGCATGGGACCAGGAGTGTTCTGTATTATGGTTTCCTCCCCCCCCCCCCTCAGATTTTGGAATACCTGCATTTGTGTGTGTGTGTGTGTGTGTGTATAGAAGCTGGAGAGAGACTGAGGATCTGTGAAATGGTGGGAGGCATGGATAAATAATGGAGCACAAATAGTCCAAGACATTATATTCCCCATCACCATCTACAGATGGAGAGCTGGACAGTGAAGAAAGTAGATAAGAAGAAAATCAACTCATTTGAGAAGAGTGCTAAGGGTACTGTGGACAGCCAAAAGAAAAAAAAGCTAGCAAAATGCGGGCTAGACAATGATACTATGAGGTGGATTTGTTTTGGATGACCGGTTGAACCTAAAGAGTGCTCAGGAAAGGCTCCTCTTCATCCAGAAGAGAAGTGACAAGTGGGGTGCAACATTGTTCTGTCCTGGGCCCAGTGCTATTCAATATCTTCATCAACAATTTCGATGAAAGAATAGAGGGCATGCATATCAAATTTGCAGATGACACCAAATTAAAGGAGGATTACTTTTAAAATGACCTTAATAGGTTAGAAAGCTGGGACAAAACTAACAAAAGGAATTTCAACAGGGACAAATGTAAGGTACTACACTTAGACAGAAAAAATGAAATGCACACACACACACACACACATATATAGGATGGCTTAACAAGACTACATGCTAAAGGGATCAGGAATCCTAGTAGACCACAAGTTGAACATGAGTCAACAGTATGATGCGGCAGCTAAAACAGCAAACGCAATTCTAGGCTGCAACAATAGTGTCCAGATCAAGGGAAGTAATAATATCACTACTCTGCTTTTGTCAGGTCTCCCTAGAATATTGTGTCCAATTCTGCGTACCACAATTGAAGAAAGGATATTGAGGACATGTCCAGAGGAGAGCAACCAAAATGGTGAAGGGCTTGGAAACCATTAAGCCCCCTGAGGAGAGACTTAGGGAACTGGGTATGTTTAGCTGGAGAAGAGAAGCTTAAGAGGTGATATGACATCCGTGTTTAAATATTTGAAAGAGTGTCATACTGAGAATGGAGCAAGCTTGCTTTCTGCAACTCCAGAGAATAAAATCCAGAGCAGTGGATTCAAACTACAGGGAAAGAGATTCTACTTACAGTAAGAGCTGTTCAACAGTGGAACACATTCCCTTGTAAAGTGGTGGAGTCTCCTTCTTTGGAGGTCTTTAAATAGAGGCCGGATGACCATCTGGTGGGGGTGCTTTGATTGTGTGTTTCTGCATGGCAGGAGATTGAACTCGCCCTTGGGGTCTCTACCAACTTTGTGATTCAATTATTTTATGATGAAACTGAGGCTGTTGTACTTTGGTCACATCATGAGAAGGCATGAATCACTACAAAAGACAATAATGCTAGGAAAGGTAGTAAGAGAGGAAGAAGGCATGCTAGATGGTTGACTCTATTAAGTTGGTCATGAGTATGAACTTACAGGACCAGAGCAGAGCAGTAGAGGAATGGGGGTTTGGAGGTGTCTCATCCATGAGGTAACCATGAGTTGAAGTTGTCTCAAGGACAGTTAACAACAACACCAGCAACCCACTGTAAAGCTATTATAGCTTTCAGGATGGTTTTACATCACTTAAAATAAAAGACAAGATGGTACTCCATTTGGGCTTGTAGTCTGAATAGGCGGGAGACAAAATGGGTAGAGCTGGAGCAGGAAAACAAAAAGACATATGTTTCTGGATGTTATGATGACTGCGTGCATCTTCATTGTGGTGGAAGTGCTGCTGGATGGAAATGCAAGGTCATAATGCAGTGAATGCCAAATGTGGCAGTCTTGTGATCTGTCATTGGCTCCCCCTTAATTGGGAATGGGAAAGCGTGCTGTGTATCCACAGTGGGCTGCACAATTTTCCATATGTAACTCAGCATTTCGAGACACCGAGAGGGAGAGAAGGGAAGGAGGAGTGGGGCACATTTTCAAACTGCAGGAACACATGGTCTTTCACGTTTAGCTTTAACCATGGAAGATGAATCTCATCATGAAAGAATGTTTAAAAATTTATACGGTCTATTTGCATCCGAAAAGCCTTATTGGCACTTAGAATTACAAACACATTTGAATCTCAGCTGCTGATTTGTCGACTGGGTTCAAACTGTCTCTGGGATTCCTCCAAAAGAAGACCGATAGCAGAATTACATCTCTGAAGTATGGCTTGCCTGCTCATGTGGCACAGAGGTTTGAGTGTTGGAATATGACTCTGGAGACCAGGGTTCGATTCCCTAATTGGCTATGAAGTGACTTTGGGCAAGTCATGTGCTCTCAGCCTCAGGGGAATGGCAAACCTCCTTTGAACTAGTCTTGCCAAGAAAACCCCATGATAGGGTCTTCTTAGGGGCACCATAAATCAGAAACGACCTGAAGGCAACTACTACTACTACTACTACTACTACTACAACCAGTTCCCAACTTTCCCTTGCAGTATGAAGCCCCAAAGGAATTCTGAGTTGTATGCTGAGGTTGAGAGTGAGAGTGGCGTAGTGGTTTGAACATTGGACTACAACTCTGGAGACCAGGGTATGAATTCTGGCTTGGCCATGTAAACACACTGGGTGATATGCAATTGAAGGCTTTCAGAGCTGATATCCATAGTTTGTTGTGGCTATGAAGCTGTGTTCCAGAAGAGTTTATTCCTAATGTTTCGCCAGCAGCTGTAGCTAGCATCTTCAGAGAATGCTGGCATGGAAGAGAGTGGGTTATACTGTATATACCGGGTGACCTTGGGCAAGTTAAAGTCTCTCAACCTCAGAAGATGGCAGAGGCAAACTCCTTCTGAAGAAACCTGCCAAGAAAAACCCATGATACGTTTGCCTTAGGGTCGCCTTAAGTCAGAAATGACTTGAAGGTGCACAGCACACATACACATGCCCATACTATAATGGGAACACTGGTGAAATAAGCATTTGAATGTGAAAGTGCTGGGGTGGGGAGTTGGAGGTTCTGGGCAGGAGTGGGCTTATTTTCTCACCCAACCCACCCACCAGTGCTCCTCTCCACTTACCCCCTACAGTCCACATGCCCATGGGATTCTGCAGAGTTTCCATCCTGATCTGGAGTGAAAGGGGAGTCTTTATTCTGGAGAATCACCCCGGAGCATGGCTTGGTCCCATGTTTTGCCCATTTTGGCCCTGTGCATTGTCTGAACAGTTTAGGAACAGGACAGGAATGTTTATTTTCTTCCATTCACCACAAAAGAGAACTGGTCATGATTTTACCACATTGTGTTCACTGATCAACACAGTTACTTGTGTAAGACAGTGGTCATTTTGAGGACTGAGTACAAGATCTGAACTGCAGGGCCAGCCTGGAGAGTGATTATTTTACACTACCATCTCAAAAAGCTTTTAGGGCAGTGTGCAATATAAATAGAGTTTCAATAGTTTAAAAGTTTAAAAAAGAAAAGGTAATTTGAACACTCTCAAGCATATTAAAACAACAGGACCATTTTAAACAAGTTAAAACAGTTTAAAATCATGTTCAAGTATGAATTGGTTAAATGTACCTCTGGAATCTGAAAACCTCTTTAGTAAATTGGAACAAAACTTGCAAAAGATCACAGGACTGCCAGGAAACTGTTGCTCACTTTCTCTCCAGTAAGACCAAAGGGGTGCTTAAAAACAGTAATTGTTGCTCCCTTGATTGTAGTGGTTGAAAACAGATTTCTTTAATAGTTCTTTTAAAACCTAGATTCGGTGCTCAGGACTGTGGATAGTGGGGCAGTGGCAAAAGAAAGGAATAATGAAGCTATAAATAACAGCTGCTTATGGCCTGTATTGTGGGGACCTCAAGAGTTCCTGGTTTTTGTCCAGAATCTGTTTTTCTGAGTTATTTTCAAAACAGAAGTTTGAGTTTTTGCAGGACTCTGTTCTGTCAACTTCTCTCTGTT
Organism: Urosaurus nigricauda; assembly: GCA_034509955.1. NCBI lineage: Eukaryota > Metazoa > Chordata > Lepidosauria > Squamata > Phrynosomatidae > Urosaurus > Urosaurus nigricauda. The sequence goes on from JAOEGL010000003.1 coordinate 5,474,409, forward strand.
CCCTCTCTGTAAGAACTGCAATATGTATCACGCTTAGTGGCAAAGATGCTAAAGGATCTGGAAATCAAGTCCTGCAGTTGAGGATGTTGGGTATACTTTGCCTGGAGAAGGGAAAAAAGGAGATGATGATGATGATGATGATGATGATGATGATGATAATGATAGCCAGCATGGTATAATGATTAGAGTGTTGGACCTGGACTCTAGGAGAACAGTGTTCAAATATTTTCTTGACCATGGAGTACCATCTTGGGCATGTCACCCTCTCACAGCCTCAGTGCAAAGACCCTCATAGTCCAACTCCCAAACTGCAATGGCCACAGATTTTGCCAAGAAAACCTTGTGATATGTTCACTCTTGTGTCACCATATGCCAGAAATGACCTGAAAGCACACAGCAAGGTCATGATTGACGTTGCTCCAGAGACTAGGACACAGAGCAGTGGATGCAAACTACAGTTCAACATTAGGAAGAACCTCCTGACAGAGTTATTTGGCAGTGGAACAGACTCCCTCAAAAAGTGTGGTGGAGTCTCTTCCTCTGAACATTTTTAAACAGAGGTTGGATGGCCATCTGTTGGGGGCACTTTGATTGTGTATTCTTGCATGGCAGGGGGTTGGACTGGATGGCCCTCGAGGTCTCTTCCAACTTTATGATTCTATCATTTTTGTTGTTATATATCTCCGAGTTGATCAAAATGGAGACTGCAGTCAAGAGATAAGAAGACGAGTAATGGGAAGGGTAGCAATGAAAGAACTAGACAAGGCCTTAAAGAGCAAAGATATACACTTGAGAACTAAAGTTAGAATTGTCCAAGCCATGGCATTTCCCATCACTATGTGTGAATGTGAGATCTGCACAGTGAAGAAAGTGTAGAAAAAGAAAATAAACTCATTTGAGCTGTGGTGCTGGAGAAGGTGCTGAGGAAATTGTGGAGAGCCAAGAAGACAAACAAATGGGTCCTAGAACAGATCAAGCCTGAAATATCCTTTGAAGGTAAAATGATCAAATTGAGGCAGTCATACTTTGGCCACATCATGAGAAGATACAGCTCATTTGAAATAAACAATAGAAAAGGTGGATGGAAGCAGAAAAAGAGGAAGAGCACATGCCAGATGGCTAGACTCCATTAGGAAGGTCACAAGCATGAATCTGTAAGACTTGAACAGGATGGTGGAGGACAGTGCTTCTTGGAGATGTCTCATCCACAGGGTTGCCAGGAGTCAAGGGTGACTCTAGGGCAGTTAACAACAACAACAACAAAGCTCCAAGTTGATTTCAATTTAAGGAAACTGTCCTATGGTTTTCCGGGAAAGATTTCATAGAGTTGTAGAATCTTAGAGTGGGAAGGAACTACAAGGACCATGTAATCCATCCCCCTGCCATCCAGGAAGACACAACTAATTCATATTAGCTTTGCCATTGCCTTTGAAAGAGTGTGACGTGCCCAAATTCAGCCAGTGGGTTTCCATATTTAAATATCTGAAGGTGTATCATATGGAAAATGGAAAGAGCTTGTTTTCTGTTTATTCAGAATAGAGGACCCAAACAAATGGATTCAAATTGCAAAAAAGTAGGTTTGGACTAAATCAGAAGAATTTCCTGATGGTAAGAGCTGTTTGATAGTGAAATCTTTCAATGTGGTAGACCAGTGATCGGCAATCTTTGGAGCTTGGTGTGTCAAACTTCACCAAAAAACTGAGCATAACTCAGGTGGTGTGTCATTTTGAGAAAAAAAAATATTTCGCAATATTTATAATTTAAATCACTTATTTTTATAGTTTATATATTTACAGTTTAAATCACTTATCTCAGTAATGATGGATTAGAAATCCATGACACCCCAGAACAGTAGATAATGGTTGCTGTGGTTAACTGTTGGTTACTGGTAATTGCAGGGTCCCTAGAGATGTGTCCCCCGCTGCGTTCTGCTTCTCCCTGCTCTGCCGGCGGAAGTGAGGGCAAAGATCCCGGCTTAACCAGAAGTCCCAGAACTAGACACTCTATGACGGACCTCTGTTGTTTTGGCCTACAGACCTCCGGCACAGAGTGTCTAATGGGGAGGATGAAACATTTGCGACTTGTTTCATCCTCAGAAACAGCAAATGTTTCATCCTCCCCTAATAGACACTCTGTGTCGGACGTCTGTAGGCCAAAACAACAGAACTCCGTCGCAGAGCATCTAGTTCTGGGACTTCCAGTTCTTGGGACTTCCGGTTCAGCCGGGATCTTTGCCCTCACTTCCACTGGCAGAGCGTGGCCAAGCGCAGTAGCCGAGGATGAAACATTTGCAACTAGAGTCTTATTCATCCTCGGCTCCTGCACTTGGCCATGCAGGAGCCGAGGATGAAACATCCTTCTTGGCATGCGGCCACCTCAGCAGCTGCGTGTCATCAGAAATGGTTATGTGTGTCATGCTGACACGCGTGTCATAGATTCACCATCAGGGTGGTAGACTTTTACTTGGAGAATTTTAAAATAGAGATTAAATGGACATCTGTGAATGCTGTTTTAGTGGTAAATTTCCAGCATGGGCAAGGGTCGATTGGATGACTCTTGGTAGTCCCCCAGTTTGACGTTTCTCTATACTTTAGCTGGAGATCTTGCATTGAGTACAGGGCCCACACGACCTAACTTGAAGGCCCACAAGGCCTCTTCCAACTCTTTGATTCTGTGACACTATATATAATGAACTATATACAAAAGAGAAAGCCTTTCCTGAGTTGCCACAATCTCTTATCCTAAGAGGTAGGCAGTGGCAAATGCCTTCTGAAGAAATCTTCCATAGAAAACACTAGGATAGGGTTGCATAAGTTGGAGTTGACTTTGAAGACATACAACAACAACAATATGAAGAACGGCGAGTTTAGTACTAACACGATCTTTCTTGTGGTGCCATATTAAAATCTTTCTGTGCTGTGTTTTTAGCTGGTTGAATCAAGTCATTGCTCTCAATTATATGGTGTGAAAAGACATTTTATGGCCTAATTCCAGTTGTTAGTCTCAGCTAGAGAAGAATCTGTTGAATCAAAGAACTTGATGAAACAATGCTTGTGTAATTTGAGGATAATGTTGGATTTAGACCAAAGGGTTTTATGGTGACTTAACGCTGCATTGAAAATTTGTATTTTGTGTGTTAAAATCTGGAATTCTTTTTACAAAGAAGGTGAGTTTCATACTTAAGGGGAAAAAATCCTCTCCCCTTCTTTTGTTAACTATTCACTTAAACATCAGTTATGCAAAGTTTCTAACTTTTGTAGGTGATCCAGTAGGATTACTGTGTTGTCTTGTGCCACGTTTTGGAGAACAGTCTCTGAGACGATCCCAGGTGTTGGATGAAATCTTGTTTAGTCAGGATGAGGCCTGGGGTGTACTGTATTAACAGCATCTAAGAGAGTTGTTGCAAGTGTGCTCACTTTGAGGAAAATTCTGGAGAAAGAAATGCTTTATGGGAGCAGATAGTTGATGCCATGGGGCTCTTTCACACTACATAATTTTAGCTCCAGTTTTTTTTTTAAACCTGGGTTTTTTTCTTTTGTCTGTTTAAACCAGGTTTTTTGCATTAATTTGGATTGCATCAACCAGAAAATTAAATTGCAAAATGTAATTCAGATGTTACAGCTACTGGTTTAAATAATAATGGTTCTTAAAAACCTTCTCTTTTAAAGCAACTTCTTTTGGTTGAACTTGCCTTATTTGAAGGTTTTGTTTCCAAATTGCATTTCTTGCCCTGTAAAATAAAGTGATTAAAAGAAGCAGCTGACACAGGATACGTGTTTAATAATGAACAAAACTACCAATAAACTGCTAAAATGATTAAATTCAAACTGTCATATTGTTCTAGTAAGAGGGTTGTTAATGGTAATAATAGCCAGACTTTATATATGTGTGTGTGTATATATATATATATATATATATATATATGAATAATCAATTTAAAAAAGGAGTGTTTCTTTTAAAGTCACTTGGTTTAAAAACCAACCTGGTTTAAACCAGTTAACCCTGCTTAGGATGCCAAGTGCTTGTTAAGACCCATAAAGCCCAATGTGATTTAGGTCTAGGAGGCTATCTGGCAGATTGTATTTCTCTGTATGAGTCCACATGAACCCTAAGATCTACAGGAAAGGCCCTTCTCTTGGTCCCATCACTATTGCAGGTATGGCTGGTGGAAACACACGAGAGAAGGTCTTCTCAGTGGCTGCCCCTAAACTTTGAAACTCTCTCTCTCTGGGGAGGCCAAAAGGGTGCCTTCCTTGTTGTCTTTCCATCAGCAAGCAAAGACTTTTTACAAAAATTCATACAGACTTTTAGAACTGAAGACAGTGTGGTGTAGTGGTTTGAGCATTGGACTATGACTCTGGAGACCAGGGTTTGAATTCCTTTTTGGCCGTGGAAGCCCACTTGATGACTCTGGACAGTCTCTTAGCCTCGGAAGATGGTAATGGCTCACGCCTCTGAAGAAATTTGTCAAGAAAACCCCATAATAGGTTCACCTTGTTGTTGTTGTGTGCCTTCAAGTTGGCTCCAACTTAAGGCAACCTAAGGGTTATGGGGTTTTCTTGGCAAGATTTGTTCAGAGGAAGTTTGCCATTGCTTTCCTTGAGGCTGAGAGAGTGTGATTTGCCCAAGGGCACTCAGTGGGTTTTTAAAGCCGAGTTGGGAATTGAACCCAGTCTCCAGAGTTGTAGTCCAGCACTCAAACTACTACACCATGCTATCTCCTTAAGGTAAACCTTAGGGTTACCATAAATCAGAAACAACTTGAAGGAACACAACAACAACAGTGGTTTTTTAATAGGGTTAATAATTTAATTTGGTTTTGATGCTGACTTTTTGTATACTTTAATTCTTACTTTTTAAATGAGTAAGCAGCCTTGAGTCCTAGTCTTGGATATAAATAAAGGTACAGGTTGACTCTCCCTTATCCAAAATGATTGGAACTCAGAAATGTTTTCAATTTCTGTTTTTTTTTTTTAATTTTTGGAATATATGCACATACATAATGAGATACTGTATGTTGGAGAAGGGAGATGGAATACATTGGCATCTAAACACAAAATTCAGTGCAGTTGGCCCTCCGTTTTTGCGGGGGATCCATTCCAGATTGCCCTACAAAAACAGAGACTCGCACATATCCATGCCCCATAGGGTTGAAGGGGGTGCGTACCTGCGTGTGCTGTGGGGGCACACCCCATTGGAAATAACGGAGGTCACCCCTCCATGAGTATTCAAGGTCACAGATCCCAGATCTGTGAGTTAGGAGGGGCAACTGTATATGTTTATGTGCACCTTATACACATAGCCTGAAGGTAATATGTTTCATTGACAACATGATTAAAATATTGTGTAATAAGTTTGTGTACACTGAATCATCAGGAAGCAAAGGTGTCACTAGTTTAACCACACAAGGGCAAAAGATTAGGGGTTTTCGGAGCATTTTGGAATTCCAGATAAGGGAGACTCGGCCTATAAAAACGATAGCAATATTTTAGAGTGGGGCCTCCACTGTACTGTGTGTTTATACCATTTTTGGTTATTCTCCTTTCAGTCAGTCTCTTGGCCTTGTTGATGCTCTTAACAGAGCGTTTTTGTGCAGTCATAAGCCACAAGGCGTTACTTTAGCAGACACGTGGGTTTTGTCCCGCTGTAAATAGCTGGCTGATCCAGGCTAATGCTTTGCGGTCCGGGGAGAGTATGTTGGTTTTTGCTAATAATAGGAAGCTTTGTAGAGCTTAAGAGGGCCAGACAGGTGTTATCCAATATCCACAGGGCTGCCTGTTTGGGTCAAAGGGGAGGTTTCTTTCAGAATTTAAGGCCAGAGTGTTGCTGAAAAGGAAGAATGATTTAATACTGTTGCAGCACAAATATCTGGTGTTTGTGTGTATATCTGCGGCAATAATATTTTTGTCTGTGTAGAATGCACGAAAGCAATTGATTTCTGAAAATTTACATTGTTGGACTCTGATGCCCAGAATCTACCAGCCAGCATGGCCACTGTCATTCCAAAAAAGAAATTTTTCTAAACTCTGGTTCAGATACTAATACTGATGTGTAAAGCATTGCAGTTGGACTTCCATATCCACGGATTCTTTATCTATGAATTCATCCATCCATGCATTGAAAATATTTAAAAAATATATAAATTCCAAACAGCAAACCTTGACTTTGCCATTTTATATAAGGGATACCCTTTTACTATGCCATTGGGATTTGAACATCCACAGATTTTGTTATCCACAGGGGTCCCAGAACCAAACCCCAGCATATACCAAGGGCCCACTGCTTCCAACAAGATTCACTGTGTTCTCACAGTAATGCACAGTAGCCTTGGGTTTGGGAACAGTTGTCCCAGCCTGGAATGTTATTGTTCTCTCTCCTTGTTGAAAAAACAAAATGAATTGGAAAAAGCAGCTTGAAGAATGTTCTATCCTGAGGCAAACCAAAGATGCCGAAATCAAGGCTGGCTCTAGAACAATGTGTGGAATGAATTGCATCTGCTTCTTAGTACTGAGATTGGCCAGATACATTACATTGGTGTTTTTTTTAATAAGTACACATTTTTATACCATATATCCTACTCTATAAGTCAACATCATGTACAAGTTGAGGGCAGTTTTTGGGGCCTAAATTATGGATTTTAATATGACCCATGGAGGTAAAAGTCAATGGTAACACTTAGGGGCATGTAACAAAGATTGTAAAGGATGATGCTAATGGAGAAGGAAATATTACTGAGTTTCTTTTACTTCCTTTGTCATCACAGGTGTGGCCTCTATCTGCATCAACCTACACTTAATACAACCTTAAGTACCACCTTAATTAAGCATCACAAACCAGCATGGTGTAGTAATTTAAGTGCTGGACTAGGATGTTTGGAGCCAAGGATTTGAATCTCTGCTGAGCTATACAGACTCACTAGGTACGTCCTGCTCTCTTAGTCTTAGAGAAAAGCAATGGAAATCCTCCTCTAAAGAAATTTTGCCAAAAACACACTAGGATAGGATTGCCATAAGTTGATGTAGACATGAAAGTAAATAACAAAACCAAAACCAATCATTTCAAACATGATGCAGATCTGTGACTCCAATACAGACACTTTCACTCTTAAATATTGACTCCAATACAGACACTTTCACTCTTAAAATTGAAAAGAAGGAAGCCAGTAAGCTTTGAAAACTGTTTTTGTTGTGTGCCTTAAAGCCATTTCTGACTTACGACACCTCTAAGGGAAACCTATGGTGGATTTTCTTTGAAAGATTAGTTTGCCATTGCCTTCCTCTGATGCTGACAGAGTGGGACTTGACCAAGGTCAGTGTCGGAGCAGGGATTTGAACCCTGGTTTCCTGAATCCTAGACCAACAATCAGAACCACTACATAACACTGGCTGCTGCTTTGAAAGTTAGCATGATGCATTTCTTCTCTGGTTGGCCAAATAAAGGTAGCATCAGAATGTATATTTTGTATTTTGTTGTGTTTTATTGTCAGGGGAAGGCAATGGCAAACAGCAACTCTTGCCAAGAAAACCCTATGGTAGGTTCATCTTATTGCTGTTGTTGTTAGCTGCCCTTGAATCTAACTTGACTCATGGCAGTTCTGTGAATGAGACATCTCCAAGCCCCTCTACCCTCAACTACTCTGCTTAGGTCCTACAGATTCGGGCCCATGACTTCCCTGTTTGGCCTGTGTTTTTCCTCTCTTTCTGCTGTCTTATACCTTTCCTAGCACTATTGTCTTTTCCTATGATTCCTGCCTTCTCATGATGTGGCCAAAGAATGATAACCTCAATATAATCATCTTGACTTCCAGGCTTGATCTGTTCCAGGACCCATTTGTTTGTCTTTTTGGCCATCCATTGTTTTTTCCAGCACCACATTTCCAATGAGTTGATTTTCTTTTCATCTGCTTTCTTCACTATCTAGCTCTCACATCCATACACAGCAACGGGGAACACTATGGCTTGGATGATTCTAACTTTGGTGCTCAGCTGTACATCTTTTATCTTTAGGATCCTTTCTAGTTCTTTAATTGCTGTCCTTCCCATTCCTAGTCTTTTTTATTTCTTATTTCTGATCAATGTTTGATCCAAGGTATGGGAACTCTTTAACTATTTTGATTTCCTTATTGTCAAGGTTGAAATGATGCAGATCCTCCGTTGTCGCCTTAGTCAGACTTGACGGCACACGACAACAAAATTGTATGGCCAGCAAGACTACCTCTGCATTTTTTCACAGATGATGATTCTCATTTCAGCTTAACATGCACCCCCGCCCATGTAGTTATACACCAGGATGACACCATGTAAAAGGACAAGCATTTACAGCTCATTATAGATAATTTGGGCTCTTTTTTGCCTCTTTTTTGCTTCTTTTTTGAAGTACCCAAATTATGAGTATGTGATAAACCACTTTGGAGAGAAGCTGTAGGCAGGGATGCACGGTTGTTTATCTGCAGGATGTTTATAACATCTTAAGTTAGTGTGTATGGCTGTAATGTGCAGAAATGGATACAGAAAGTTTAGTGTTCTGAAAATGAAAACGCCAGCTCTCCTTAATAAGCAGGTTTCTAGTATTTGTGAGGTTCGGTTGCCCCTCCTTCTTCTGCCTGCAGTCAAAGACCTTCTTGTTTAAGTAGGCATTAGATAGGATGGGCTTTTAGTGGGACTGTGTCTTTATATTTTTGTGATGTTTTAAATATGCTTAAAACTCTTCTAACTTCACATTTTTAATTGTTTGTTTAACTACATTTTTACTTTTATGCAATTTGTTTTTTGAGCTGTACCTTGTTTTAATAGGATAAAAGCCTCCCTGGGTCCTGTGCAAGGAAAAAGTCAGAATATTAATTAATTAATTAAACTGGCATGTTTATATTTTTACTTATCTATGTTATTTTATTTTATTTTTATCACACCTTTCTCCTGAAAAGGGACCCAAGCCGGCTCACAATATAAACTTTTAGCACTGATTTGCAAGCATCTTGGCTGCGTAGGTATCATTTTTAAAGGGAATCGAGGACTACATGACAAATTAGGCATGGGTATTTATATAAGCAGATCATATGTCCCAAAGAAAATCTGCTTGAAGTTTGTTGTTGTTGTTGTTCTGTGCCTTCAAGTTGTTTCTGTTGTATGGTGACCCTAAGGTGAGCCTCTCATAGGGGTTTCCTGGGAAGCTTCTTCAGAGGAGGTTTGCCATTGCCTTCCTCTGAGGTTGAGAGAGAGTATGGCTTGCCCAAGGTCACCCAGCTGAGTGGGAATTTGAACCTTGGCCTCCAGAGGCATGCTCCAATGCTTAAATTACTAAAGAATGCTGTCTCTTTCTGCTTCAAGATGACCTGTGAGAAATATACCTTCATATGAAGGTGAACCAATACGAGCTTATGAACATTGAAGGATGATTGGTAAATATTTGTCTTCCCAGCCTTGGAATATAAGTCTTCATAAGTAAAGACACACAAGACCGCCAATACCCTGAAACCTTCATCTGCCTTTGAAAAATCAGATTTGTAGCTCTTGTGAGGCTTTGGCATCTGTCCTTGCAGATGGGTGGGCAATGTTTCAGAAGAGTAGTGAAGCAAATTTAGTGTGTCCTTGAAAGGCAAAACTGTCTTCTTTCAATATTTTTCATCGCCAAGTAGGGTTTCATTCAGAGTTTCGGCCATGGGCACTGTCAGGCAGGAATGCTGAATTCCTAACAGGTTGACATAGAACAAAAAGTAAATTCCCCACACAACATTTTGCCTTTCCTCCTGACTGATTTTGCATTCTCTGCTGACTGAAATGTGTAAATATGCACTTTAACTCAGGTTCTATAATCCACATAGGTTGCCAAAATGTCTTTCCTCTGTGCTACTGTGGAGCAGAACATTTAACTTCCTGAATCCAGAAGCCCTTGGATGTGTTGTATTGCATCTCCCATAATCCCCTGTACCCTAATTATTGGCTGCACTGTGGAGATTAATAGGTATTACAATCTAGCAAATTTGGAGGACATCTGGCTGGCTTAGCTTATTTTGTAGCATGCAGGTACAGACTTGCCTAGCTTTTAACCAAATATTTGCAGGTGTTCAGTTTGTTTTCTGCAGTGTTACTTTACTTAGGAAGAGAAAGTCCAAGAATCTTTGAGCACTGTTTATTAAAATTCAGAAATGTAGAAGTTAAGCAGGAGTTTAAATATTTGAAGGGATGTCTGTCATACTGAGGATGGAGCAAGCTTGTTTTCTGCCACTCCAGAGACTTGGACACCGAACAATGGATGGAAGCTGCAGGAAGAAAAATTCTACCTAAACTTTAGGAAAAAAGTTCCTGACAGTAAGTGCTGTTCAATACTGAAAGATGCTGCTTTGGAGTGTGGTGGAGTCTCCTCCTCTGGAGGTTTTCAAACAGAGGCTGGATGGTCATCTGTCGAGAGTGCTTTGTGGATTCCTGCATGGCAGGATGGGGTTGGACTGGATAGCCCTTGAGGTCTCTTCCAATTCTATGATTCTATGAGCAATAACTTTATCCATGACACTCTTCAGTGGTGCTTTGGCACAGTTAGATGCAAAATGTTTGTGTTGTCTAATTGGCCAAAATTCAAGCTGTGTCTCTTCTGGCACACACTATTGTTATGAGAGGTGGTTGCAGTGATCTGTCCAAGGTGAAGATTTTATACACACAAGTGATGTAGACTTAACGGTAAGTCAGTTGACTTGGACTTAAGTCAGACATAAGTTGCTTCAGTGACTTGACTTGAACTTTACTTGGCAAAAATGACACACTGACTCGACTTGACCTGAGACTTGTGTATTTTTAGTATCTGACTTTTGGTGCCATTCACTTCGGGCGAAAGGCAAGACCCACCTCACAGTGTGGGGCATGTTGCTTAAAGGGACCAGTCAATGTGTTAGGCAATGGGCTTGAGGAGGAAGGACCCATCTAAAGCTTTTGAAGAATCCTCTGATGTGCAAAGGGGACAGGCTGCCAAGCAGACCTCAATCCCCACCTGATAGTAAGAGCTGTTCGACAATGGAAGATACTCCCTCGGAGGGTGGTGGAGTCTCATTCCTTGGAGGTCTTTAAGCAGAGGCTGGATGGCCATCTGTCAGGGATGCTTTGATTTGGAGTTCCTGCATGGCAGGGGGGTTGGACTGGATAGCCCTTGTGGTCTCTTCTGTGATTCTATTAGCCATGGCAATTAAAGTGGTGTCAAACTGGGTTGTTTCTGCAGTGTGGATGCAGCCCTAGATAATGGAAATGGACAAAAACTTTACAAGTTGAAGTTCTTCTGCTAAGAATCACTAAGAATGATTGCCGATTCTTGCCACAGGACATGTCGATCAGAACAGGGTCATCAGCACAGGCGAGAAAAGCAGCCCTTTTCTGTGAAGATGCCAGCCACAGATGCTGGCAAAACATCAGGAATAAACTCTTCTAGAACATGGCCACAGAGCCTGAAAAACCCACAAAAAACTATGGATGCTAGCCATGAAAGCCTTTGACTTCACGTTGTAATTTTTCAGTTTGTGAAAGTGATTTGGTTTCTGCCATGTTGTGCTCATCCTAGCAGAATTATCCATGAATGACAGCTTTTTAAATTTTATTTTATTTAAAAAAGCAACAACCCAGAGAAGTTAACTCACTGAGGCAGACTGCTGATTTTGGCTCCCACCCTCACTAGTAGGTGTGGATTGAAAATTCCAGTAATTTTAAAGTAGCTGCCAGGCATTGAGCAAACAATGTCACAGAGCAAACTACACAGAACCCTGGAGAGAAGGTCATTTTGAATAGAGCGGGAAGTGTTTACAACTGTGTTTAATAATTTTTTAAAAAAACCACCCAAATACACATTTTTATTTGAAGCAGGCAGCTGATGATCTGGAGCTTCCTTTGAGAGCTTCCAGAAGTGCATGGAGTTGCAATTTCTGAATGTCAGCTACTCAAAGGTCATGCCAGGGCACTGTTTACACACATCCCGTAATGAACATCTGTGCGCTTAATTTCCCATCAGTTTTACAGACCAGTCAGTAGTGACTGTAAGTTATAGCTGTTTAAATGCATGTGATAAAAGAGGTGTTTTCAGATAGGGGAAAATACTGTTTTGTTTCTTTCTTAATGTGGTAAGATGTCTGTCTGCAGAACTGAGGAAAAGCCCCCCCCCATGGACATTGAATAGAAGACAGACAAAATCTGAAATCTTTTTATTGGAAGAGGAAATTCTGTCCAGTTTACAAAAAGCTGCTGTTCTTCTGATGTGAAAGCTTCCACAATGTTCATTGCAGTTTTGGATTCATTTTTTGGAACAGCTCAAGTTCTCTCTTGTTTTTACAGTGATTTCTATTGCATTGCTGTTTTCATAGCTTGAGAAACTAAAGGTAGCTGTTTTTAGGCATCAGGAAAAAAGAATCTGAAATTTTCTGTTAAGGTAATAACTTTATTTGGCCATTCTAATTGATCCACGTTCTTTAGAATTCTTTAGATTTTTTTTCTCTGATTCTTTCTTTCTTTCTCATCCTCCTCTTCCTCATTGTCCCCTTCTGTTTTTTAAAACCTAGAGTACTGAAGTAGTCAGCTGTGATGACAATGAATTTTTGGCCATAAGCAATGGTGAGGAAAGTGAGTGTAGCAACTGTATCATTCCTTTTGACCTTACTGTTCCCACAAAGCCACCTGAAACCCCTATCCAAATTTATTTTTGCCATGATTTTCACCTGAAAACCATGCCCAAACTGTATGCCACCCAAGTATCCAGACCCCGACATACCTCCTCCTTCAGCCATGTTGTTGTTGTTGTTGTTGTTGTTGTTGTTGTTGTGTGCCTTTAAATCATTTCTAATTTATGGTAATCTTAAGGTGAACCTATCAAAGTGTTTTCTTGGCAATATTTGTTCAGAGGAGGTTTGCCATTGCCTTTCTCTGAGGCTGAGAGTTAGTGACTTATCTAAGGTCACCCGGTGGGTTTCTGTGGCTTAACGGAAATTTGAACCCTGGTCTCCCAGTGTCCTAGTCCAGCACTGACTCTTGAAAAGCAATGTATATAATGTCTAATTGTGGCATGATTGTTATTTTTTTAATGGCTTCTGTTTTCGCTTGTCTGATTTCAAAATGAAACCCAATTTCCTGTCCTTTTCAGTGTCACCAAGAAGTGCTTCTTCTATCTGGCCTGAAACAGTTGTTCATTTTGAAGTCATGAGTGCTGGGAGGGGTGATGTCTTTTTTGGTCTTTGCTGAAGGAGATGGTCAATCTTTCAGTCAGGGAACTGATCATTGTTATGTCTGTTGGATGACTCTTGCTTTGTGAGGCAGATGAATGGTTCAATTAATATTCCAGGGATGATGCCATTAGTAGGAAGCAATGGCTAGAATAGCCTTTCCCATCCTGGTACCTTTCAGATGTGTTGGACGATGACTTCCATCATCCTAGCCAGAACAACCATTCTGCTGGCTGTCATTGATAAGGAAATAGACTGCATGTTAAAGAGTAAAAGCATTGTCCATCTTAAATGAACAAAAGTTAAACCCATTCAGGGAAGTTGATTTAACCTTCCCTCCTCACTGTTTTTCCTGTAGACTCTTCCTGAATTGTGTGACTTGCCCAAGATCACCTAATGAGCTTTATGGCTGAGTTGGGAATTGAACCCTGATCTCCAGAGTCATAGTCCACCTTTCAAACCACTACGCAATGGTACTAAATCGATATTAAAGCCAGGCTGCATCAGACTCAACCTGTAGTGTAACTAGTACTGTATCTGTATATTTCTTACTTCAGGCAAATAGCAGCTTCAGGTGGGGTGTTATTTCTAACTAGGAAAATGCATACCCTAGAAATGTGTGGGGCTGTAACTCTGAGAATCCGTGGGGGCTGAGAGATAGTCCATCAAAGCAACTTCCCCTGTCAGCACAGTAAGTGCTGACCAGAATTTAATTCACCCCAATTGGACTTGCTTTCTTTGGCTGTATCACCTGCAGGTCTTCTTCAATGCTCTGACATCTCATTTCGCTCCGAGGTGTGGAGCTGTTTAAATGGGGAAAGAGAATTGTGAACTTCCGATGCTGGGTCGTGTGGCAGTCCCTTTAACTGATGAGTTTTTGGCTCCTAGACAAAACTCTCTTCTGAAGCTCCAGAAAATAGCTCTTCACACTGCGATCAAGAGCTATTTTTATGATTCGAAAGAAGCTTGCCAGTTATAACTCAGCTTCCCAAGCTTCTCGTTCTTGTAACAGCTGCAAGGCAGTCTGAGGCTCTGCAGGTAGAGCATGTCCTCAGTGTGGCCTTCAATGGTGGAGAAGGTTCACCTGGCCTGAGACCCCTGCTAGTAAGGAAAGCAGCAATGGATAGTCATCTGTCTGGAAGAATAAGGTGGTAGTTGCAGATCTCTGCATTGAGAAGAGAGTTGGATTAAATGACCTCTAAGGTCCCTTTCAATTCCACATTCTGTTTACTGATCCAGGTCCACTGTTGGAGCATGGCAAAGTTCCTTTTTGAGAACTTTAAAGATCCCAGCCAACATGTCCATTGGGAGGTTAAGTCCCCAGAAGTAGTATATCTTGGAGCAGTAGTCCAGCTTTTCAAAACTCTGCCCATAGTCCATGAGATATATTTGAACCTGTTCAGTTGTTCATTATTGCTGTCTCATCTCTATGCCTCATTTTCTTCTGTTTCAAACCGGTAATAAAACACGGAGGGATGCAAGATGGTGAGAGAAATCACTTCTCTTTTCATTCTTTGGAAGAGCCAAATACTCTGCGACAATTCGAATGCTGCCACACTGTAGATTTAATGCAGCTTTTTATCGATTTAACTGCCATGGCTCAATGCTATGGAATACTGGGTTTTGCAGTTTGGTGGAGCACCAAAGTTTTCTGCCAGAAAAGGCTAAAAATCTCACAAAACTGCAAATCCCAGAATTCCATAGCATTGAGCCATGGCAGTTAAAGCAATGTCAAACTGCATCAGTTCTGTAGTGTAGATGCAACCTTTTTCACTCTCTCACACTCTGATGATTTGGCATTCTTTACAGAAATATTTAAACCAGACCAGTGGCAATGAGTGGCTCCCGTGTCAGTAGGGCAGGGAATCTGTTCTTAGTGTTAGTCCAGACTTTAAAATAAAAGATGGCACTACAGATGGATTGGTTCAATCAAGAAAGCCACAGCCGTGAGTTTGCAAGACCTGAGCAGGGCTGTTAAGAAATAAAGTGCTTGGAGGTCTCTCAAACATAGGGACAGCTTCAACTATGTGACCCTATGTATGAGACCTTCAAGCACTTCACACAGTTGAAGCTGACTGGATGGCAAATAACAACAACAGCAACAATTTTGGGTGCTGAATTCTATCCCCCCAAAATGGTCCAGCCCTTTGGATAGCTCTTTTAAAGTTCAAATGAAAACCTAGCGAAGATGCACTACTCCACCGACATGGAAGCTACCAGCTGCCACTGAACCAGACACTGCTGATTCACCAGAACAGATGCTTCCTGCAGGTTCCTTTTTAATGAGAAAATACTTTTTATAATTGCTTTCTCCTCTCTTCCCTAACTTTATTTTTCCTTGCTCAGCTGTCAGGCCAAAAGCTAAATAACACGCTGACAAATTATTGCATGTCTGCAACTTAAGAGCCTTTAATGAACAAACATACACTTAACCTTGTCTTGAGAATTAATCAAGTTTGCAGATGACACAAAGCTGGGAGGGGTAGTTAACACATTGGAAGATAGGAAGAGAATTCAATAGGACCTAGATAAACTAGAAAATTAGGTGGAAATGAATAAAATGACATTCAGTAGAGACAAATGCAAGATTCTATATTAGGCCACAAAAACCAAATGCACAGGTATACATGGCTCAGCAGTACTACATGCCCAAAGGACCTTAATTATTATTAATGCAGGTTAAAATAGCATTCACCTTCTTTGCTGCAGCATCACAGTGCTGGATCATGTTCAACTTATGATCAATAATAATCCCAATGGGATGCTGCAGCAAAGAAGGTGAATTTTATCCTGCATTTACATAGTTTCCAAATCAAGGGAATTAATAGTCCCACTATATTCTACACTTGTCAGTCCTCATCTAGAGTACTGCATTCAATTCTGGGTGCCTTGTTTTAAGAAGTGTATAGATAAGTTGGAGGAGGTTCAGAGAAGGACGGCAAGGATGATCAGAGGTATGGAGAACAAACCATATGAGGAAAGGTTGGAGGAGCTGGACATATTCACCCTGGTGAATAGTAGATAGAGTGGTGTCAGGATTGCAACTCTTTAAATACCTCAAGGACTGTCAGAGAGAGGAGAGGTCTATGCTTAATGGTTTGTAGGTACAGGAGAATAGGTTTTGATTGAACATTAAGAAGGAATTTATTGACAATAAGAACCATCCAGCAATGGAATCAGTTGCCTAGAGAGGTAGTGAGGTCTCTTTCCCTGGACATGTTAAAAAAGAGGTGACAGCTACTGTTGGGAATGCTTCAGTTGGAGATCCTGTGTTGAGCACAGGGTTGGACTACATTGTCCATGGGGACCCTTCCAGCTCTGTGATTCTATGACACTATGATTCTTATTATTATTATTATTATTATTATTATTAATAATAATTTTATATAGTGCTGTAAATTTACACAGTGCTGTACATACAATCTTATAGTTAGACAGATCCCTGCCCTCAGGCTTACAGTCTGAATGAACCTAATCTGAATGAAAGGTGAAAAGAACATCTTCTGCAGAAATAATATGAAAATGAAATTGCATCACAGTAAGAGGAGGTTCAGTTGGTGGCTGTGATGTCAGCAGGAGGTGAATTCAAAGAAGTTGTCTAAGGTGCTGAACCGAATGTGTGAATTGGCTTCAACATTTTGGATAGCTCCATATACAGCAGTTTGCAGATAGAACCTGGAATGGAATCAGTTCAGAATAACAAAGCCCACATTCTTGGAGACCTGATTTCTTTGCTTTATCAGCATGCTTCCTTTCTTAGACTACTGCGATTGGGACAGCAAGCTGGTGTGATAAAGTCCTATGTAACAGAAATTATCTGTATGTGATCTTTTGACAAGCTGTGAGCTGGAGTGCCTGATAAAGCTGTTATTGCTTCTTTTCATACTTATTTTTTTTGTTAATTCACACATACTTACGCACACAATATTTTGTAATGGTTATATGAATTTAACCAGAAAGCACAATATTCTGTCTAATCTTGGATGTTAAGCAGGGCCAGACCTGGTTAGGACTTGGATGGGAGACAACTGAGGAATATAGTGAACCCTTGGTATACACCGAGGTTTGTTTCCAGGATCCCCCCCCCCCGTCATGGATACCAAAATCCATAGATACTCAAGTCCCATTATATACAATGTCATAGTAAAATGGAGACCCCTTATATAAAATGGCAAAATAAAGGTTTGCTTTTTGGAATTTATATATTTTCTTAATATAAATTAGACTCTCCTCCTCCTTCTCTGGAAACATTATTGAAACATCAACTTAAAAACTAACAAATTAATTAATCTTTGAGGTGCCAAAAGGCCCTTTTGGCTTTGCTGCAAATTATTCACATGGATGTCCCTCTGGACTTTTCAGCCTGTTTTGTGTGTGTGTTTTTGACATCGTCCCTTTGTTTAGCAGTTCCCTGTAAATGCCTTATTGAAGTGTCAAAATGCAATATGCAAAGATAACACGATAAACTAGTGGATTAAACAAAAAGGAACTGTGAGGTGATTAAAATTCTGCAATATGTTTATCCTGCCTTGGGCTGGAAAATACACACGTTTTAATAAATCAGTGACTGCACTGTTGATATTGTTTGCCATTCTCTTAAAAAGATGCTTGATTGGAAAAATGTTACCTTATAATGAATTTCTTTGTACTTTATTATGATAAAATCAGTACAATTCAGATGTAGTTGGTCATGTTTAAGAGTTAGATAGGCAGTTTGAGTGGCCTTTAATTTTATAAATGGCCTCTCATATCTTTCCACAAAGAGAAAATTAGGATAGTGTGAAGATCCAGTGTAGTGTAGTGGTTGGAGCATTGGACTACCAATCTGGACACCAGGCTTTGACTCTCTGCTCAGCCATAGAAACCCACTTGGTGACCTTGGGCAAGTCACACATTCTCAGCCCCAAAGAGAGCCATGAAAGGTTCACCTTAGAGTCTCCATAAGGCAGAAACAACTTGAAGGCACACAACAATAGAGCAAAGAGTAGAAAAGAGGAGCTTTCATATTAACAAGGATGGTGAACTGCGTATCACTGGGTTTGTTCACGTAGTGTTTTGTGTTCCTTTGCTTCACGCTGGCAAAACCTACTCTGACCTCAGTGGAGATACAGGACACCATGTCTTGGATGGGAGAAAGGAAGGAAGGACGGTGCAGTAGATTCACTCGACAGTTCAGAATAATAAATGGATTATCTCCCTCCCCCACCACTTCCACAGCAAATGCCTTGAAAGCACTTTGTTTAAAAGATGCTGGAGTCATCCACTAAGTGATTTCATGAGTCCCTCATGGTTTCCCTTTATGAAAGCCAGATAGAATGGCCGTTAATGAAAAGAACTGGCAAATTGCTTTTTATATTTCTTTCCCATCCCTCTCATATCCTCCAATATAACCTAGTATCTCAAATATAGGACAGGATATCAATCTATTTGTCCCCTCTCTCTGTTTTTCAGGGCCTCACCTGAGCCCTGAACCATTTTGTATTTTGACATTTTTTGCTCTAGAGAATGGTAGGGACTACAACTTCCATCATTCTTCACCGCTGGCTATGCTGGATGGGCAGGGGGTGTCATTTGAGGGTGCAGGGGGGTACAGACCACACAAGGTGACACTTTAAAGGGGGTGACACCACTCCAAACATCTGCCTTTGGGTAGAAACAAGCTATGTACTGTATCTTTTTCTCACACTGAAGAGATGGTGTGAGTGGGGAGTAGTCAGTGGGAAGAAAAGGAGAGGGCCCAGGTTTTTAAAAATCATTTTTTCTTCTTAAATTTAAATTTAAAAACATCACTTCTTACCAAATTTTCTATGTACATGTAAATACATTTACTGTATGTACTCATGTATAAGTCTATGTATTAAGTCTATGCATTAAGAAGCCAAGCCCTCCCTCCAGTCCATCTGCCTTGGTCCGGACCTCAGAGGGAGAGAAGAACTGCTGGACCTGATCCCCTTCCCCATCACCATTCCCTTCTCCGTTTGTGTCATGTCTTTTTAGATTGTAAGCCTGAGGGCAGGGAAACATCTAATTAAAGATTGCATGTTCAGTGCAGTGTAAATAATGGTATGATACTACTACTACTAATAATAGAAATTTTAGTAAAAAAATTGACCCAAAAAGCCGACTTATCCATGGCCCAATGTAAGTACTGCGCTATCAAAAAGGGAGCATCCCCTTTTGTTATGGAACCATCCTAGTGTACTCTCATCCTAGAACAGTTATGTCTGCTGGAATTTTGTAAGTTCTTTGCCATTGTTTTCCTTTGCTTTATCCTTAAGATCCTTTGTTACATGCCCCTAATTTTTAACCTTGACTTATCCATGGGTCATATCAACATCCATAAATTTGATCCCAAAACCTGCCCTTGACTTATACATAAGATCGACTTATAGTTGAGTATATATGGTAGGCTGTGTGTATGACATTGTAATTTAACGGTATAATTTTAATTTTTCTAGTTACATTCAGTGATATTCTGAAAATACAATTTATGAGTAACGTTAATGCAAAAAACATTATTAAGGATTTTGTATGGTGTGATAAGGGAGGAGGTCAATGTGTGTGGCACCATGAGTTACCGCACTGGGGGGACACGAAACCTAGTGACACCACTGTGGCTGAGGATTCTGGAATTTGCAGCTTAGCAACATCGGGGTATTGACTATTCCAATCTTCTGTAAAGCAGATTGGTACCCTGCTGGCGCATAAGTTTACAATCCAATCATCCCCAGCCAGCAATGACCAATCCTCGCTAAAAGCAGAAGTAATAATTCTTGAACCTGCATTTCTTTCAGAGCAGTTTGTTGCATGAGGGTCTTCTGGATATTGCAGATGATTCTTGAATCCATGGCAATACTGATATGTATGTGTTTATGTTTGGTAGGTGTGAGTGTAGGAATCCTGGGCAAGTTATCCTTCACCTTGCCCTGCTAATACACTTCTGGGCACTATGTCTCCCTGTTTTCTCTCCCCCACTGGTGCTGTTTGCTCTCCTTTCACATCATTGGCATTTCTTTCCTACTAACATTTGGCCTTGCTCTGTTTCCCCCATAAAGCGGGAGCAGGCTTGCTTTTAACTAAGAGTTTGAGTGCTTCAAATCACTTTTGGATAAATGAAGATGACATGAGCTGTGCTGCTGACAATTTACCCAACAAACACATTCCTGCAGTTATGGCCTACAAGTAAAGATCAACACTGGAGGGCAAGCGGTCTTTGAAGGAAGCTTGTCTGCAATTATTGATCGTTTTACAGGATTATTTGCATTTTAATCTCTATAAATGGCTGATTCTTTAAATGGCTGTCTTTTCATTTTGATTTTCTCTTACCATTTTCAGTATGTTTTGTTTTATTGATTTCTGTATTGGATATGTGTGTATGTGTTTGGTTTATGGATTTTTCCTCCAATAGAAGAATTGGTAGTGCTGGCCACCAATTTGGGAGGGATGCCAGTGGCTTTTGGGCAGCTTTTGACAGATACTTGGCATATCTCTCCTTAACTTCACTGATCCTCTCTACTTTTGGGGAGGAGAAGTCAATTGCCTTCCCTAGCTAGGTGTTAGATGGACCCCCCCCCCAAACACACACACACACACACACGCTATTCTTTGATTTGGATTTGTTGAATTCCAGGCACATGACTATGCACTTGTCCAGAGTTGCAAACGCACTTTTCCCTGCTGTAAAATATTTTGAGGGCTAGGTGATGGATTACACAGTAAAACCGCTATTGCAGAGATGTGGTGGTTTTAGCCATGGGTGGTGAGATAACTCTGGAGAAGAGTCAGGCTTGAGTCAAGACTGTTTAAGGGATGGTATGGGAACAAGAGGGGCAAATGTGTTTATTAATTTAATGAATGAGAATTCAGCCTGCTGTGATTTTGAAAATGTGTGTAGTGTTGTTGTTGTTGTTGCTGCTGTTGTTGTGTGCGCCTTCAAGTCATTTCCATCTTGTGGCAACCCTAAGGCAACCTTATCATGGGTTTTCTTGGCAAGATTTGTTGGGAGAAGGTTTCCCATTGCATTCCCCTGAGGCTGACAGAGTGTGACTTGCCCAAGATCACCCAGTGGGTTTCATGGTCAAGCTGGGATTCAAACCCTAGTCTTTGGAGTTGCAGTCCAACACTCAAACCACTACACCGTGTTGGCTGTTTAATTAGGCAATGTTAACACTAGGTGTTTAGTTCTGACCATGAACATTTCTGGACTGGATCAATAGTTACTGAATAAACGTTTACTGAGTTTCATTACTGAAGCCTGAGTTTCTGAACTTGGTTCCTGATGGTTCCTGATGGACCTGATTATCCTTCTTTCCACCCATATCCAGTTCTGAAATCTGAGAGAGCCTTCACAAGATGTACAGACTCCTGTATCCATGGATGCCTGGATACCATTTTAAATTTTCCCATACTACCTTGGAATAGTAGGTAGATGAACAGACAGTAGGAGAAAAAGGAGACTGCATTACAGATGGATTGGTTCAGTAAAGGAAGCCATGGCCCTGAGTTAGCAAGACACTAGCAGGGCTGTTAATAACAGGATTTATGAATGTGGTCTTTCATAGAGTTGCCATAAGTTGAAGTCAACTTGATAGGATCATACCTTGTAACATATCTTGGTACAATATTTTAGTAGGCATCCCAGGGCAATATGGGAGATTTTAAAAAGGCAAGTAGTCTTCTAGGTCCCTTAGTCTAGAGTCAGTAGTTAGATACTACTCAATCACCTGGAGCCTGAGCAAAAGTTCAGAAATAGGCAATAGGTTGAATTAGGCTGTGGTAGATAGACCAATCCCTGGTATAAAGTGGCGGTGCTGGCCAGAGAGATTTTGGGAGTTCACATAAACAGCATTTCCAGATTCTAGAAAAGTGGAGGTTGATGCTTGACCTCAAAATATTTTAAAATAATTTCACTAAGATCTCATTACACTTTAGATAAATGATCTTGTAATTGGAGATTAGCACACAGCTAAAAAAAGGCAACTTACCACTGCTGATTTCAATTCAAATTCAGGATAAATCTGGACTTTATTGCATGCATTTTGCTCTGATGCCACTGTCTGGGTAACCTCCTGCTGGAATCTGAGATTAGCCAGCCTCTTCTCAAAACTGGGAAGCTCCCACCTTTGCAAATCGGGCAGCTGAACTTGGATTCTAACTGGAAGTTACCTGGGTTGCACCCGACCGGCGGCATTGGCTAAAAAAATTCATGCAATAAAATCCTGATGTATCCCCAATTTGAATTGAAATTGGCATTGGTAAATGATGTTTTGTAGCTGTGCGCTCATCTCCACTGTCTGACTTCCACAAATTTTGGGCTGATCTTTGGTTTACTCTGGAGGAATTAATTGGGTGCTTCTAAGAAACCTGGCAGCTGTAGCAATGAAGCTTCTGGAGAGCTTGCAAACTCTTCTGCAGGAAATTAAAAAAAAAGAAAGCAAGATTTATTTTTGGTAATCTTGATTTGTTCCCCAGTGTGCAAGATGGGAAGTAATTTTCTAATGAGTTCATAACAATTGCAAATGTGTTTCTCACCCAATTATCTGGATCTTTGATAAGCCCCAGCAATAGGTTTTGTGTTCTGTTTTTTAAAAAATGCCATGGTTACCCATGCAAAACACATCTGGCTAATTGGCTATGAGTTGTATTGCCTCTTCTCTCAATGATTAATGCGCTGGGGTTTTTAAGGGTTCCTTCAAACTAACAGCAGACATAGCAGGGGTTTCTAATCTTGTGTTTTTCCAATAGTTGGCAGAGTTTTCTCCACCTACATAGTCAAGCTTGATGCTTGTGTTTGTTTGGAATATTTTATTAGCTTCTATTCAGCAAACATTTTCATGCCAAATAAACTAACCATGCTGAGATTTTGGGCCCAATAACCACTACTGGTGGATTTAGGATAAGCACCATTCATCGTTTTAGACTAGCGATCTGTCTTTAGTCCAAACATGCATTTAAGAATATAATACTTAATATTTTTTTTAAAAGCTATTTATTTGCAGAATTTGGAAAGGTTACATTTTAGACTGTAACTCACAAAATCCTCCAGTCAACATGACCAGTGTCCATGCTGGCTGGCTATTTTTGGGAGTGGTAGTTTTAACTTGCAAATTGATCACAAACAATGTATGAGTAGTCAGTTGCACCATCAAAACATTGAGCACCCAGTAGAGTGAAATGACAACAAACTGATCAGGTGACCAACAATACAACTGGTTTAATAAAAACACTAACAAACTGGCCAGTCCAATGTGGGGATGGAGGAGAAAAGGCGTATGTATGGGTGTGTGTGTGTGGCACCATGACTGTACTGTGCCAATGTGTCACTAGCCGCACCAATACACCATACAGGTAATCAATCGTAAGAGTGTCTATGTACAGAGGTGCATGTGTTTGCAGGGACTAAGAAAAATTTGCATGGCTTGTAGCTGCAAATGCTCTGTTATTTTGGGTCCTTCCTCAAAACGGGTGGTGAAGGCTATGTGTCAGTTGTCGGCCATTGGGGGAACCAGCAGTGTGGTCAGTGCATTCTCCCCTTGAATTGGAAAACCCCGGGGTAAACTGGGTTTCCTGTTCTATATGCTTCCGGCCAGTGGTGTCTTTACACTAGGTATCACCTGGTGTGGAGGAGTTGAGGTTTCCAGGGATGGGGCTCCAGGGGGAAGGGCTTCCAGGGATGGTATGTGCTCCCTTTCCTCATACTGCCCCATCCTATTCCTGATGAGGAAAAAGACGGGACAGGACTCCATGTAGGGGGAGCGTGCAAGGATGGCGTACAGGAATGGGGAGTGTGCAAGGATGGCATGGGCCTGACCAGGTGTCACCTGGTGCGGGCTGCACCACCACACTCCCCAGTGATGTCACTGATCCTGGCTTCTGTTGCTCTTAATATCTGTTATTTATTTATTTATTTATTTATTTATGGGATTTACATCCCACATTTTTCCCAAATGGAATTTAAGGCAGCTAGCAGTGGGTCCTAAGAGAATAGGGAGACACTGTAAAAGCTGCCTATCTGTTCTGTCTCCTTAGATCAGGGGTGGCAGGAGGGTGAGTTGCTGGTCATTTGGGCACAATGGTGATTCTATTCTCAGTTCATTCAATTGATAGATCAATCAATCAATCAATCAATCAAGACTTTACTGCAATCAACAAATTATAGGGCAAAATGCACAGCCAGTCATGCCTCCCTTCCCACATCTAACACATCTGGAAACAAAAATGCGAGCAAATCATATTGGGATGCAAGACCAGACCATATTAAAATAGAACAGTGCAATTTAATTAAGTACCCAATTTCCCCCAGTGGCTGTAATGGACCTGTATTCCCCCATTGCCTATATTTTTCACCATTTGCAATTTAAAGTGAATTATTTTATGCACGGAATAACTGTGTTCAGGTACTTAATGGAATACGTGGAGGATAAAATGGGAAAGAGACATGGGCGGTGTGTATGCATTGTTTTGCAATGTCTCCAAGCAACTGGAAACAGGTTAGGCCTTGGAATGTTGAGCGTGAGGATCTGAAGAGGCTGGATGAGGTTACAAAACTCCAATTAATGCCAGCTTTTGAAAAATTATTATCTTCCAATATAAGTCTGCTTGAGTTTTAAGATCTTCTTAGAGACTTTGTGTTTTTGGTCCTATCACAATCACAGGTACGTTTAGTGAGAGCATCTTGGTGGCTGCTTCCAAGCTGTTGAACTCCTTCCTCTTGGAGATATGGTTGTCCTGCTCTATTTGCTTTTTGCCTGCAGGCAAAGACCTTTTTATTTAGGCAGGTCTTTGCCTCTTATCCCCTGTGGCAGAAGGGTGTTTTAATGTGGTGCCATGAGTTTGTATCATTTGCTTCCTGACAGTATCTGCACTACAGAAATGACCCAATTTGACACTGTTTTATCTGTCATGGCTCAGTGCTATGCAATCTTGGGATTTGTAGTTTGTTGTGGCACTGGAGATCTCTGAGAAGGTTAAGTATCTCACAAAACTACAATTCCCAGAATCCCATAGCATTGAGCCATGACAGTTACAAGTAGTGTCAATATGGATTATTTCTGCAGTGCAGATGCTGCCTAAAACTTGTTTGAGAGTGGAAGATGTTGCCGCTGGAGTGGAGTGGAGTCTCCTCCTTTGGAGATTTTGAAATGGAGGCTGGATGGCCATCTATCAGGAGTGCTTGGATGGTGTGTTCCTGCATGACAGCATGGGGTTGCACTGGATGACCCTTAAGGCTCTCTTCCAGTTCTGTGAAATGTGTTTTAAATTTTTGCTTTATAATAGAATTGATTATTTAACTGTCTTAAACTTTTTAAAAAAATAATAAATCTTTAGCTGAACTTTGTTTTAATCTTTAATTGTGGTAAGCCACCTTGAGTCCTGTGCTGGGAGAAAGGTGGGGGGGGGGATATAAATGAATGAATGAATAAATAAATGACTGTCACAATCCTGGTCATTGAAAAGGCAAATGTCTGCATAGAGCTTTTTTCATTTTCATTTAGGAGGCACAAAACAACTACTTCCATTGAGACTGTCAAACCGGATGAAATTATTTTCCTTCCCTAAAATTCTGAAGCTCCTCTGTAGCTGAGCGGTGGTAAGGTGATGCTCTGAGACCCAGAACATCAACCTCCTTTTGCTCACTTGTGGATGGCTTCAGCGTGCCATTGCATGCATTCCTCAAATTACCTTTCCAGGCTCTGCCTATTTGGAAGCCAGGCTATCTCTCTTCAGATGAGAGCAAGCTCTAGAGAGTTGGAAGGGACGCCAAGGGCCAGCTAGTCCAACCCTCTGCCATGCAGGAATACACAACTAAAGCACCCCTGAAAGATGCACATCCAACCTCTGTTTAAAGACATCCAAAAATGGAGAGCTTCCATGGGTGAAAGAAAATGGGTGGCTATCAAGAAAACCTTTCTTAATTCTTTAAATTGATTAATTAATAAATGTTCCTATTTGAGAAATGGAGGTTGCTGTGTCTGAGATTTCCTCAAGCCCAGTAATTCCATACACTGCATAGTAATCCTCAAAAATTGGTCTTCCAGATGTTTTTCACTTCATCCTCCAGAATTCCTGACAGTTGTGTTGGCAAGGACTTCTGGGAACTGGTCCAAAACAGCTGGAGGACCAAAGTTTTGAACCACTGTCTGGTGATCCCAAAAGATTTTTTTTTTACTGTGGCTTATTAGGATTAACTTATTCCCTGCCCTTTCACTAAAAAAATGAAGCGAGATGGCTAGTAATAAATAACAACAACCTCTAAACAAAGAAAGAGTCATTCCAGGTCATTGTAAAATGATGCTTTATTGACGAGAATGCTGGGTTTTGAAAGTGGGAAGAAATTAAAACTACATCAAGGTTATATTTTGCCATTGTATCATTTAACAATGATATCTTGCTGTGATCTTGGGCAAATCACAACTCTCTCAGAGGATGGCAGTGGCAACCTCTGTCAGAAGAAACTGGCCAAGAAAATCCCATGATAGGTTTCTCTTAGTTTTGCCATAAGTAAAAAGTGACTTGGAGGCACACAACAACAAATATAAATTTGAATCAGAAGGTGTAGAATTAAATGTACTTCTGCACAAATTTCTCACTCCCAGAAGAAGGTTTCACCAAATCACCTCTAAAGAATTCTTGCCAAGAAAGCCCCATGATAACTTTGCCTTAGGTTCACCATAAGTCAGAAATGACTTGAAGGCACACAGCAATGGCATGTATTGGGTGTTAGTACACAACTATTGGGTATTAGAGGGCTGTATTGAAGAAGGGATCTTGGAGAGTGACATATCCCAGACACCCCATTAAAAAACTTTTTTTTTTTGGTTCCCAATGGCCAACAAGGCTCCTAGCGGACATGGGGGCTATTTCTCTGGGCCATTTTAGTGGCCACAAGAGACCTTTAATTTAACAAGTGTACTTCTGGGTCATGTTCTGCAGAAAAAAAGCCTCCTCTTGGCCTAAAATACCTGGGGATGGGAGGTTGGAGAAATTGCACACCCACAAATCCATTTGAGGGCAACTTATCCCTAATAAGTTAGTGGCTGTTATTGACGTGATCCTATCCCCTGCTTTTGATAAGGAGGGGGACTCCCATTTCCATCATCTGCCACCACCAGTTTCAGATGTTCATGGGAAGCTAGGAGTCTGGACACTTTGTCTAGCCTATGAGCAAGCTTCCCTCTCCATCAGTCCCAAAGTCTCTAAAATGTCTCTCTTGCTCCTCTGTTGCTCCTATGGGATGATGACCCTAATAAATATAACCTTAACTCATCTTATCATTAACCTTTTCTTTATCTGGAGGAAAAACCATGCCTTCAGCTGTGCTGCCCAGATAATAGGAAAACCAGTTTATCACAAGCATCCTTGTGTGGCCTTCATGCTGTGCTTTCTCCACCCATGTCCTTTACGATGCAGGGTACTAATTAGAGTACAACCAGTTTTGTAGACCACAGTTTTAGATAAAAATGCCATTAATAAGTACCTATTAAGTACCTTAATAATATATCAGAATGGCAAGGTTAAAGATAAAGTCAATCCAGAGAGAGAGAGAAATGAAAAGATGTAGAATTATTTGTACAGTACACTTAATTACAGCTGCAAAAATGTGCATTTCCAATGCGGGGGGAGGGAATCTTTCCTTCAATGAAGATAATAGATATATGGTATATTGGATACAATAGGAGCCAGTGTGGTGTAGTGGTTTGACTATGACTCTGGAGAACAGAGTTTGAATCCCAGCCACGAAACCCACTGGGCGACCCTGGGCAAGTCACCCTTTCTCAGCCTCACAGGATGGCAATGGCAAAACACATCTGAAAAAACTTGCCAAGAAAACCCTGTGATATGTTCACCTCAGGGCTGCCATAAATTGGAAATAACTTGAATGCACACAATGCATACATCAACATATTGGATATGTGCATATGATTTTGTTATTATGTGCCTTCAAGTAGTTTCCAACTTACAGTGGCCCTACAAATTTTCACTTAAACTGCTTGAAACCAGTGTACAGTATGTACATGTATATACATTTGTGTGTATATGTGTGTTTATATGTTTGTGTATATGTGTGTGTTGTGTGCCTTTAAGTCATTTCTAAGTTATGGCGATGCAAAAGCGAGCCTATCATGGGCTTCTCTTGGGAAGATTTGTTCAGCGGAAGTTTGCCATTGCCTTCCCATGAGGCTGAGAGCATGTGACTTGCCCAAGGTCACCCAGTGGGCTTCATTGCTGAGTGGGGAACTGAATCCTGGTTTCCAGAGTTGTAGTCCAACACTCAAACCACTATACCACACAGGCTTAATTTAAAGGCATAATTTTAGTTTTGCTAATTGTTTATGCCACAACAAGTATTGCTGTTATATTCAATGATATATGGGAATTATGATTTAGGAGCAATACTAGTACAAAAAGCATGAGTAAGTATTCTGTATGGTGTGTATAAGAGGAGGTCAATACAGAGGGTGACACCATGAGTTACCTCACGGGGTGATGTTACCCCTAGTACTGCCTCTGGATCAGTTTGACCCAAAAAAGGCTTTTTGATATCTGTTACTGATGAGGATGCAAACTCATGAAATGAGGACACGGGACAGCTCCTTTCTCCCTTGATTCATGTACTCCTTTGCCATTCAGCGAAATGATTTGGGGAATCTCCCAGGAGATGAAGCTATATATTGTTCAGAAGGGAGGCTTTGATAGTGTGGCACAGGTGTCTTTCTCCTCTTTGTTCTCTTTTTTTACACACACACACCTTCTTGCACATTGCAAAATGTGAATAATTA
Source organism: Urosaurus nigricauda (assembly GCA_034509955.1). Classification (NCBI taxonomy): domain Eukaryota; kingdom Metazoa; phylum Chordata; class Lepidosauria; order Squamata; family Phrynosomatidae; genus Urosaurus; species Urosaurus nigricauda. The sequence goes on from JAOEGL010000003.1 coordinate 5,503,374, forward strand.
ATTTCCCCTTGTCTTTCTCCCTGTTTTATTTCTGTCTCTGTAACACGAACCACTGGAGGCTTGAATCATTCATAGATTTCGCTCCCACATTTGCATGGCAGAGTAGAGGGTGCTAGGAGAAGCAAGGGTTGCAGAAACAGAGGAACAGAGAGAGAGGGCTGGGGAGCAGTTCTTTTTGGGAAAAGCCCAGAGATCTTGAGGATGTGGTAAGTTTGGAGGGGAAATGTTTGCCCAAGCCTACTTTCTAGCAGTTGAGTTACTGGTTGGTGTTGAATTCCCAGCATTATACACTTCTCCGTTTTGGAGTTCTCTTTGTGACTTAGAGGTTGTTGTTGCTGTTAATTGCCTTTGAGTCAGTTTCGACCCATGGTGACCGTATGAAGAAGACACCTCCAACTGCATGCTCTGCTCTTTCAGATTCATGGCTGTGATTTTTTTGATTGAATCCATTCATCTGGTATATGATCTTTTTCCTTTCCTATTGCCCTCAATTTTACCAAGCATTATAGTCTTTCCCAGTGATGCATTCAAATCTTTTAGTCCAAGTCTCCAGTCAAGTCTTGAGTCAAGTTTCAAGTCCTTGCAAGATACTTTCAAGTCAAGTCTTAAATCAAATCTCAGGTCTGGGGGCCAACTTTTAAAGTGGGGTACATTTATCGGAAAGGAACAGCAGATGCATTAAGCAATGGGCTAGAGTTGAGGGCTGAAGTCTGCTTGGCAGCTTTTCCCTGCTGCACATCAGAGGAGGCTTCTAAAGCCTTTCAGAAGCTTTAGAAGGATCTTTCTACCTCAAGCCCATTGCCTAACACATTTGCTGGTCCCTCCAAGGAACATGCCCTGCACTCTGTGGGCAAGTCTTGCCCATTGCTCAAAGTGAATGCAACAGCAAGTCAATCGCTAAAAATGTACAAGTCTCAAGTCAAGTTGAGCCAGTGTGCCATTTTTGCCAAGTCAAGTCCAATTCTAGTCATTGAAGTGATTAAAGTCTGAGTCAATTGACTTAAGTCTACATCATTGGTCTTTTTAGTGAATCCTTTCTTCTCATGATATGACCAAAATACAACAAACTAAATTTAGTCCGATTGATGACAGAGGAGCGGGCTATAAATAAAATTATTATTATTATTATTATTATTAGTCATCTTTGCTTCTAGAAGAGTTTGGGTCCAATTTGCTCTAGGATCCATTTATTGGTCTTTGTAGCCATCCACAGTATTCACAGAACTCTTTCCAGTAAGATATCTCCAATGAATTGATTTTCTTTCTATCAGCTTTAATAGGGGTAGCTCAAGGCAAGGTGAGACATTGGTACTACTATCCTCCCCCCCCCCCCCCCAGTAGGCTGCAAGTGAATAGCACTGGTTTGTAATGAGCAAACAATCTATAAATACTTTGCAGGGCATGGAGGTATCTTGGCACTTATTTGCCATGCTGCTATTATATAGAACAAAGGCTGCATCCACACTGCAGAATGCATGCAGTTTAACACTGCTTTAACAGCCATGCCTGAATCCTATAGAATTCTGGGATTTGCAGTTTTGTGAGATATTTAGCCTTCCTCTGTTAGAGAGTTCTGGTGCTACAACAAACTACAGATTCCGGGATTCAATAGGATGGAGCCATGACAGTTAAAGTGATGCCAGGCTGCATTAATTTTGCAGTGTGGCAACAGGCAGAGTTGGGGTTACTTTGTTATAACAGAATAGACAAATACCTTTAATATGGGCTTTATATGTTATGGAGGGTGCAGTTTCTGTACTGCTTGTGGGCTTAATTCCATGGTCAGCTGGTTTTCATTTGGGATGTAGTGCTGGAGAAGAGTGCTGAGGGTACCATGCACCACCAAAAAGACAAATAAATGGGTCGTAGAACAGATCAAGCCTGGAATCTCTGGAAGCCAAGATAACATAACTGAGGCTGTCATACTTTGTCCACATCACAAGAAGGCAGGACTTACTAAAAAAGACAATAAGAGGAAGACTGCATGCCAGATGGCTGGACTCAGTCAAGGGAGGACACAGACATGTATTTGCAGGACCTAATCAAGGCAGTGAAAGATAGGAAAGGTTGGAGATGTCTCATCCACAGGATCACCACGAGTCAGGGTAGACTTGAAGGCAATGAACAACAAAGTGGTTGGGTGCTAGATAGGCCTTTTGTCTGATCCAGTCTAGTGCTTTATATATTTCAAGTTTTCTGACAGTGAGGGGAAGGAATTCTTCTTCCCGAGGTGTAGGACCTGCCAGTTAATTGGAACCTATCTGTGTCTCAAGATCCTCTGGAGAGGCCTTTCTTTTTATCCTGCCACCACCGCTGGTGCAAAGTGACCAGATGTGCTTATTTTCCAGGACACATCCTTCATTTCAGCCTTCTGTCCAGAAGGAGTTCCAAAACATCCTCTATTTTGGGCTGGGGAGTAGTGGTGATTTTGGGGTTACTCCTTGTCCTACTTCGGAGTAAGATATTTTTTCTTAATTTTACTCTTACTCCTACTCCTGTAAAAATGTTACTCCTACTCCTTTACTCCTTCTCCTACTCCTCAGCCCTGGCATTCTGGGATTGTAGTTTGGCAAGGCACCATCACTGTTTGGCATAGAAGGCCAAAGATCTTGTGAAACTACAAACTCCAGCACTCCATAGGATGGAGCTTCGGCACTTGAAAGTAGTGTCAAAACTGCGTTATTTCTATGGTGTAGACACACCAGCATTGTTTGAGGAGCTGCATGACTTTGAGACGCAAAGCCACCTCCTGATTACAACGGCTGTATCAAATCCCCCCTTGACCTTAATATGCCCGGCACATGGCTTGATCTGATAGCTTCCAAGTGCAGAGCAAAGGTGTTGCATCCCATTGCTTCCTCAAAGAAAAAGCTGTCCATTTTCCCCCTGAGTGCAAGATCTGTCTCATCACACCAAGGCAGGTGTCCTTTCCTCTTTCTTGGCAGCTCTTGCCCTCTGCAATGGACACCTGCTCCCTGTCTGCTTGTAATGTATTATCTGCTGCTTTTTACAATTTTCTAATTATATCTAGTGCTACCATCCATCTTGCTCTAGTTGATGCTACCTTTCCCCTCCATTTCCCCTCCATCCTTTCTTTCAGAGCTTTGAAACAATGAGTCAAAAAAGTAATGCAGTTACCTGTAATGAATTAAGCTGGTTTTTTTTTAAAAAAAGGACAGAGTAATGAAGATTTGAGTCCCTATATTGGGGGAAAGGTGGGATATAAGAAAATAAATTATTATTATTATTATTATTATTAATTATTATTAATTATTATTATTAGGTTTTGGCTTATTATTCCACTAACTTGGATCCCACTGTTGGGGTAAAGGCAAGATATAGATGGAGGAGATGGTGGAAGAGGAGGTGATGATGGTGATGGTGATGATGATGATGATTTGACAGTGGATTCAGTGGGGACTTAGCAGTGGGACTGAAGCCATTGATATGTCTTTAATTTGTCTCTTTGCTGTCTCACTATTTATTTATTATTTATCTATATTTCTAGGGTGCTCCTGAGTCCTAATGGGTTTCTGATAGTCTTCCACTGAAGAGCTGGGAAGAGCATGGTCAAACACCAACCTCTACAGTACTACGAACCACAGTTATGTTTATCATGTCTGACCGGGATTTATGGCTGCCGCTGGAAACGATACCAGCGGTCACATGATGACACCACCAAGGTGAGTGTTTTTAATAAAGACAGAATAATGGAGGACATATCTGTCAACCATATAAGCTACACGGCAGTCATGATGGCTACATGAGACCTCAATCTATACATATCATTCCGGTTGCATGGCTGGCCACCTCCGTTTTGGAATTGGCAGGGACCAAAAGGAGGTGGGGGATTGTCTTGAATCTGAGAATCCAAGACTTTGAGTTGTCAATGAAATACGGAGATCTTTGAGCTGGCCTCTTAAAAACTAAGACATTTCTTCCTTATGAACTGGGGCAGAGAAACTGCATGACTCACAGAGCTGTTTGTGAATGCCGCCTTGTCTTTTCCTTTTGACATCCATGCTTGCAGAATTGTAAACAGTTTTCATGTGGTTATTATACACTAAAAAGATCTGTTGCCATTTTAAGCTACTTTAACTGAAGGTTTGGTATTATTTCTTGGGAGGAAATTGTACTGGTTGAGTCTCCCTTATCCGTAATGCTTGGGACTAGAAGTGTTTTGGATTTCAGAATTTTTCAGATTTTGGAATATTTGCATATATATTGAGAGACAGTGTGGTGTAAGATTTGAGTGTTGGACTAAGACTCTGGAGACCAGGGTTTGATTCCTCACCTGGCCATAAAACTCATTGGGTGACCTTGGCCAAGTCACACACTCTCAACCTCAGGGGAAGGCAGTGGCAAACCTCCTCTGAACAAATCTTGCCAAGAAAACCCATGAAAAGTTCACCATAGGGTCACTGTATGTCAGAAATGACTTGAAGGATGCAACAACAACAACAACAACAGTATAACGCAATATCTTGAAGATGAGACCTAAGTCTAAACGTGACATTCATTTATATTTCATGTACATCTTATACACCTAGCCTAAAGGTAATTTTAAACATAATATTTTAAATAATTTTGTGTATGAAACAAAGTTTGTGTAGTTTGAACCATGAGAAAGCAAAGGTGTCACGATCTCATTGACCCGTGAAAGTAGTTTTGGTTTTTGGAATATTTCGGATTTCAGAATTCCTTATAAGAGAGACTCAGCCTGTACTACTTTCTCTTTTCTTATTAATATCCATGCTTGCAGAACTGTAAACAGTTTTTGTGTGGTTATTATACTGTACACTAAAAGGATCTGTTGCCATTTTAAGTTGCTTTAACTAAAGATTTGGTATTATGGCTAGGGAGGAAATTGTATGGGTTTGTTTTTAAAAAGACAGATTGATGGAGGTTAGGTCTATCTATCATACAAACTACATGATAGTCATGAAGCCTGCATGAGACCTCCATCTATACACAAAGTAATATCTTTTAGTACCAGCAGCTAAGACAAAAAGTAGAGGACTGCTGTCACATTATTGCGTTCTTGTGAGGTTTTTGAAAGGTTTCACAGGAGAAAATTTGGAAATCACGGTTGCTCTGTGGAAGGATTCCTTCACTGCATCTCTTTCATTCATGGAGTATCCCATCTTCACTGTGTTGTATTAGTTTCCTTTGTAAAAAGGTGGGATTGGAACTTCAAAGCTTTATAAAAAATGTTTACCTAAATTAGACCAGAATCCACCTATTTTCTAACTTATTCCCTGTGTAAATTAACAAGATGAGTGTGAAAGTGATGGCTCTTTGTTTTCAGCATCTGGTTATTTCAAGGTATACTGCCCATGTCCAAGGAATTGCTGGTTAGGATTCTGTTCAGATTCCTAATAGTTTGCCAAGACTTCTGTGTCAGGTGTCTTTGTGTGTGACAGATCTGCTTTAAAATGAAATATTTAATTCAGCGCTAAACACGGGGGAAGGGAGGGGAGTCTCTCTAGAATTGTAAGGATCTTCTAATATTTCTTGTAATTTGTGAGCAGAGTAGGAGGCGAGGGTGCGGAGAAGACATTTCTTCTGAATAAGATGTCTTTGCTTTTAAGAACAATGGTAGCTACAGCCTGTCTCTATGCTTTTGACTGTTAGTATGAAAGTTCCCATCTCCTTTTTCTCCTGATACAAGGGAGCATGCCTCCCTTATCACTTGAAATCCAATTAAAATTTCAAAGTATCAGGGACGAAATGGTGCATCTAGCATTTTCTGTGAATTGCAAGGTTGTTGATTGATAGCTTCTCAGAGAGAAAGAAGGAGCCAGAGATTTGTATAATAGCAGCCTGTGTATCAGATGCTTAGACACAGAAAGTGTTTTTACAGCCTCTTTCTTGAGCTGAATCCTCATTTGCAAACCTGATGTCATCTAAAGAGAACTTAGAGAAATGTCACTATCAACAGCCAGTGCTTAGGGGTCTGGAAGTTTTGCTTTAAAATAGTATATTCCAAAGAAGGAGGTAGTAAAACAGAATCATAGAATCATAGAGTTGGGAGAGACTTCAAGGGATATCCAGTCCAGCCTCCTTTTCAAAGCATCCCTGACAGATGTCTCTCTTTTAAAACCTCTGAAGAAGGAGACTCCACCACACTCCGAGGCAGCATATCCCAGTGTTGAACAGCTCTTACTGTCAGAAAGTTTTCAGGTGGAATCTCTTTTCTTGTACAGTCAGCTCTCCAGATCCACAGATTTTTATCCACAGATTCAAGCATCCATGGCTTGAATATATATATATATATATATATATATATATATATATTAAATACTGTATATACTCATGTATAAGTCTAGAAATTTTAGTCAAAAAATTGACCCCAAAAACCAGTACCTGTAAGTACTGTTCTTTAACTCTTTATCAAAAAAGAACCAAGCCCTGGTGAAAGATAAGAGCTTAATCTCTTCTTGGAGCACTGCCCCCCCTCCCCAAAAGCATCAACCCCATCTACTCTCTCATCCATCCAGCCTTTAGGATGAGCACAAGGAGTTATGCCTTTCAAAAATTTTAAAGATCTTTAGCATCATTTTCCTTTGCTTCACCTTTACATGCCTTGTAACATGCTGCCAAGTTTTACCCTCAACTTATTTACGGGTCATATCAAAAGCCATAAGTTTGGCCCCAAAACCTGTTCTTGACTTATACATGAGGTCAACTTATAGTCGAGTATATATGGTATATAAATTCCAAAAAGCAAACTTTGACTTCACCATTTTATATACGGGAGACTATTTTAATGTGCCATTGTATTTAATGGGACTAGAGCATCCATGGATTTTGGAATCTATGGAGGGTCCTGGAACCAAACCTGAGTGAATACAGAGGGCCCAGTTTAGTTTGACTTCAGTGCTCTCTATCCTAATCTCAGGAGCAGCAGAAAACAAGCTTGCTCCTTCTTCCATATGACAACCTTTCAGATATTTAATGGCTATCATGTCACATCTTAACTTCTCTTCCCCACGCTAAGCCTACCCAGTTCACTAAGCCACTTTTCATAGAGCATGAGTTCCAGACCTTAGGTATGTCAGTAAAAGAACTCTGTCCACCTCTCCAAAGGCCAATACAAAGAGAACATCCTGGCTGAGATTCCTACGTTGTGCTTGTGCAGCTGCAGTTACATGGTGGTTGTGCTACACTATCCTTCAGCTGAAAGTCATTGTTATTGCTGTTATCCAAATAATCATAGAACAGATTACAGCTGAGCAAGATCACTCCCGCAGAGGCAAACTTTTAAGAAGAGACTTCCTGATTCCTTGCTCAGCTTATTGCCAGCTGATCTACAATCCTGCCCATAACTTTCCAAGCCCTACTTCGATGCTTCCTATTACATAAGATTTACTTCCTCATTATAATAGCTTTGCTCAGGGTGGTTAACCTGCAGCACTTACTAGTACTTGTGGAAAGAGCTGGAAATCAAGGGGTGTCATAATTCTTTCCTTCTAGACATTACCTCATGTCCAAAATGATATCCTTGCAGCCCTCGTTGTCCAGTGACCAAATACCAGAGAACACCCTCCTGTGGGTTGATCTTCCTGCATGAATTCCTGGGAAAATTAACTTCCTGGAATCTTTTGATTTAAGGATTGCAAGCTGTTCTTGGAAGGGCTCCTCTTGCCCATTAATTACATTATTTTAAAAGTGTAGAGAGCCATTGCTTGAACAAATTAGATCACCAGGAGTCTGATGATAGAATTATAGAGTTGAAAGGAGCCCTATAATTCATTGAGTTTAACCCTTCAGGAATTCCAGCTGTAGCAGTGGTTCCCAACTTTTGGTCCTCCATTTGTTTTGGCCTTCAACTCCCAGAATCCCCAGCCAATGTGGACAACACTCAAAAATTATGGGAGCTGAAGTCCAAAACACCCGGAAGGCCAAAGGTTGAGGCCCACTGAGTTAGAGCATCCCCAACAAATAGGTGTCCTGACTCTTTTTGAAGATGTCCAGAGAAAGAGACCCCACCATCTTTACTACTCAGAGTAATTAATGCCGCCATTGAACTATTCTTTCTAATGTTCAATCAAAATATAGCTTCCTGTAATGTAAAACCATTAGATTTGGTCCTACCCTCTATGGAAGCAGAGAACAAACCAGCCCCCTCCTTCCTGTGTCATATGTTCTAAAATTTATCAATTTCAATCTGAAAAATCATTTAATATTTTTTTTATTTCATTTTGGACATCATTTTAGGCTTATCTTCTCACCAGTTTTTTGAAGATGGTAAATCATATTTTATTGCTTAGATGCCTATATATAATTGCTGTACAATAATGACTGTACTCATTATCTGTCTTGAGATCTTCCAATATAAAACAGGATGTAAATATTTGAATAAACAAAATCATTATCAGTATTTATCTTCTTTATCCCCAAAACTGGGGCTCAGGCTGGTTGACATTGAAATAGAATAGTTAAAACATTTTAAAAAACCAACAACATTAAAAGGGAATGCACTCTACATGGGGCTACCCTTGTGCCTAACCCAGAAACTTCAACTGGTCCAAAACATGGCAGCCAGGCTTGTTACTGGAACATCTAGGAGAGGGCACATTGTTTTTATTCTGTTTATTGGTTTTAATTCTATTGTTTAGTTTAATTCAATTTTAAGGGCTGGGAGGTTGGGTAGTGGGTTATTGGATTGTTTTAATTTATGAATTTTATCCTTGTTGTACCCCGCTCCGATTGTGTGAACAGAGGAGCGGGTTATAAATAAATATTTTAATTAATTAATTAATTAAATTACCACCAACATTTAAAAACATTTAAACAAAAACTTTCGTTTATTTCAGTTCCACAAGGAACATCAAACCAACAACAACAACAGTATGTTCAGAGTAGGTTTAGGATACACGTTAACAGAAAGACACAATTTAAAACACAGTGTAAGAAAATGATAAAAAGTGATTTTAAAAACCCAATACAGTTAAAACCATAAACACATTACAGCACCCTCCTGAGGGTCCTTATTTTAAAAACCTTCAGTTCTAGGAGCCTGTTTGGAATGAAAACTCCTCTGTCTGCAAGGAGGCTGCCAGGAACAACAATTTGGCCATGGACCCTCCAAACCTCAGAACATCCCAAACACCAGGTCACTGCTATTTCCAGTTTTTAGAAAAACATTTCCAGGCATCCTGTGATGGATTTTGAGGGCCAATATTTGGTTCTTGAATGGGGTGAGGGGGAAACCCATCCATGAATAATGGGAATTATATGTCCAACAAAGTCTCCTACAATAGAGAGAAGTCTTTAGTCTTGCACTTTCCCAAAAATCTATCTAGCAATTCACTGTACAGTGGTCCTCCACCTTCTCTGAGGTTAGGGGTGAAGGACCCCTGTGAATGTGGAAAAAGAGCAATTAAAAAAATTCTTGTTACCTAAGAGAACACCTCTCTGGGAATCTCTAAGTGCTTCAGTGCAACTCTGTGCTCATACAGAGGGGTGGGTTATAAATAAATATTTATTACTATTTATTATTATGTGCTCAACATCTGCTGAAAAGTAATCACAGAATCATGCTGGAAGACCCACAAATGCCTAGAGAAGTGTTTTCTCTAGGAACTTCTAGGTTCTCCAGCACAATTCTATGGTCAACTTCTAGCAGAGGACTTAGAAGTAAAAACACAAATAATAAAATTTGCAAAAGTCAAAGCCACAAATGTGGAGAGCCAACTGTACATGCTGTGATGCTCTAAGTTTCCTTGTTTTCCTGAGCATTGGTCAGTGAGAGAGAGTAGATGCAGAGAACTTTTGGGCAGTGGGAGTGTTCTGTATCATTAGATGTGGCAAGGAGAAAAGCGAGTGCCACCACAGGTCTTCCAGAAGATGGTGGCAGTGGTGGCTTCCATATCAGTGGAGTGGTAAGTCTGAATTTCAAAGGAATTGCCCACATTGTTGAGTCCTACAGGCCGTCTCCTTATCTGGAATGCTGAAACACAACATATTCCTAAATCCAAAATTGCCCACCTGGATGGTGGTTTGAGCCTTGGACTTTCTGGAGCCCAGGGTTCGAATCCTGGCTTGGTCATGTAAACCCACTGGAGTGACCTAGGGCAAACCATATACTCTCGGCCTCAGAGGATGGTAATAGCAAACCTCCTCTGATGAAACTTGACAAGAAAACCCAGGTGTGCCTTAGGGTCACCATAAGTCAGAAATGATTTGAAGGCACACATCAACAACAATGCTGAGATAATGACACCTTTGCTTTCTGATGGTACACAAACCTTATTTAAAACAATGTGTATAAAATTTCCTTCAGGCTATGTGTAGAAGAGGTATGTGAAATATAAATTAATTTCATGTTTAGACTTGGGTCTCTTCTCCAAGATAACCTTACTATGTCTGTGCAAATATTCCAAATAAAAACTCCAAAATCCAAAATACTCCTGGTCCCAAGCATTTTGGACACGGGAGACTCAGCTTGTCTTGCCAAAACATGTTCAGCACCTTGGATAGCTCTTTTGAACCTCCTGACATGGAATCCATCAGATGCCAGTGCTGTAAGGTCTGTGTGAGGACATTACAGGCAGGTCTTTCTGTTCTAGGCTTCAAGCCCAGCGAAGTGTCACAAAATCCTCACACTTTCCTTGGAAACTGTTTGATGCCCTCTGTGTGCTTCCAAGTGTAAAGCAGATGCAATGTGTTAATTTTGCATGGCACCCTTTTCCTCGCTGTGTGCAGTGCTGGCTCCGGCTGGCGAAGGGACCAGATCTCAGCTGTTGCTGCACAAGTATGTTAATGGCTTGGCATCTACTTGATGACTTGTTTTCCTGCTGCATTTTTAGCTCTGACTGCTTAATGCTGCTTTGCTTTAACCCGTGGCTCCCTCTTCTGCTGTGCCATTTAGAAAGACTGGCTGGCAGCATGTTGCTTTATCTCTCTGGGTCTAGTCAAAGCATTTGTCCAAGATCAGTGTAGGAAGGACTGGATTATCAGATGTTCAGCTGGAGCAGTTGCTCTAAGCCTCTCTCATAGGCTGGAGGGCCCAGTGGTGAAGGACAGAGGTTTTGTTTGTTCCTCCGTTCACTTTCTAGAATCATAGAATCCTAGAGATTCGAGAGACCTCAAGGGCCATCCAGTTGAACCTCACTCTGCCATGCAGGAAGTCATAATCAAAACACTCCTGACAGATGGCCATCCATTAAAAACCTCCAAAGGTGGATACTCCACCACACTCTGGGGCAGCATCTTCCGCAATCAAACAAATCTTAGATGCATATGCACTGCAGAAATAATCCAGTTTGACCCCACTTTAATTTCTGAGGCTCAGTGCTATGGAATTCTGGAAACTGTAGTTTTGTGAAATATTTTGTTTTGTGAGATATTTAGTTTTGTGAGCTAGCATGTTCCACTGTCTTACTGTCAAGAAGTTCTTCCTAATGTTTAGGTGGAACCTCTTTTCCTGTAGAGTGTCATAATTTCTAACACCAGGAACAAAGGGTCAGAACATGCCTTGCTTCTCTTTAAATGGAAGATGTTAAGCTAACAAGGCCTGCTGGTCTAATTTATTTTTAGGTGGAATCTCATTTCCTTGTAGAATCCATAGCTCTGTGTTCTAGTCTCTGGAGCAGCAGAAAACAAGCTTGCTTCATTTTCAATATTTTCAAATATTTAAACAGGGTTATCATACCACCCCTTAACCTTCTCCAGGCTAAACATATATGGCTCCCTTGGCTGCTTCTCATAGGGTATAGTTTTCAGACCTTTTCCCAAGGAGGGAAGCCAGCTTTCCTAGACAGCATCCCAATCTCTGTCCAACACCGTCACAGGTACATTTGATGGGAACATGGGAGAGGATCTTCTCAGTGGCTGCTTCCAAGTTCTGGCACTCCCTTCCTGGAGAGGTTAGACTGGCAACTTCCCTGGCCTCCTTCCACAGGCAAGTGGAAAGCCCTCCATTTGGTCAGACTCTTGAGAGCTGGTTGCTTAGGAGGAAAAGGGGCCTTTCAGAATGTGCTGAAGTGTTTATTTGGCATTTATTTTTCAATGGCCTTGCTTTTATTTGTTGTTGTTATTGTGTACAATGAAGTCATTTCTAACTTACGTTGACCCCAAGGTGAATCTGTCATATGGTCTTCTTGGCAAGATATGTTCAGAGGAGGTTTGCCATTGCTTTCCCTTGAGGCTGAGAACATGTAACTTGGCCAAAGTCACCCAGTGGGTTTCATGACCAAGTTGGGGATTGAACCTTGGCCTCCAGAGTCACGGTTCAACACACAACACACAGCTTCCAATTAGCTGTTCTGTCCCACAGTGAGGAGGAGTGTGATAGCAACTCTGTGCAGCTTGGTTGGCAGGGATTTGAATCCAGGATTGCATAGTCTTAAGTAAAGGCTGGTGATGATGTGTATTTCCTGCCAGCTTTAGGATTAGGGGGACTGCAGTCCGTCAACATCTGGAAGACTGCATGTTCCCCTCCCTTGGTCCAAGCTCAGTCCTTTGCAGTTGCACCACATTGACTGTCTTTGAATGAGGAAGGCATGTGAACGAACAGACACTAGACACTTGGACACATTTGATTTTGTCAAATAACCACCTCTTCCTCTCATCTAGTGGAACAGAGCTTTTGCACTACAACTCTCAGAATCCCTAAATTAGGCCTCTTAGACCCATCGTCCAAAAAGGCAACTTGTGATCTATGACTGAGGGTAAACATGCTTGCTATTGAACACCAAATCTATCTGTATTCAATCTTTGTTGTGGCAGTCCCATACAGAACTGTTTTATGACACATTCTGGTCTGATAATCTGGTTCTACAGCCTCTCTGCCATTCCACATTCTCACAGCCTTGGTCTGGATGGTTTCCATTTATCAAGGAACTCAGTCCGATCTCTTTGGGCTTGCTTACTCATATCGCCTTTCAACCTGTAACAGTGGGTGCTCTTGTCTGGCGCAGCCTTTGAATTTGTGCTTTGTGTCTCATGCAGGTCTGAAACGTAACTGGAGAGGTCCACTTTCTACTGTACTTTTTCAGCTGAATGCAGCTCGTTGGTTAGTTTCCTTTAAGAGGCTGCATTTCTCTTAACTGGAAGAGATAGATAGCTGTTTGGAACAGGAATTAATCTGGATCCTTAAATATTATCTTCAACATTTCTTCCCTCCACCCCCTGTTGCTATTGGTCAAATGGAGTTTTTAGGTTTTTGAGCAATATAAAAATAAACCTGTCTTACCAGCGGTGTGATAAGTTCATATATTTACGGCAGGGGTAAACAGCGCTTTAGCCTTTGGTATGATGTGTGGGATGTTTATCTCCAGCTGTTGTGTGTGTTTGAACTGAAAATAGTACTGAAAAGCACATTAAAAGCAGAAAACAGTAAGGAGACTAGCTCCATGTGCTCTGAGATGGTCAACTGTTTATTTCTTTGTTAAATAGCATTTTGGCCTATATGAGAAAAGACCTTCTTCAGGGGCTAAAAATAAAATGCAAATATATTATAGATATTAAAAAGCAGAAAGCCAGCATGGTTTGAGCATTGGACTATGACTTTGGAGAGCAGGGTACAAATCCCAGCCATGAAAACCCACTGGGTGACCTTGCGCAAATCACAATCTCTCAGCCACAAAGGATGGCAATGGTAAACCCCCTATGAAGAAACCTGCCAAGAAAACCCCATGATAGGTCTGCCTTAGGGCTGTCATACGTCAGAAATGACTTGAAGGCACACAACAACAATTAAAAAGACAAGGCAACAATACATTAACTATATCCCATAAAACCACATAGGAATACATTATTTTTCATATCAGAAACATACATACCCTTCAGCAAAAATCACTGGAGTTGAAAAGAGTCTCCAAAACACAGGACCAGTGAATATAAAAAGAACAAATATTTTGTTATTTAAACATATTTCTGATGGTTCTTGAAAAGGAATAATCAAGGAGATGTGTGTCTGAAAGCTAGAAGCAGAACGTGGGAATGGTATTTTTTTCTGGATCACAACTTTACAAATCTCCCAGCCAGCAAAACTGCTGTTCCTACTCCCTTGAGAATTCTGGATGCAGTATTCAAAACACATAATTTCCCCCAAACTCTACCCAAAATATGATAAAACAAAGGATGGGAGACTTTTTTTTTTTGGCAAGGAGCCCAGTTATAATTTTGATAGGACCTTGTGGGCTACAAGCTAGCAGAGGACATGGCCAAGGCAAAGTGGATGGGGGCAGATGTTCGTTTGTTTGTCTGCAAGTGAGCTCTGACTTATGGTCTCCCAGAGTCTTATTCCAACACTCAAATAACTATACAGTGCACCCATGCTGTATGTGGGTGTGCCATACGTGGCTTTCAGCTTATGCTGAATCCATGCCGTGGGAAAAACAATGGTGCACTTGCCACCCTTTGCCACATGCACGTGCCCCATTGTTTTCAATGGGGCTCAAGCACAATTTTTTTCCCCCTTATGCATGTGTGTGCAGAATGGATCTCCCATGTAACAACAACCCTAAGGAATAAGATCAACTCATTTAAAATGTGGGACCAGGAGGAGAGTTCAATGGATACCATAAACTGCCAAAACAAAAACAAAACAACAAACAAACAAATGATACCTGGAACAAATCAAGCCTGAACAACCCAAACTGAAGACTAAAGATCATGCGAGGGCTGAAAAGTGAAATTAGAACAGGATAGTAGAATGGCAAACCTCCTCTGAACAGAACTTGCCAAGAAAACCTCATGATAAGTTTGCCTTAGGGTTGCCATAAGTCAAACGATTTGAAGGTACACAACAACAAAGCAGCATCTGTGGTTTGTTTTAACAAATGATGCTGTGTCTGCCCAGTTACTGAGCTTTACTCCATGTGCTTCTGGAGTGTTGTTTCTCATCAATGGGCAAAACCCATCAATGCCTCTCAATCTTGCCACTTTTCCGCTATTGAATGAGTGTGATAAGTTCCTCACGAAGCAGTTCCAATATGCAAGCAGTTATATGGTGCAAATGGGCAAATGGGTATGATTCTGTTCCTCTTCCTCACTATTGCCAAACAAACTTTTTTCATTTTCCTCTCAATTTTTTCTTTTCTTCTTTTTTCTTAATGCATTGCCATGATTGCAAAATTGCATGGAAAAAAAAGAAAAAGAAAAAGAAATACAGACTAAAAGGCATGCTGGAAAGGGGCAAGGGTGGGGAGGCAGGTGAGGCTATGGAAGCCAGTGTGCAGAAGACAGAGGCTGGGACAGAAGCAGCATTATGACAATTTGGAGGAGCTGTACGATAATCAGTGTTCAGTACATTTGCAATTCCTATACCAGCACAATTGGGGTGCCTTATGTGTGATAAAGTCCTAAATTGAGTCTGCCATACTGTGGACATACCATGAGACCAAATGAATCATGAGAAAAGACAAGCTTGGTAAAATGAGAGACAGTAGGAAAAACGGAGGACTGCATGCCGAATGGATATACTCACTTAAGCAAACTGCAGTCTGATTTCAAGACCTGGGCAGGGCTGTTAATAACAGGATGACTTGGAGATCTCTCATTCATAAGATCATCATAAATCGAAGCTGTCTTGACAGCAGTTAATAACAACATAGCTTGAAACATGCTAGGGGCTTTGATGCATTCCCTTTGAATCAATAAAATATTCTTTGTTTCCCCTATGGCTAGGAGTGGAGCTTGGCAGGATGCTCAGGCAAATATATTGATTCCAAAGAATAAATCAGACTTAGAAAGCCATCTTTACATATCTTGGGGGTTGTCGTCACATGGAAGACAGAGGGGGCTCATTTTCTCCTGCTCCAGGGAATACAACCCATATCGAGGGATTTAAATTGCAAGAAAGGGAATTCCGACCAACATTAGGAAGAATATCTTGGCGGCAAGAGCACCTCGGCAGTGGAATAGCTGATCTCAGAAGATGATGGGCTATCCTTTGTTGGAGATTTGGATTCCCACCCTTCTGCACTGCAATAGTGGCACCCTTGCTGGAACTCTAATAATAATCATATTAATTTTCTTATCTGCCTCTCCCAAGTATTGCAGTGGGAAGCAACAGCAGTTAACAGAAAAACATCAGTTAAAACACACATCAGTTTAAAAAGACAAATAAGATGTACCCATATTAAAACAATCCACATTTAAAATTCATTATTTAAAACTCAGAATTTAAAATCATCTGGATAAGCCTGCCAGAAGAGACCAGTCTTCAATGCTGTTTTAAAGTCAGACAGTGTATTCAGCTGTTGAATCTCTTCCATAGTTTGGGGTGCCATAGTTTAGGGGTGCCTGAAGAAAAAGTCCTCTGGCTGACAGTCGCCAACCTGGTCCTGTCTGGAGTAAATGTCTGCCAGAGTATGGGGTGGATTATATGGGAGGAGAGGATCCTATAAATAACCTGCACTTAAACCATGTAGGGCTTTAAAAATAATAACCAACACTTTATTCTAGAATGATGTTGCATGTTCCCACTTGAATCATAATGGTTGATTCCAACTTGAATAAATGGTTGAATTGTGAGTCAACAGAAGAGTTACTCTCATCGATACAACAGGATTCAAGCCTCTGATTTTTATTTTCTGCTCCGTTTGGGTTTTTAAATTTTAAATCACACTTCCACTCTCTGCTCCTTAGCAGTTATTCATTGTGCTTCAGTAGCAGCTTTTGTAACTTGCAAATTACATCTTATTGTGTCATAGCCTTCCAACATATAAGAGCATTTCTGTGAATCAGCGTGTGGGAGATCACCCAACAATGTGCAATTTCCACTCGGTGCAAGTAGGGAAGTGATTGAAAACTGTCTTGCCCTTTAAAAAAGCTACTTTAATCAAGCTGTTAGTTGCGTTCCTGACAACGGTGAATCACTCTCAATTTGTAGAGGATTCTGTCTCCCCCATCAGAGGTTATACAAAGTCCTTCAGTTTTTTCCCCCCACTCAGTTATTTACTTCTAAATTCACCTGTATGAAAATCAGTGTATTAAACAAAGCAGTGTGATGTGGAGTCCCCTCCACACTTCCAACAGAGGTGGATGGGTGCTTCCTTGTTTAAAGTAAATATTTTTGCAAATACTCTACCACTTTGTATACACAGGTGTGCTTGTCAAGGTATTAGATGCCACCTCTGGAATTGGTCAGAGCAAGACAGTATACAGTCCATGGGAAATAAAGGCTTCTTGCTTCCAGTGTGCATGAAATAGGTGGGGTGAGGTTTGTGTGGGTGGAAGAAAAAACCCACTGAATTTTGCAATGGCTTTGAGCCATTTTGTTGTTCTGTGTGTGTGTGCCTTCAAATTACCGGTGAACTTATTGCAACCCCATGAATTTCATAAGGTTTTCTTAGGCAAGGAATACTTAGAGGTGGTTTGCCATTCCCTTCCCCTGAATTGAGTGCAAAGTACTGTATATTTAAATATAGTGTAAAGTGAAAAGAAGTTGTGTGTTTCCTGGCATGAAGAACTGTGCATGCCAGTTTCTAGACTGGAAAATCATGAAATCATAGAATTTTAGACTTGGAAATAACCCCAAAGGTTGTCATGAATTAAGTTTTTAGCTTTTTTGGGACGTAATCTTTTTTTTTAGCTGTGCCTGTTACAAGCCACTTTGATTTCCAGAGAAAAATATGGGATATAAATCATCATCATCATCATCATCATCATCATCACCACCACCACCACCATCATGCTACAAAGCATGCCTATACCCTCCAACTGCCCTGCTTGGCCACATCTGTCTAGATTTTCATCTGTAAAATGTTGGAGAATAAGTCTGGCAGCTGGCCGTCCAGCCTCTGTTTAAAAAACAACAACAACTAAACTTCCACAGAAGGAGATCCCTCTATCCTGTTTAGGCCGAACAGCTTTTACTGTGTTGAAGTTGTGCAAATGATGTTTATTTTGTGCTCATCTTCTTTAAAATGCTGCTTCTTGCTCAAGGGGACAGGATCAAGTATTCTGACACTCCTGTATTTTTAGTGTTAGTTATTTCCTGGCTGTGGGCAAACTTGCTTTAAAAGTCCTCTACAAACATTGGGGGTAATGTTGTTTGGCAAAATACCTGTTACCATGACAGGAGATGTCTAAAAGAATCATGTTTATATTGTGGAGGATTGGTGAACAGCACAAACAGGGAATAAAAAATTGAGTATGTGCTTGTATGTGTGTCGGTGTGTATTAGGGGAAGAGAATGATCACAACACAGGTGAATTGATTCAGTCAAGGCAGCTGTGGGTGCCCTGAGTTTGCAAGACCTGAGCAAGGCAGTTAGCAACTAGATGTCTCATGTGTGTATATGTGGCTTCACGTTGCCTGTATTTTGCAATGGTTTTGAGCCATTTTGTTATTGCTGTGTGCCTTTAAATTGTTTGTCACTGTATGGCAACCTCACAAATTTAATAGGTTTTGTGAAGTCGAAGACTTTCATGGCTGGCATCCAAAGTTTTTTGTGAGGTTTTTGGGCTATGTGGCCATGTTCTAGAAGAGTTTATTCCTGATGTTTTGCCGGCACCTGTGGCTGGCATCTTTAGGGAAAGAAGATGGCATCTTTGTCTGAAGATGGCATCCACAGATGCTGGTGAAACATCAGGAATAAACTCTTCTAGAACATGGCCACATAGCCTGAAAAACCCACAAAAAACTATTAATAGGTTTTTCTTAGGCAAGGGATACTCAAAGGAAGTCTTACCAGTTCTTTCCTCTGAAATAGAGCCTCCAGCATCTGATATTAATTGGAGGTCTTCTTTCCAAGTACTAACCAAGGCTGAACCTGCTTAGCTTCCAAAACCAGGTGGATCTGGTGTCATTTGGGGATTTAGATGGCTTGGGACTTTACTGTGGTTCTTTAATGAGGTTTCTCATCCATAAAGTCACCAAAAATTGAAACCAACTTGACAGCAGCAGCAACAACAACATGTTTGTGTATGCAAAGGGATCTTGTAGCACCTTTGAGACTGTGTAGAAGAAGTTGTAGCATAGGTTTTCATTTGAAATCTTATGCTACAACCTCTTTTACTTAGTCTCAAAGGTGCTACAAGATCCCATTGCATACTGATATTCCATATTTACATGGCTATGTCTCAGAATAGTGTGTGTGTTTATGCGTATGTGAGAGCGAGAACTTTGCCTAACATAATAGATTTCTGCAAACAAATGATGTTTAACATTATGAATGCTCCCATCCTAAAGGTCTCTCTTTTTGAGGAAAGCTTGATTTGGGTAAATTTAAAGTTCAGGTTGGAGTGGTCAAGATTACAGGCTTTCCTAGTTTATGATTAAATTGAACATTGCAAATAGCATATGGAAATAATCTTTCCTTTCAGTAACTACAGAGGCCCAGATTCTTGGAAATGCATAGGTAGTTTAGAGGAGAAACTCTTTCTTGGAAGGGGAGCTTGTTCTTACTCAGGAACCACATAGATAATATGGTTAGTTTGTTTTTGTGTATGGACAATTCCCCCATCCAGTTTTTTTGAAGTCCTTAGACATGCCTTGTCCCTGCACATTAAGTATTTGAAATTCTCCTCGAGTCACCTTGAAATGAGCCACAACAAACAATAAATCTTTGCAGTAGAATTCAAAGATACAGCTGTGTTACCGTGTTTCCCTGAAAATAAGACAGTGTCTTATATTAATTTTTGCTCCCAAAGATGCAGTAGGTCTTATTTTCAGGGGGTGTCTTATTTTTTCCATGAAAAAGAATTCACATTTATTGTTGAACCAAAAAAAAAAAAAAAAAGAAGAAGAAGAAAAAAGAACATTTATAATATAATGTATATATATATTTATATACAAAAACTTTGCTAGGACCTACTGTATATACTCGACTATAAGTCGACCTCATGTATAAGTTGAGGGCAAATTTTGGGGCCAAAATTATGGATTTTGATCTGACCCATGCATAAGTCGAGGGTAAAATTTAGTGGCATGTAACAAAGGATCTAAAGAATGAAGCAAAGGAAAACAATGCCAGAAAACTTGCAAAATTACAGCAGGCATCACTGTTTGTGATCACACTAAAGGGTGAATGGATGAGAGAATAGAAAGGGGGGGGGGGGTCAGTGAATCCAGGACAGATTATGTTCTTGCCTTTCATCAGGGGATGGTTCCCTTTTTTTATAGGGCTTGTATTGACCCATGGATAAGTCGATCCAGGCGTTTGGAGTCATTTTTTGACTTAAATTTCTAGACTTATACATGAGTATATACAGTACTTTCAGGGGAGGCCTTATATTTAGCAATTCAGCAAAACCTCTATAAGGTCTTATTTTTGGGGGATGTCTTATTTTCGGGGAAACAGGGTTGTCTGTAGAATCAGTACGTAGATAGATCTTGTAGCACCTTTGAGACTCACTGAAAGAAAGAAATTGGCACATGAGCATTCATAGACTGCAGTCTACCTCCAAATGAATCTGAGGAAGTAGACTGAAGTCTGCGAAAGTTCATGCTGCCATTTTCTTTATTTCAGTTAGTCTCAAAGGTGCTACAAGATCTCTCTACGTAATAAATCTTTGCATTAGCCTTGGCTTCTTAATGCCCTTCCCAACAATCGGAGAATAATTCAGAAGTGATCTCCAGGTCAGATTATCTACCTTTTCAGCCCACCCACCACATTCCACCATCCACCATCTTCATCAGCTCTGGTGTAAAGTCTCTTTCTACACAGTATTGAGCCTTTGCTTTTGGTTTCTCTGCTAATGGAGATGAAACCACCCTCTCCTGTGAGGGGAAAGTCAACTTACTGCTGTATACTTTTTATCTTAAGTGCTGCAGTAGTATAATTTCCGCCCAAAATGGCTGAAAGTGTTAACCTGGACATGACCAGAAGTCCATTTTTGGTTGGACTCATGAGTTTTCAGGCTGAAAACGGCCTTTGGGAATGTTTGGCAAGTTGGAGTACATGTTGATACATATTCCTCCTCCAGCTGAAACATTGGGATGTGATACTGTGCCTGAATTTTCTTTTTTCTCTTCTAAAATAAGGGGTGGGCAGGTCCAGGGTTGCAAAGTAAAAGTGATTTGGGACCACATATTGGCCATAGATACATTTTGTACACACTTGGAAACAGGAAAGGACAAGAAGTCCTAAGTTCTGTCCCAGTAGACTGGCCGCTATGTGTCGGTATATCAGGGATGATATGGCCCCGATCCTCAGCACCTCCAGAATCCTTGACCAACCTGTTCTTGATCCCCCCCAAAATGAATTGCAGCTTTTGTCTAGGTGAAACTATTTAAATTTTAATTAGGTTCTAATACCTCCTCGTACAGTTTATTATCAAAACATTAATTTTTGAGAACCAGGGGTAGATCTCCAGCAGCTTTAGGTTTTCTTGTTTTACTTTTTGCTATTCCATGTGATCCTGGGCATGAAAGTGGCCCCTGAGCAGATACCCATGTCTGGTCTATGCAGTTGCAAAATGGTTATGGCAAGTTTTCGGCGTACTACAGTGCATTGCTAATAGCTGCTCTCCATCTCCAATGATCAGAGAGCCAGGTGATACCCTGAGAACTGCTCACTTTTCTGTTTGGAAGCTCATGGACTCATCACTTGATTAAACACAGAGAAAACAAGACAGTCACTACACAAGCTGAGTCGGAATTTATTTCATTTTTTTTTTTTTAGTTACCTTTCTAGATACGGGAGGGGTTGGCCTCTATAAACAATGGGAGAGAAGTATCATAGAGTTTAACATAAAGACATTCTAGTATCACCTTTGAGACTAACTAAAAGAAAGAAATTGGCAGCATGAGCTTTCATAGACTTCAGACTAATTCCTGAGATGCTGAAGTAGACTGGAGTCTACAAAAGCTCATGCTGGCAATTTCTTTCTTTCAGTTAGGCTCAAAGGTGATACAAGCTCTCTCTGCATACTGGTCCTACAGACTAATATAGCTATATCTTTGAATTCTACGCCTGGGGTTTAAGTTATGGGTGAGAATCATATAACTGTAGGGCTGTTAAGCTGCAACACTCAACATTCCTCAGTGTAAACTATTCTGGCTGGGGCTGCTGAGATTTGCACTTGAACCTCTGGCGCCTCATCCTCTGCCATGAGTGTTGCCACAGACTAGAGAAGAATGCATTTTTTACTGCAGGCTGGCAGCTCACAGCATTGAAACATCTTTAGAAAAGTAAATAAAAAGTTACTTTTTACTTTTACTGATCAAGCATGGTAGATCAGAGGAATGCTGAACATGAAGTATATCTTGATTTCAGTAGGGCTTTTGATACTGTTCTCCATTATAGTCTTTCAGATAAGCTGTGGACTTGTGGGCTACACAGTGTAATTATTAGGGTGATTTCATAGAATCATAGGGTTGGAAGAGACCCCAAGGGCCATCCAGTCCAACCCCCTGCCATGCATGAACTGAAAATCAAAGCGCCCCTGACAGATGACCATCCAGCCTCTGTTTAAAGACCTCCAAAGAAGGAAAATCCGCCACTTTCCTAGGCAGTGTGTTACACTGTTGAATAGCTCTTATTGTCAGGAAGTACTTCCTAATGTTGAGCTGGAATCTCTTTTCCTATTGCTCTGGGTCCTAGTCTCTGGAACAGCAGAAAATAAGCTTGCTCCATCTCCAATATGACACCTCTTCAAATATTTAAACAGGGCTATTATAGTTGACCCATTTCTCCCCTATCCCTGCCAGAGAGGAGAGTAGTGAAGTAGGATTTGTCTTTGCAGCAAAATTCCAGGTCCTATAAATTAATTGCAGAAAGTGAATATTTTAGAATATATTTGTGAATTTGAACTTATTTGTCAGGCAATGTATGTAAAGAATGCCTGTTTTTATTTATTTATTTTTTTAAAAAAACTTCTTATATAAGACTCAAAACGAGATCTTAGCATAAACCAGTTTGGCCAAATGAATTTCAAAAGCCTACCCCCAGATGTTTAGAAGAACATCTGCCATACATTTTAATGCGTTTTTACTATTTTAAAACTGTATTGTTTTGAATTTGCTGTTTGCCGTCTTGAGTCCTGTATTGGGAGAAAGGCGGGATATAAGGTGGTGGTGATGATGATGATGATGATGATGATGATGATGATGATGATGATATATCTTAACAATTTGTCATATGGTACCATCCTGAAAAAGGAAAAACAACACTTCTCTTTCTACCAATGCATGCAAGTTTTCCTGTTGTCTGGTGTGGCTGAAGGAAGATCTGACTGTAAATCTGCCCTGACTTGTTTTGTATCTATTTTTCTGTGGCCAACACACAAGCTTTCACCTCCTGTTCTAAAAATGTCACATCTGATGTTCATGAGGAATACTATTTGCATATTTTAAAGCTGAACACATCAGTTGGCTTAGGAAAATACTTTGGCAGCTGTCCCACCTATTTTAAATGAGCAAAGAGAGGGAAGGTGCTGGAGATGGATGCGTCTCGCATGGCAATGAGCCCTTCCCATTGCAATGGAGATGTTCAGATGGGTAACATATTATTTCTGGGCATTTTGCCAGCGCACCTTGCTTGCATCCATTCTAGTGCTTGGCTCTGTCCTTCACCTTCCAGGGATGTTGCTGTCTGGGCCAAGGATAAATATACTCCAGGTTACATGATAGCACCCAATTCTTGAATGCACTTGATTAAAAATCAAGCAAGGTTTCCCTTTTCTGAGTCTGATCAAGTGCACATATATGCATACGCATGTATGCATATGGTTTCTGTGTATATACAATACAGAATTTACTAAAATTCTATAAAACAAGACATTTTGGCTTCTGTCTTCTTCAGCTGCTCTGCATTTAAGTATGCTGTACCCAAGCTACTATTATAGAACACACCAAACCTTCCAAGTGGCCTGATGTGGCAGGGACAGTCCAGATTAATCCTCACTCATCCCATTTCTCCCCCCCCCTCCTCCTCCTCCCATTTTCACCCTTTGTCCTCAGTTTATTTCAACTGCTGTGAACTGAGCCTAAAACCCTAAAGTAAGTTTGTTGTTGTTGTTGTTTTACTTATGAAGACCATGTGGCGAACCTATCACTGGGTTTTCTTGGCAAATTCCTTCGGAGGTGGGGGTGGGGTGGGGTGCCTTTTCCATCCTCTGAAGCTGAGTATGACTTGCCACCCAATAGGTTTTTATGGTTGAACAGGGATTTGAACCCTGGTCTCCAGAGTCGTAGGCCAATGCTGAAAGCACTGCACCACTTCACCGCTTAGCGCTTCATTAATTCAGCAATGGGGAGAGGATACAGGGTAGAGTTTTGCCCTTCCCAGTAGGCTCAGACAAAAGCAAACTGGCTCAGCTCTTTCCCACAGCTTATGTGTTCTTCCTCTTTAAGTAACGTTTCCCATCTTGACCATACTCCAATGTTGCTTGTACACACACTTGTCTCAGTTTTCATCTGCGAAATATTGGAGTCTATGATACACAGGATTGAATATTCCAAAATTTCATTGAACGCACACTACATTTATCATGGAGATGTTTGCATTGTTTCTGCACAGGCTAGCCTTGCTATTTGCCCCTTCATTTTGTATAGCAGAAAAATACAAGTGACTTACAAGACAGTGGAACAATGGTTATTATAGTATTGTACAATGTTGGAAGAAATTAATTGCTGCTGACAAATTCAAATGGATGGTCTGGGAATGAGGTATGCACAGTTGCTTTTGCCTTTCTTTGTCCATTTTGGTTGCTCTTATCTCATTAAGTATTTCATATCATGACACTCTGCATGTTTCTGAGTGTGTTTGTGTGTATAGTTTTTTTAGGCCAGGAATATGACTTTTAGGCCAGGAGTGGCTGGAATTACAGTCAGCTGTCCCCATTTGTGGCTTTGATTTTTGTAGATTTGATTATTTGTAAATTTGATTAATATTTTCTTTCTAGGAATCTCTAGGTTATCCAGTGCAATTTTGCTGGATTTGGAAGAGACCTCAAGGGCCATCCAGTCGTACCTCCTGCCATGCAGGAACTCACAACAAAACAATAATAATCAAAACACACCTGACAAATGGCCATCCAGCCTTTGTTTAAAGACCTCTAAGGAGGGAGACTCCACTACACTCCGAGGGAGTGTATTCCACTGTTGAACAGCCCTTACTGTCAGGAAGTTCCAAAGAAAGAGATTCAACCTCCAAAGAAGGAGATTCAACACCTCTTACCACCGGGAAGTTCTTCCTAATGTGGAGGTGGAATCTCTTTTCCTGCAGCTTGCATCCATTGTTCCAGGTCCTGTCCTCTGTATCAGCAGAAAACAAGCTTGCTCCCTCCACAGTGTGACATCCCTTCAGATACTTAAACAGGACTATCATATCACCTATTAATCTTCTCTTCTCCAGGCCAAACATCCCCAGCTCCCTAAGTTGTTCCGCATAAGGCATAGTTTCCAGACCCTTCACCATCTTAGTTGCCCTCCTTTAGACCCGCTCCAGTTTCTCCACATCCTTTTTGAATTGTGGTGCTCAGAACTGGACACAGTATTCCAGGTGAGGCCTGACCAATTCAGAATAGAGGGGCACTGTTACTTCCCTTGATCTAGACACTATACTTCTATTGATGCAGCCTAGAATTGCATTGGCTTTTTTATCTGTTGCATCACACTGTTGACTCCTGTTCAACTTGTGGTCTACTAGGATTCCTAAATCGCTTCCACATGTACTGTTGTCAAGCCAGTTGTCCCCCGTCCGATATCTATGCATTTCATTTCTTTGCCCTAAGTGTAGTACCTTACATTTCTCCCTGTTGAAGTTCATTTGGTTAGTTTTGGTCCAGCTTTCTAATCTATTGAGGAGATGAAGACTGCATGTGTGTCGCCATGAGTCGGGATTGACTCGTGGAGGGGGGGGCAGCTAACAGCCAACAACAAACTTTTGGGAGTTTGGGAGGCAGTTTGCAGCTTTCTTGCTGATCTGAAGGCCTGAGGGATACAGCCTAGTTCCTGAATGGAAATGCCCCAGGGCAGAACATTAAAACCCACATGGGAAGGATTCTTTTCATGGAGAGCTGGTACCATATTCCAGAAAGTACATCTTTTCCTTAGAAGATTCTGCCTTTCATCTCAGGAATGCAAACTAAAAATGTAAGCAAGAGTGGCGTCTTTCCTTCTTCAAACATTTGCGATAGACCCCATGGGAGGCAAAAATCAAAGCTGTGGAAATGCCTGTTCCCTGACTATAAACAATATTGCAGCCTACTAAAATGCTTTGTTTCCCCCATTGAGATTTTGAATACGTATAAACTAGTGAAATCCCCCTTCAACTATTCCCTGTTGGGTGGCGTCTGTGTATTGCTGGGTTACTTCTCTGAGACAAACTTCTCTTAAGATCTAGACATTTTGTGTGTGCATGTTTGAAGTTCTCAGGGCGCTGGTTATTTTGCATTTAGTAGAAAAGACTCTGTTTTTGTATATTGTAATGAGAGACAGTGTGGTGTAGTTGGATTAAGACGAGAGCAGGGTTCAAATTCCTGCTTGATCATGGAAAGCCACCGGGTGAGCCACACTCTCTCACTCTCAGAGGAAGGCAAAAGCAAACCCCTTCTGAACATATCTTGCTGAGATGTTGCCTTAAGATGGAAATGACAAACAGGTACATATCAACAACAATGGGTCAGCATGGTGTAGTGGTTTGAATATTACTCATGGACTACAGGAAGGTAGGTTTCTAATCCTTGCTTGGTTGTAGAAGTTCACTGGCTGACTTTGGGTATGTCACAGTTTTGCAGCCAAAGAGACAATAATTTCCTCTGAAGAATCACACAAGAGGGTGGTCATAAATTGGAAATGTAGTGGTTTTGACTGTTCAGATCAGTGAGATTAGAGTTGAAATCCCTCCTTAGCCACTCAACCCACTGGGTGACTCTTGGCAATTCAGACTTTCTCGTCTTCAGAAGGCAGTGGCAAACCTCCCAAAGTAACTTGCCAAGACCAGGAAAGTGTCTCCGGATATCAGAGTTGACTTGGAGGCATGTCACAAAAAAATGTCAACATGAAGACCAGCGGTAGCTGGTGGTTTCAATGTCATGAAGCTGTGGACCCACTCTGTGTTTTAGTCCAAACTGAGGGAGCAGGGATGAGTGTGGTAGCTCTGTACGCACACCTCTGTGCTAGTGACTTCCATGTCAATGGAATCTTCTCTGAGTACCGAAGCATACTTTACATACCATAGTTTACATGCCTGTAGTGGCTTTTTTTAAAGCTTGGGAGTGCTGGTGGTGTATGCCTTCAAGTAATTTCTGATTTATGGTGACTCTATAATGGGGTTTTCTTGGCAAGATTTGTTCAGAGGAGGTCTGTCATTGCCTTTCTCTGACTTGCCAAAGGACACCCAGTGGGTTTCATGGCCGAGCTGGGAATCGAACCCTGGTCACCAGAGTTGTCATCCAAGCTCAAAACACTATGCCACACTGTCTCCTAGGAAATAAATGTGCTACTTTGGTCAGGCCTCACCTGGACTACTGTGTCCACTTTTGAGCACCACAATTCAAAAAGGATGTGGGCAAGTTGGAGTATGTCCAGAGGAGGGCCACCTAAATGGTGGAGACCACCAAGCCCTATGAGGAGCATCTTAAGGAGATGGGTATGTTTATCTTGGATAAGAGAGCTTAAGGCATGACATGAGAGCCCTGTTTAAATATTTGAAGGGAGGTCATATTGAGGGTGGAGTAAGCTTGTTTTCTGGACATTTTCTGAGCAGTGGATTCAAGCTACAGGAAAAGAGATTTCACCTAAACGTTAGGAAGACATTCCTGAAAGTAAGACCTGTTTGACAGTGGAATATGCTCCCTCTGAGAGAGATGGAGTCTCTTTTTTGGAAGTTTTTAAATAGAGACTGGATGGCCATCTGTCAGGGGATCTTTCATTTTGTATTCCTGCCTGTCGGGGAGTTGGACGATGGCTTTAGGGGTCTCTTTCCACTCTGTGATTCTGTGCTTCCATAGAATAAATTGGACCATGAACGATCTGACCAAGGTGTTGAACCTATTTTTTTTGGGGGGGGGGGGGGTAGAGTTTGGCATCTTTGTGAGTTCTTTAAATGTCAGACTGAAACCCAGAGCAGCTCCAGTTCACTCCAACATTGGATTCACCAGCTGCCACCATTTAAAGAACAGATCCACAACACCTTTCTGTAAACTTTGATAAGAGTGCATCTACACTGTAGAAATAATGCCATTTGACACTGTTTTAACTACCATCCTACAGAATTCTTGGCACCAGGACTCTTTGGCAGAGAAGGGTAAAGACCTTGTAAAACTACATATCCCAGGATTCCATAGGATGAGGCTATATAATGCAATATGAAGTGGTGTCAAACTGCAT
This sequence comes from Urosaurus nigricauda, assembly GCA_034509955.1. NCBI lineage: Eukaryota > Metazoa > Chordata > Lepidosauria > Squamata > Phrynosomatidae > Urosaurus > Urosaurus nigricauda. The sequence continues at coordinate 5,531,610 of JAOEGL010000003.1, forward strand.
TATTTCTACAGTGTAGATGTACTCCCAGTCTTTGGACCCTTGTCTCTTTCTGATTACATCCCTGAGGTTTTAAACTTAACTTTCTTTTCTCTTTTCTCTCTCCAATTTGCAGCCTTGTAGACCACAATTGTTCTCTCTCCTCTTTGCCAGGATTATGGGGTGGCAGCAAAGAAGACAAAGCTGTTCTTGCTGTTATTTACTCTGTTCTTCCCACACTAGTAATTAGCCTCCTATTGTATGAAATCTCTTTTGTGATGCATATTCGTCCTTACCAGTAAAACTTTCTCCCCCCACCCACCCACTCCCACAAATTGCTGCCCTGTTTCGTTTATGATCCAGGCTCTTTAGAATGATAGGAACAGATTTAAAAATGAAGTTAGCAGTAGTTCTGTTCTAAAATGGAAGGGAGGGAAGCTGTTTTGCAAAGGATCATTGGAACTCTTGATGACTTGTTGTTCATTTGACCAGTGATGCTACTGTAGGAAGGGGGATTTACCTTTGCCTCCTTCTGAAGATGAGAGAGAGTCACTTGCCTAAGGTCATCCAGTGGGTTTCCATGCCCTTGGTAGTTCAAGTAAAGTCAGCCTGGATTATTCCTGCAGTGCGGATGCAGCCGTAGATGCACCCTTATAAATGTTTATAAAGAAATGTGGAGGCTGTGTTCTTAAATAGTAAAAGCTGGTGGATCCCATGATATGGGAGATGGATCTGCACTGGCTTTCAGCCTGAGGTTTAATGAACTCATGAAGATGCTAAATTCTATCCCTCAAAATAGGTACAACACCTTGGCCAGATCATTCATGGTTAGACATACTCTATAATCATAGAGTTGGACGAGATGCCAAGGGACATCCAGTTCAACCTCCTGCCATGCAGGAACTTACAATAAACACTCCCAACAGATTGCTATCCAGCCTCTGTTTAAAAACCTCCAAAGAAGGAGACTCCACCAGCCTCCAAGGCAGCGGTATGTTTCAGTATTGAACAGCTCTTACCTTCAGCAAGTTCTTCATAGGTTTTAGGTGGAATCTATTTACCTATAATTTGAATCTACTGCTTCGGGTCCTGGATCAGCAGAAAACAAACCTGCTCCATTGTCAATATGTTGTTTTTGTTGTTGTTGTATGCCTTCAATTCGTTTCAGCCTTATGGCAACCCTATCATGGGGTTTTCTTGGCAAGGTTTGTTGAGGAGGCTTGTCATTGCTTTTCTCTGTGGCTGAGAGCATATGACTTGCCCAAAGTCACCCAGTGGGTTCCATGGCCAAGTAGGGATTCGAATCCTGGTCTCCATTTCTTTGTTGTTGTTGCTCTCTCTCAAATGACCTTAAACACACTGGCTTCCTTTCCCCAGCTTATCTCTGCACCTGGACTGAGTTCAAAGCTCTAAAGCACATTTTTAAAACATTTTTAAAACATACTATCATTACCACATATCCCATTATTACACTATGGAAAGACAAAAGCATTGCAACTCCTGACAGGGGATAGGATTCAGTGCAGTGAAAAGCGCTTGAGATAGAGAGGACCCAGAATAAGGTCACCACACCACTGGCATAGAAGCCACCAGTTGCCCTTCTCCAAGGTAGCCTCCAAAATTGGTTAATTTTCATTCCGTATGGGGCAGAGATAGAAAGCAGGGGCAGTTGTTGTTGTTGTTATTGTTATTGTGTACCTTCAAATCATTTTTGACTTATGGCCCAACGCTGCCCAGTTGGTTTCCATGGCCGAGTTGGGAACCAAACCTTAAGCTTCAGAGTTGTGGGGAGACAACTTTCAAACCACAACACCATGCATATTTGCACTTATTCATTTCCAGGTGGGATAATGGCTTTCCAGCCAGTCAAGGAGCACCATCTAGAAAAATAATAGAATGGTGAGACTTTTTTACACAGTTTTCTCCTGGTATTCATATGTCGCATGGCTGAGGAATGATCATGCAGAGAGAAATACAGAGTCCTTTGTGCAAACACCATGTTTTCTGTGCAGGAAAGGCTATTTCCTGTGCAGGAAGCATGATTTTTTTTTTGCTGAAAAGCCACATGTGTATGTGTTTTTCTCCATAGAGTAATTGCTCTGTAAAACTTTGGGATGTTTGTATAACAAGAATATACTGCAGATAAATATTTTCCCTCCTCTCAGTGGGAAAATATCCTCGTGTGCAAGGATGAAATAGAGAAAGATTTACATTGCTTCTGTAAAGGAGCCCCATGTCATCCTTCGTCCAAAGTGATGGAAACTGCAGGGCTGGAGATGGGAGTGAACAAAAAACATTTTGTCATACACATGCTGGTTGTTGTTGTTTGCCTTCAAGTCATTTCTGACTTAAAGCAACCCTTAGCTGACCCTATCATAGGGTTTTCTTGTCAGATTTCTTCAGAGGAGGTTTGCCATTGTCTTTGCGGCTGACAGTGTGATTTAGCCAAAGTCACCCAGTAGGTTTCCATAGTTGAATGGGAATTTAAACACCGTTCTCTGAGTCCTAGTCCAACACTCAAACCACTGTACCACATTGGCTCTTGTACACACATACTCGTCTGGATTTCTTTCATTAGGATTTCTAAACTTTTTAAAAAATTGACATCTGCAAGCTCATCTTTTACAGATGCTTTAGAGGTAGACTGGTGCATGGTTAGACTTCAAGGAACTTTGGGATTTTTTCCAACTCCACAATTCTTTGATTCCATGGTACATTAATAAGAGTGACTAAGAGAATAGCAATATTTGAATTTTATGTTAAGGAGTTTTGTTTTCTACCTTCTTCAGATGTTCTGAAGTGCTACCTGATCAGACAGACCATGATGTTTTTAATTAAATTGCCTAGCTGGTTAGTCTTTTAGTTTTCTGGTCTGAATTTTAGAGTTGTGGTTTCTGAAGCATGTGTATATCAGTTGTTTTGCCTACGTAATATAGGCAACTGGATTTCAGCTATTATTATACAGAATGTACATTATCCAGAATTCTAAAATTCAAAATAACCCAAAACTTTTCACATGGGTAGCTGAGATAGTGACACCCTTTCTGATGGTTCAGTGTACATAAACTTTGTTTTATGCACAAAATTAAGATATAGTATATACCTTTGTGTATCAGGTGTATATGAAACATGCATTTTGTAATTGCAGGATTCCATCTCCAAACTATCTCATTATAGACATATACAAAAATACAAGTATTCCAAAATAAAAATACAAAATACAAAACTCTTCTTGTCCCAAGTGTTTTGGATAAAGGAAACTCAGCCTGTACCATCAGTAGGATACAAAGGTAGTCTAGGTGGGACATACGCAGTTATTTTAGGCACAGCTGCTAAAATTATTGCTGATCATATTACTTCACTTTTTCATTTCTGTTCCTCATAGTTTATTAGTAATAGCATTTACCTTCAACAGTATTATTAACAGTTTGCTACTGCTAGTGAAATTATTATTTTTGTTTCCTTGTGTTTCCTCTAGGATAATATTACTGTAGCTATTTTATGTCCTTCAAATTAGAATATAACAGCAGAATGTAAAGATATCAGTGTCCTAAAAAGAAAAGGTGACCTTTTTGTTTCTATCATGTTGAGAGCCAGGTGCTTTGAAAGTGTGATTGATGGGATTTAAGATACAAAAGGTTATGTGGCACAATGCTGTAGATGTCAGTCTAGATATTTGCACTTGTATGAGTCTAGTTTGCAGTTGTGATTGGAATAAAAATACCATCAGATTCAAGAACATTTGGGGGGGGGGGAGTTCCTGGATTAATCATCTTAATCCCCAAATGCCGTATAGCCTCAACCCAGAATAGTGTGGGAGTTTTTCAGCCATCCACGTCTTGCTGAATTGCAGTTTCCAGTACTCCTTACTATAGGCTATGCTGGCTATAACTGCTGGGATAAACAACATCAACATCAGATAAACAATTCAAACATAAATCCCCCAAACAGTGAGGTCCCACCTGGAATAGTGTGTCTAAAGGAGAGCAATTAAGATGGTGAAGGGTCTGGAAGCCATGCCCTATGAGGAACGCCTTAGGGAGCTGGGGATGTTTAGCCTGGAGAAGAGAAGGTTAAGAGGTGATATGATAGACCTGTTTAAATATTTGAAGGGATGTCATATTGAAGAGGGAGCAAGAGACTAGAACACAGAACAATGGATGCAAACTGCAAGAAAAGAGATTCCACCTCAACATTAGGAGGAACTTCCTGACAGTAAGGGCTGTTCGACAGTGGAACACACTCCCTCGGAGTGTAGTGGAGTCTCCGTCCTTGGAGGTCTTTAAATAGAGGCTGGATGGCCATCTCTCAGGGATGCTTTGATTGGGAGTTCCTGCATGGCAGGGGTTTGGACTGGGTGGCCCTTGTGGTCTCTTCCAACTCTATGATTCTATGATTCTACCTTTAATGGCCAACTGAAATGCACAATATACTTGTTGCAAGCTTTCGAAGTTCTGCTGGCTTCTTCATCAGGCAAGATGTTATACACCAGACAGGCGAAAAATTAGAGGTGTTAGTATGATTGCAAAAGAGGAGTCCTTGTTGATATGCAAATGGACTTTAAATTTCCTGGACTTTGCCCACTTGCTGCTTGGCCAGAGGAGAGGGGCCAGCCTGCTAAAGATACCCTCCCCATACCATCTTAACTAAGGACAGAAACAACAAAATGCAGGCAGCTTAGTAACATCTCTGATTTTTCTCCTGTTTGGTATGTAACATCTTGCCTGATGAACAAGCTTCAAAAGCTTGCAACAAATATATTGTGCATTTCAGTTGGCCAATAAAGATATCACTCTTTGGTGGATTTTTGTTTTAATTTACTAAATGGCCAACACGGCTACCCCCTGCATGTTATCAGATAAACAACATAAAGATAATGGGATAATTCAGCACCTGACAGTAAGAGCTATTTGGTAGTGGAATATACTGTACTCTTTTGGAAAGAGGTGCACTCTCCTTCATCGGAGGTTTTTAAATGGCGATTGGGTGCCCAGCTCCCAGGCTGATGGTTTTCTGCAGTGTCAAGGGTTGAATTAAGTGTCCTTTGGGATCCCTTCCAACTCACTGATTCTATTACTCTAATGCTATTCCTGACCTAGAAGGCAATACCTAAAAATCTAACTATCCATTTTAAAATATTCCATGCCTCTGTATTCTTTAACATCCCCTTTGGGGTACATCTTATTTTTTTATTCAAAACAGCTGGAGAAGGCAGGAGCCATGCTCTCTTGGCATAGTATTCATTTTTTCCTGCTTTGTTAGGCACTCTAATAAATATATGTTCTAAGTGACTAGCTGCATCCTCCTGGGATCCAGAGGAGATTTATCTGAAGTGCTGTTTGATGCTTTAAAAATTCTCTCTGTCTCTCCTTCTCCATAAAAATAAACATGGGGTTTCTTACCCCAAGGTTATGGGTGGGATATATGAAACGAAAATGACTAGAGGTGAGGAGATCACAGAAAGCTTATTTTTGAAGGATATTGCATGCAGATTGAGGGGGAAAAACAGGAAAGCTTGGGTAGCAAAGGTGGTTGCAACCCTATAAGGTTGAGTCTTGAAGGTAATTCAGATGCGTTGCCTACAAGGTAGCGTTGATGTCAGCAGCTGAGATTTTCTTAGTGGTTGGCTGGCATTGCTTTGGGACTCGTCCTGTCATCCTGTGTGCTTGCTCCTGTGCCCCTGTCATGTCTGTTTAAGTTGTGCATTTGTAACTAGAACACTTCAAAGCAAGCAGTGGAACATCTCTCGTGGTTTCTCCTTCAAAGGAAACTCTGCTGGTAGAAAAAGACAGGACAGTGTGAAATTGTAATTAAAACATTGGAAACTTCAAAACCTCTGTGCATCCTGGTAAGAACAGAAGATACAGATTCCCAAATGGAAGGCAGGGTGTTTTTTTTTTAAACTCAAGTGTCTTGTTTTGTCTAGGGTTTTCATGACATGTCCTCCTTATGGCTGTTTTCTTTGTCACTTCTTTTTCTTTTATTTTTCCGTTACACGTTGAGGGGTTAGTCTTTTGTCTCTGGGTTGCTGCACTTAATGGAACGTCTAAAAAATTCTGTGATGCTTCCAGTTCCAAACAGCTGTGGCTTGTCTTCCACATCTGATGAGATCCCTGGCAGAGTAATTGGCTTTACCAGTTCCAGTTGCAGTGCCCAGTATCCACACAGAGTGCTGGGAGTGGCTGTAGTTGAAAACCCCTGGGTGCTGCTTCTAGCCATTGTAAGACTGAGGCTTACTCCCAGTCTCAAGTAGCCATGTATAGCATTGAGCTGTGTATCTGTGTTTGATGGACAACTGGTAATTATTTTTGTATGTGAATTCTGAGCATTTTTGGGGGGGCCTGGTGTTTGTACACACTGAAGTATTTTGCAGAAAGAAATGTGGTTTTTATTTGCACAAACAAACAAAACCACAAAAGCCCATGGTTTATTGCACACATGCACACAAACCAGTTTCCAGAAGCATATGTGGGTGTTTGGGTGTAAAAGTCCTGTTTTTGTGTTAAAAGGGGGGATTTTTGCTCCAACACCCATGTATTTTCTGGAAACATTTTTATAATGCAAGAACATGTTTTTTTCCCATGTTGCTGTTAATCTTGTATGCCTTCAAGTCATTTCTGACTTATGGTGACCCTAAGGCAAACCTATCACAGGGTTTTCTTGGCAAGATTTGTTCAGAGGAGTTTTTCCATGGCCCTCCTTTGAGGCTGGAGAGTGTGACTTGCCTGAGGTCACCCAGTGGGTTAAGTTGGTGTTGGCGTTGTGTGGTGCAATTAAGATCCAATAGTTTGACAAAAGACCTACTTCTGATAGAGATGAAAACTACTAGAACTGGTTTATTGATATAAATCAACCCAGTTGTCTCTGCACAAAATCTGCTCAGGGACATGGCCTGGGGAGGCAGTCACGATGAATGCCTGCCCTTCTTAATTTACAGTTCCACCATTGTGCTTCTGGGTTGGCTGCTGTGAGTAAAAAAAAGATGAGATATAAGTGCAATAAAGAAATAAATAAAGCTGGGTTAGGAGAGCTCCAGTGTGGTGTGCATTCCGTTCTCCAAAATCAAATTTAATGAAATGCCTAGTTGTTGTATTGACGTTACGCACCACCAAGTCAGCTTTGACTTACGGCAATCCTGTGAATGAGATGCTTCCAAGATACTCTGTTATTAACAGTCCTGCTCAGGGCTTGCAAACTCAGGGCTCTGGGTTCTTTGATTGATTCAACCTACTTGTAATGCTCTTCTCTAATGTTCTTCTTTTCTTAGTGCCTTCAGCTTTACCTGTCATTATCATCCTTCCATTTTTGTTGTCTCATGCTAATGTCCAAAATATTACAGCCTCACTTTGGTTTTTTTTAACATTCAGCCGGGAGTTTAGCTTTGATTTGCTAACAGACCCATTTATTTATCTTTTTGGCAGTCCATGGGATCTGTAGAACTCTCCATCAGCACCAGATTTCAATCAAATTGATTCTCTTCCTGTTAGATTTCTTCACTGTCCAGCTTTCACAACCCCCCATAGAAACTGGAAGCACAGGTTGAGTCTCCCTTATCCAAAATGATTGGGAAAAGAAGTATTTTGGATTTTGGAATACATGTAGTTACATAATGAAATATCTGAGAGGAAATGGGACCCAACTCTAAACACAAAATTCATTTATGTATTGTGTACATCTTATATACATAGTCTGAATATTATACAGTACAATATTTTTAATAACGTTGTGCATGAAACAAAGTTTGTGCACACTGAATCAACAGAAAGCAAAGCTGTTACGATCATAGCCACCCATGGGAAAATGTTTGGTTTTTAGAGTATTTTGAATTTTGGATTCTGGATAAAGGAAATGCAACCTGTACTATGGAATGGATTGTTTTTACTTTGGTAATCAATTTTATGTCTTTATCCTGCACAGCTATCTTTTTCAGTCTTATTTTCTTCTGATTTCTTGACTGCATTTTCCATTTTGGTTTATAATTGAGCAAAAGTGCAGAAAATCTATCACATTTTTCGTGTTGTTATCCTCTTTTAAGTTACGTAAATCATTTGTGGCCATTGCTTTTGTTTTACTACTGTTCACCTGTAATGTGGAGTCGAACCTGTAACCTTGTATTCAAAGTTTTTCCCTTAACTTTCATTAGCAGCTGTTCAAAGTCTCTGCTAGTAATATGTGTTATCTGCATATCTTAAAATTGCTGATGTTCCTTCCTCCAGTATTTATGCTTCCTTCCTCTGAGTCTAATCCAGCTTCCCATATGATATGTTCTGTGTATAAGTTAAACAGATAGGGTGATAGCATACTGACAAGATGACAGTATACCTTTAAAGCAAGACAGGTTGCATTCATAAGAAGATAAAAAAATCTTTTTGCAAAATTAAATTGTCAACTGTTTATGTGCCTTGCAATCAAAGTCCAGATAGTTCTGGTACAACTGAGAGTTATTATTCCTACGTTGATGGTGCAAAGATAGGATCTAGAGTTTTGGCACTGTTTGCCATTCTGTGCTGTAGGTATTTGAAAAATGATTCCAGGAGCTAGATAGATTCATCTCTCAATTCCCTCGCTGCAAATGAGCAATTTAAATGGGCAGCTTTCATTTTTCTTTTAAAGCATTTCATATTAATCACATTCTAACAGCTGAACAAATACAGTAAGGTTATAGCAGGAGGATTAATCCAGTATGGCTATCACTGTCATCTTCTCATTCCCCCAGGACCTTTCAGGTCTCAGTACAGTTAGTCAGAACTAAATTTTGGATATCATTTTCATTCAGGTGTGTGCATGTGTGACAGTGGGTATTTTCTTTTAAATGGTATTTCCTTTTAAAAAAACCATTTTTTCCTGTTTCCTACATATTACGTTTTTTTCTTGAGACTCGATTACCTGCAGAAATAATGCACTTTGACACCACTTTAACTGCCGTGGCTCAATGCTATGGAATTCTGGGAATTGCAGTTTTGTGGGATATTTAGCCTTCCTTGTCAGGGGCCTCTGGTGCCACTTCGTTGTTGTTAGCTGTCCTCGACTTGGACTTATAGCGGCTTCTTCACATTCTCCACCTCTCTGCACAGTTCCTGCTGAGTCTAGCCATCTGGTTTGTGGTCCACCTCTCCTTCTTCTACCCTCTACCATCATTATTTTCTTTTCCAAAGAGTCCTGCCTTCTCATGATGTGTCAAAAGTATGACAGCCTCAGTTTTGTCATCTTTGCTTCAGGGATAATTCAGGTTTTATCTGTTCTAGGGACCATTTGTTTGTCTTTTTGGCCTTCCATGGTATCCTCAGCACTCTTCTCCAGCACCACATCTCAAATAACATTTTCTTTTTATCTGCTTTCTTCATGGTCCATCTCTCACATCCACACATAGTGACTGGGAATACTATGGCTTGGACAATTCTAATTTTGGTGCTCAGTTGTATATCTTTACTCTTTAGGATTTCCTCTAGCTCTTTCATGGACGCCTTTCCCATTCCTAGTCTTTTTATCTCTTGCAGTCTCCATTCTGGCTGATGTTTGATCCCTGGTACAAAAAAATCTTTGGCTATTTCAATTTCCTCACTGTCTAATTCAAATTTATGTAGGTCTTCCAGGGTCATTATTTTTGTTTATGTTCAGTAGCAAGCCCGCCTATGCACTTTCTTCCTTGACCTTCCTTAGTAATTGTTCTAAGTCATAGATATTTTCCACTATTAATATTATGTTGTCCACACATCTTAGATTGTTGATGTTCCTTCCTTCTACCTTCACTCCTCCTTCTTCTGAGTCTAAGCCTGCTCATCGTATGGTATTTTCTGCATACAAATAGAAAAAGTACAGTTATAATATGCCAATTGGGAACCATTCTATATATCCATATTCTGTTCTGAACCTCTTGTCTTGAGTATAGATTTCTCAACAGAACTATCAAGTGTATTGACACTCCTATGAATACCATAACATTAAGCCATGGTAGTTAAAGCAGTGTCAGGCTGAATTATTTCTGCAGTGCAGATGCAGCCAAGTGTAGCCTTGGCGTTACACCCACTTTTCCACCTCATGTGCTTTAATTGTAAAACAACACATAGCTAAGCAGGGTTCTCTGTGTGAGACCTGCTGTGAGGGCTGAGCCAGAGCATCAACTCTTGAGCCATGCTGTCATTAGATGACATGATTTCTCACAACCTGCCCCCCTGCAGGAATGAAAGGAGAAAAAATGGTAATAAAGACAAACACACCTAGGCTAAATTGAATCATTTGGACTGGCGGGAGCACAACAAGGGAGTTATTGACTCTTTGTTAGGCAAATCCATCTCCTACTGAGGGTAATTGGAGTTAAGCAAGTGTGTCTGTGAGACACAAGAACCCTTTTCATGCAATTTCCAAATTGGGCTTGAACAAATGGCTGCATTGTTACTCAATTATAAAATCATAGAATCATAGAAGTGGAAGGGAGCCGTTGGACCAGCAAATCCAACCCTGTACTCAATGCGGGATCTCCAGATAGAGCATTCCCATCATGGCATAGTGGTTTGAGCATTGGACTACAACTCTGGAGACCAGGGTCTGACTCCCAGTTTGGCCATGTAAACCCACTGGGTGACCTTGGGTCAAAATCACATGCTCTCAGCCTCAGGGGAAGATAATGGCAAATTTCCTCTGAACAAATCTTGCCAAGAAAATTTCATGATAAGTCTACCTTAGGGTCACTATAGGTTGGAAATGACTTGAAGGCACACAACAACCACCATTTTGCTTGCTTTATATCTGGCTGTGTTCCAGCTTGTGGATATCCTCCTTAAATAACAACCGTCAAATCAAACAAATAACCTAAGTTTATTCATGGGAAAGGACTTTCCCATCCATTTTGTAGTCTGCTGGATAATTCCCGTGCTTACCAGAAAATCTATAATGTTAACCTGAGAGATATATTTCCTTCCTTTTGTACAGATCTGCTCAATTGAGTAGTAAATGGGCCACATTTAATGCTTGGAGACCTCATCCAGGAGAGAGCACTGCACTTGGCGTTCCTATTAAGGCTTCAAGCATAATAAAATAGGATAACACCTGGGGTGTGTGTGTGCTTTCTCTTTGCAGTTACAATATGTAACTGTATAGGTATGTTGTAAGGCAAGCAGAAGGAGAAATTAAGTTTTCTTTCTTAAAGTTGGGGTGGACAATTGTAGGAGGCACTACATTAGGTTCCTAGGAGCCTCGAATACACACCCCAATCACACATACCTATCACAAAACCCACCAAGTTTTGCCCCCAAATATTTCCCCAATGACCCCAAGGGGCTTTAAGGGGGTATTTTCACCCATGTTTCAAGGCCAAGGAGATTTTGCTATTCAAAACAGGAGGTGACCAGAAGTCACTTCCCTTTTATTTCTGTTTAAAAATAAAAGGCTGCCTCGTCCCACATTTTTCCAAAGAAGATAACACCAAATTAGTAGACCACAAGCTGAACATGATTGAACAGTGTGATGCGGCAGCTAAGAAGACCAATGCGATTTTAGGCTGCATTAATGGAAGCATAGTGTCTAGATCAAGGGAAGTAATAGTGCCACTCTATTCTGCTTTGGTCAGGCCCCACCTGGAATACTGTGTCCAGTTCTGGGCACTAAAGAAGTGGAGAAGCTGGAGCATGTCCAGAGGAGGGCAACTAAAATGGTGAAGGGTTTGGAAACCTTGCCCTACCAGGAGAGGACTTAGGGAGGTGGGTATGTTTATCCTGGAGAAGAGAAGATTAAGAGGTGATATGATAGCCCTGTTTAAATATTTAAAGGGGTATCCTATTGAGGATGGAGCAAGCTTGTTTTGTGCTGCTCCAGAGAATAGGATCTGAAATAATGGGTGCAAGCTACAGAAACAGAGATTCCACTTTAATATTAGGAGGAACTTCCTGTCAGTAAAAGCAGTTTGAGTTCGACAGTGGAAGACACTCCCTCAGAGAGTGGTGGAGTCTCCTTCTTTGGAGGTTTTTAAACAGAGGCTGGATGGCCATATGTCAGGCGTGCTTTGATTGAAAGTTCCTGCATGGCAGGAGGTTGGACTGGATGGGCCTTGTGGTCTCTTCCAACTCTATGATTCTGTGATAGCAGCAAATCCCTGTGGCTGAATAATGAGGCCTGTGGGCTGTTTGAGGAAACTGGAAGATAAGTACCCATGATTATAGAGCAGAAGCAAACAAAGGAAATTAAACTGCACAGACATGACCCCAACTCCCATTCTAATAGCTATAAAAACTATAAAAGTAGGTTGCTAACAGGAACCTTTGCTCTCTGGATTGCTTCCCAGCTTTGAAATGACTAGGCTAACATAAAGGAACCCTTTCCATTGCCTCCAGAAATTGTTAACATTTGGTTGTAATGGTGAGAAGGATGCTTGAACCCCTCTGACAGGTGTCAGGGTGGCTGATGTGTGTTACTTTACTTGACGTAAAATGTGGTAAGCCAGCTCTGCTGCTGTCATGTCCTACCTGGAGAAGGCTTCTTCAAATGAAGAAAGGGAAGAGGAGAACCAGGCTGACAGCTGGAGATAGAGGAGGTTGTCAGTTCTGACATGGCACTAGCAAAACTTGGTCCATCCCAGGAAACAGCTACAGATCAAGAGAGAGAGAGGCATTTTACCCCTTGAGTGACTTAAATTAAAGGAGCAAAAGATCCGGTAAGGTCCTTCTTCAATTTATATAAAAGAAGCTCAGCCAAGGTGATTCTGTTTCAGCAGAACAACATCTCCCAAACCTCTGTGCAATCCTGTTTGAAATCTCTGGCCTTCAGTACTTAAACAGCAGCAACCTCCTTTTCAGCTAGGGACTTTGCTCGGGTCTGCTTTCTGGACAATTCTTCTGTTTGTAATCTGTATAAACCTTGGGACTGGCATGGCTTGGCCTTCCCCTGCAAGTTCCTGTGGATTACAGGTGTGTTTATCTGGAAACTAGCTGGCTTTAAACAGGATTGTGGCCTTTCCTTGGATGGGATCTGAACTGATGGATAGAAATTAGAAGAAAGGAGATGCTACATAAATGTTAGGAAAAGCTACCTGTTTAAGAGCTGTTTGATAGCACCAGGCTGAGTTTCTCTTATCTGAAATGTTTTGGATTTTGGAATACCTGTACATAATGATGTATCTTGGAGATGGGACCCAAGCCAAAACATCAAATTCATTTATGGTTCGCATACACCTTACACACATAGCCTGGAGGTTATTTTATGCACACTGTTTTAAAATCATTTTGTACACACTGAACCATCAGAAAGCAAAATATCCCAATCACCCATGAAAATGTTTTAGTTTCTGGAATATTTGCAATTTCAGAATTCTGGATAAGGAACACTCAGCTTGTAGAAGAGGCTGGGTTTTGCCCACTGTGCTGAAAGTATTTAATGACTTTAGGATTATAAGGGGAGGGTAGGTAGTTATCTGTCAGGGATGCTTTAGATGTAGATACCTTTAGTAGCAGGATTTGGATTAGATGGCCCTTGAGGTACCTTCCATCCCTCTGTTGCTATGTTTCCTGAGACCTGGAGCTGGCAAAGCAGTCTGGACCTTGGTATCGAAGCTTATCTGTATTTCAGAACGACCCTCTCTGCCCACACCGGTGGATGCTGTGTCCCAGAATTTTAGCAGCAAAATGAACTATTCTTTCTCCTCCTCCATACCACCAGTGTGATCCCCCTCCTTTTCCTTTCTTGTGGTCTCAGCAGCATCCTTCAGGGCTGCAATTCAATGCTTCTGCACTGTGACATTTCCATACAGCCAGACCTAGTCATTGATATTAATTGTAGCCCTGGGTTTGGCTATACATAGATGTACCAGTTGTTTTTGGTGGAAAAGGAAAGCCACCCTCTGCTCCTCCTGGCAGCAGCACATATAAATAGTGCAGAGTCCTATGGCTCAGGTTGTGTAAAGGCTGGAAAGTTCTTTGATGTATTGTGTTTTGAGTCACTCTGTCCATTTTATGCAGAGCTGCTGTTCTCTCCCCCCCAAAGGTGACATCCTGTTTATTTGAGTGTGAGAGAGGGGAATTTGCAGTTCTTATTAACTGGAAAATTGGTTTTCTGTCAATGATGCAGTGAATCCATTGTATGTTTTAATCCAACCTTTAAAAGAATTAACCAACCTTTAAAAGTGCTTAGATCTAATTTGGGGACAGTCTCATCCCTTGATAGCCAGTATTATACAGTATAGTGATTTCAGGCATGGGACTATGAGTCTGGAGACTAGTGCTTAAATCCTCACTCAGCCGTGGAAACCCACTGGGTGACTTTGGACAAGTCATTGTCTCTCAGCCTCAGAGGATGACAATGGCAACTCCCCTCTGAAGAAACATTGCCAACAAACCTCATTATGGGTTTGCTGTGATTCCCAAACTCTGGTCTTCCAGGTGTTTTGGACTTCAGCTCCCAGAATTCCAGATCATTGGCCAAGATGACTGAGGTTTCTGGGAATTGAAGACCAAAACACTTGGAGGACCAAAGTTTGGGAATCACTGCCTTAGAATAACTCATAAGTCAGAAGTGACTTGAAGGCACATAACAATCATAATTTGGGCCTTACTGAGGAGAACAAATTATTTGGGTCTGATCATCTAGCAGGGGGCATGGGACAACTTAATTTGTTGATTGTTGATATTTTATTTGTTGGATGATTTTTGACATGCCTTGTAAATGTATTGAATTCAGAGAAAATAATAATGAAATACAAAATTCTGTGTTGCAAACTGCTACACCCGTGCTCCAAGAGAGGTTGCCATACTTGGAATACTGGGTCCAGTTCTGGGCACTGCAATTCAAAAAAGAATGTTGAAAAGCTGGAGCATATCTAAAGGAGGGTGACTAAAAGAGTGAAGGGTCTGGAAACCATAAAACCCTAGGAGGAGAAACTTGGGGAGCTGGGAATGTTTAGCCTGGAGAGGGGAAAGTTAAGGGGGAGACATGATAGCCCTGTTTAAATATTGGAAGGGATGCCATATTGAGGGTGGAACCAGCTTGTTTTCTGTGGCTCCAGAGACTAGGACATGGAGCAGTGGGTTCAAACTACAGGTAAAGAGATTCCACCTCAACATTTTGCTAACCAAAAAGTGCCACATGCTTTGACCCTTTAATCCCAGGTTCCACAGCATCACTGTATGGAGAAGATGGTTTTGAAATTCTCCATGCTAGTGTGCTGTCACAATCTCTGCACTACCTGTACATTTGTATTTTCAGTTCCACCCATTCATTTTGTTCCTTTATTAATGCAAACTAGAGTGGTCTGCTTGTGATTTTTGAAATAGAAAGGCAAGAGTTTAAATGCACTGAAATGAAATAAGTACATGTTTCTCTGGCATAATGCGTGGGGTACTTGGGAAGAACAGGACAAGCCACTAGGCAGATTTTGGAAAAGATCATAAGGAGTTGCAGAATTCATCAGATCCTGTTACTTGGCACCTGCAATGCCCATCAGCCCCTGACAGCATGCTTATTAGCCTTGCTGACTGGGAGTGATGTGTGTTGCAATCCCTGTACATGTGGACGCTCTCCAGTTGGCTTCATTAGTGATGGAAACCAACAGGCATTCATGGTTAATGCATTGGTGCATTAAGTGGCATTTTCTAAATGAAACACTTTAGAGCACGGGGGTGAGGAACCCAGGGCCAAATTCAGTTTCAGAGGAATTCTTGTGGGCTGCATTCCAGGGGTGGGCATGACCAAAACCAAAAGAGTGGGGCCAAAAACACACACATATTTTACCATAATGTTCTTAGAGATAATAACTAATTTTTGGGAAAGGCATTTCAGCTTGTCGAAGAATGGGGAAGGTGAGTGAAAAGGTTAGAGACTTCTAAACAATTGCAGGATCATGGAGTTGGAAGAGGCCTCATGGGCTATAGAGTCCAACCCTTTGCTCAGTGCAGGATCTTCAGGTACAGTATCCCCAGCAGGGAGCCTCTTTTGGAAGCTGTCCAGAGAAGGAGACAACCCTCACCTCATCTCAATTGGTTCCATCACTGAACCACTGTTAAGTAATTCCTAACATTCAATTCAAATTACCCTCCTGTCACATAAAACCATTAGATCTGGTCCTACCCTCCCTAAGGCAGCTGAGAGCAAACCTGCCTCTTCCCCTCTTCGTGAGTCATACCTCAGTATTCCCTTCCTTAATCTGGACCTTTCATCATATGTTTAATTCTCCATCCTCATTGCCCTCCTCTGAACCTGCTCCAACTTGTTTATATCCTTCTTAAAAGAGTGCCATGGAGGAGGGTTTATGGTCATCTGGGGAACTCCAGGAGGCCAAAGTAAAACTCCAGGAGAGCCAGATTTGGCTCAACTCCTGAGGTTTCCTTGCTCTAGAAGTAACTCCAGTGCTCCTTTCCCCCAGGACAGAGTGTCCCTCAGAGAGTATGTTACAGTCAGCCCTCCATATCCATGGATTAAACCATCCACTCCTTGAAAATATTTCAAAAATGCATAAATTCCAAAAAGCAAACCTTGATTTCACATAATGGACACAATTTTGCTATACCATTGCATTTAATGGGTCTTGAACATCCACAGATGTTGGAACCCATGGGGCTACTCCCCTGATTGTTGTCGTAGTGCATCCCAGAAGGTTAGCTGGACAGAAAAGCTTTCCCTTCTGTACCCACCAGCTTCATCAGGCAACTCTGTACTATTCCATTTTGGATAGAGTGTGAATAATTGCTTTCTTTTCTATAACTGTAGTGTCTCCTTCTTCCCTCTCCTATGTTGGCAATTGCAAATTCCCTTAGTGCCGCTCCCCTTCCTAGTACTCTGCAGGAGGACCATTTATCTTGCTCTTCTCATCCTGCTCTGTTGACATGAAGTGCTCACACCCTTCTCCTCCCCTGCTGGTTCTGCTTCGGTGATGCCTCTGCCTGGAAGCATCAAAGAGAACAAACAAGATGACTCTCTAATAAGCCAGACCCTTCCATCAAAATCAGCCCATCCTCCTTTGCCCTCATCTGTTAATTCCCTCTGCCCTTCAGCAAATACACTCTGTTTGGGGCTTGGCAAGTCAATGTAGTGTCTTGCTTTTAATTCAAGAGTCTTGAGAACTTTGGGGTTTGAACAGAAAGAGAAGCAGAGCAGGAAGGATGAGGCAGGTAGTTTGTCTTCATTGGGAATGGATGGCTAGTGGGTGCAATAACAAAAGCAGGCTTTTAAACTGCCAAATGCCCTGCTGCTTCCAAGCCTAGGTATCAGTTAGTGAAAGTTATTCCTGATGTTTCTCTACCTATATCTGCTGTCTATCAGGCTGCAAGTCTGGCCAGCTGGAGAAGGGGGGCTTTAGGGGTGAGGACATTATATTATTGGACTGCAGCTCCCAGCAGCTCTTGCTGATATAGCCAATGTTAAGGAAGACTGGAAGCTGCTGTTGAGTAATATTTGGAGCACTACACAATTCCCAACCTTGGTACAGACATATCCACTGGTCTGATTATGTAATGCAGCTTCATGTGTTCATATGGTGTCACGTTATCTAATAGGGTACATTTACACTGTAGAAATAATGTAGGTTGACATTAGTTTGGATTCCAGATCCTTAACCATTTTGGTCCCTTTTATCCAGTCATGGTCTAGCTTTAGTCCGGTGTGGGAATTGTGTTGCTTCCCAGACATTACTGGACCTTCTGTCCTGTCTTGATTTTGGGAAGCAAACCAGATGTTCAGCAAGTAAACACAGTGTCCCACAGAGTTACAAGGAGAAAGTCAGAGTTCTCCCAAAACATCTGCTGAGAAGCTTTGTCTAAGTCATCCATGGATTAGTATAAAGTCCAGGCAGACAGTCCAGGGTAGTCCAGAAGAGTAGTCCAGAAAGAGTAGGCATGAGACCAAGCACGGTTCAAGGCAAATAGGCAAATGGTCACAGAACACTGCGCCATTGTTGGTTCTATCAAGAATGGTTAGTTGTCAGCAACATACATTGGGAAGAGGTGCTGGATTATTTCTAGCCTGCCTGGGCCTTGCAGATGCTCCCTAATTGCTGTGTATTTCCTATATAAGCATTCAGAGCATCTGCAGCTTTCCATTTCCTGGTGACACTCAGTTGGGCTAGGCATAGGTAAGTCCACGTTTTCCTCCAGAGGTTGTGGCTGCTTGGACCTCTGTTCCTGTAGCTGTAGATCTGACATTTTCTCTGTGCTCCCAGGCCCTCTATTAGAGCCTTCACTCTCTGAATCAGAGTCCATTTCTGGGTCTGCGAGACAGGCAATGACACCTCCACAGCATAGCCAATGGTGGAGAAATCTAGCAGCACCTGGAGGGCTGCATGATTCCCATTCTTACTTTAGGCAATGGTGGTTGATGGCTTCCATGTCAGTGGGGTTGGTTATTCTGCTACTACAGTCGGCCCTTGGTATCTGCGGCAGATCCATGCTGGACTCCACATGGGTAACAAAATCTTTGGATATTGGAATCTGCATTGTCCCTGTAATGACTGAGGCCCTCAGTCATTTGAAGACCTCTCCCAGACAACAAAGGGTTAAGCAGGGGGAGGTACATGCTAATTAGAGCTTGTATCATAGAATCATAGAATCATAGAATCATAGAGTTGGAAGAGACCACAAGGGCCATCCAGTCCAACCCCCTGCCATGCAGGAACTCCAAGTCAAAGCATCCCTGACAGATGACCATCCAGCCTCTGCTTAAAGACCCCTAAGGAAGGAGACTCCACCACACTCCGAGGGAGTGTGTTCCACTGTCGAACAGCCCTTACTGTCAGGAAGTTCCTCCTAATGTTGAGGTGGAATCTCTTTTCCTGCAGTTTGCATCCATTGTTCCGCGTTCTAGTCTCTGCAGCAGCAGAAAACAAGCTTGCTCCCTCCTCAATATGACATCCCTTCAAATATTTAAACAGGGCTATCATATCACCTCTTAACCTTCTCTTCTCCAGGCTAAACATCCCCAGCTCCCTAAGGCGTTCTTCATAGGGCAAGGTTTCCAGACCCTTCACCATCTTAGTTGCCCTCCTTTGGACATGCTCCAGTTTCTCCACATCCTTTTTGAATTGTGGTGCCCAGAACTGGACACAGTATTCCAGGTGGGGCCTGACCAAAGCAGAATAGAGTGGCACTATAACTTCCCTTGATCTAGAAACTATACTTCTATTGATGCAGCCTAAAATTGCATTGGCTTCTTTAGCTGCCGCATCACACTGTTGACTCATGTTCAGCTTATGGTCCACTTGGACTCCTAGATCCCTTTCACATGTGGTCTCGTTCAGCCAGGTGTCCCCCATCCTATATCTGTGCATTTCATTCTTCCGCCCTAAGTGCAGAACCTTACATTTCTCCGTATTGAATTTCATAGAATCATAGAATCATAGAATCATAGAGTTGGAAGAGACCACAAGGGCCATCCAGTCCAACCCCCTGCCATGCAGGAACTCCAAGTCAAAGCATCCCTGACAGATGGCCATCCAGCCTCTGCTTAAAGACCCCTAAGGAAGGAGACTCCACCACACTCCGAGGGAGTGTGTTCCACTGTCGAACAGCCCTTACTGTCAGGAAGTTCCTCCTAATGTTGAGGTGGAATCTCTTTTCCTGCAGTTTGCATCCATTGTTCCGCGTTCTAGTCTCTGCAGCAGCAGAAAACAAGCTTGCTCCCTCCTCAATATGACATCCCTTCAAATATTTAAACAGGGCTATCATATCACCTCTTAACCTTCTCTTCTCCAGGCTAAACATCCCCAGCTCCCTAAGGCGTTCTTCATAGGGCAAGGTTTCCAGACCCTTCACCATCTTAGTTGCCCTCCTTTGGACATGCTCCAGTTTCTCCACATCCTTTTTGAATTGTGGTGCCCAGAACTGGACACAGTATTCCAGGTGGGGCCTGACCAAAGCAGAATAGAGTGGCACTATAACTTCCCTTGATCTAGAAACTATACTTCTATTGATGCAGCCTAAAATTGCATTGGCTTTTTTAGCTGCCGCATCACACTGTTGACTCATGTTCAGCTTATGGTCTACTTGGACTCCTAGATCCCTTTCACATGTGGTCTCGTTCAGCCAGGTGTCCCCCATCCTATATCTGTGCATTTCATTTTTCCGCCCTAAGTGCAGAACCTTACATTTCTCCGTATTGAATTTCATTTTGTTAGCACTGGCCCAGCTTTCTAGTCTATTCAGGTCATTTTGAATTTTGATCCTATCCTCTGGGGTATTAGCTACTCCTCCCAGTTTAGTGTCATCTGCAAATTTGATAAGTATGCCCCCAATTCTGTCATCCAAATCGTTAATAAAGATGTTGAATAGCACTGGGCCCAGGACAGAACCCTGTGGCACCCCACTGGTCACTTCTCTCCAGGATGAAAAGGAGCCATTGTTGAGCACCCTTTGAGTTCGGCCACTCAACCACTATGCCTAGCTTCTCCCTTCCACTGCATAACAAACTCCAGGAGAACATGGTCACTTCCACCTAAGGATCCAACCACTTGCACCCCATCAACTAGGTCTTCCCTGTTGGTTAAGATAAGATCTAAAATGGCTGATCCCCTTGTTGCCTCTTCCACCTTTTGGACAATGAAATTGTCTTCCAGGCAAGTGAGGAATTTGCTAGACTTTGAGGATTTGGCTGAGTTTGACTTCCAGCAAATATCCGGATAGTTGAAGTCCCCCATCACTACTACATCTCTCCTTCCTGATTGTGTGGTCATCTGTTCTAGAAAGGCATCATCCAATTCCTCTGCCTGAGTCGGGGGTCTGTAGTAGACTCCCACAGTAACATCCCTGTTATTTCCCTCTCCTTTAATTTTTATCCAGATGCTCTCCACCTGGCTTCCAGTATTGACTTCCTGGATCTCTTCACTGGTGTAAATATCCCTGACATATAATGCTATTCCTCCTCCTTTCCTGCTTGGCCTGTTTCTCTTAAAAAGGTTATATCCCTCTATTTCTACATTCCAATCATGAGACTCATCCCACCAGGTTTCAGTGATGCCTATTATATCATATTTCCCTTGTTGTGCTAGGAGTTCAAGTTCATCCTGCTTATTTCCCATACTCTGTGCATTAGTGTAGAGACATTTAAGACCATGTGTCCTCTTTACTTGCTGCTTTTGCACATTTTTTTGCCTCCTACTGTTGGGTCCTTGCACTGTTTGCCTTGTTCCCTCTATGCCACTTGGACTATTCTCTCCATCCCTTTTGTCTTCCAGTATAATGTCTCCCTCCCCCACATAACTCAGTTTAAAGCCCTCCTGATCAGATTCTTCAGACTGTTGGCAAAAACGTTTTTGCCAACTGGCGTGAGATGCAGCCCATCCCTTGCCAGAAGTCCCTCCTCATGGAACCGCAGCCCATGATCCAAGAATCCAAACTGTTCTTGGCGGCACCATCTACGGAGCCAGTTATTCACCTCTGCTATTTATAAATCACATGCTAATGAGTAACTACATCACAGATGACCTAAGGCCCCATTAGCCAATCAGTGAATAGGACCGGGAGTTTTGAGAATTTTCCATGTGAGATCTTTAAAAAGCCTCTGGGGCCATGCGGCTCTCTCTCTCTCCCCCTTTGTCTGGGCTGGCTGGCCACAGACCCAAGGGACCTGCCTCCATTGGGAGGACATGTGGCCATGTGCCTTCTTGTTTTGGAAGTCCAGCTGATGGCCCTGCGCAGAAGCAGGCTTGAGGGATGTGGTTGAGGAGGCCTGGAGGCCTAGCACCTGACATCCCAAAACTCTCCAATGACTGCAGATCCCATCTCTGCGTGAGTAGCTTAGGAATGTGATAGTTAGTACGCCTAGCCTTTTTATTATTTTTATCTTTAGCTTTCCTGAAATGAACTTCTGCGTAACTATGTTTTCTGTACCTGCAAGGCAAGGAGGCCTTGCATGAATGATACCGATATTGCTCTATTCCATTTAGTAGAATAAATGCTTTCTTTAAAAAATATCTGCTGTCTTTAACTAACTTCCATACATGTGCCTTAGCTCGGTTGTCGCTTGCTGGGTTAGCAAGGGGGAAGAATGGAAGAAAACTATAAATCTCTTAGCTAGTCCTAGTGTGGGCTAAGGGGAACTCATTGTGGATTCACTAGGTGGTGGCAGCTGTCTAGAGGATCTCAAGGAGTATCACTCCACTCAGCAGCAAGTGGGAGCAGAGACCCAGGAGACTCTAGGGGGAAATTAAACGGGATCCGCTGGGCTGTTTTGGAGGCTAGCCCCAGGGATTCATAACAGTCCACAATGGCATGGTGCCATTGGAGACAACAGAACTTTACTTGAATGGCAGGCCGAGGGCGGCAGGGAAGAAGGCTAGCTTGGAGCCAGCCAGCAGGACCCTGTCCCTTGCCCTTTCTCCCTCCCTTCAGCCTCACTGGTTGAGCCAGCGTCACTCCGACTGCCCTAAGCACACCTCACTGCTCTCACCACCTGCAGTGGCAGGAGCAGGAGACCTCCTCTTCCTCTGCCACTGCTTCATCTCTTCCACCACCTCTGCCACTGCCACCTCAATGCAGGCTTGCTATCCACAGATACTGGAATCCACGGATGACAAGTCCATGGATACAGAGGGCCTATTGTATTTTAATTTGAAATTATGAGCTCTCCAAGATGCGAACTTTGGCTCACAAAGAGTTTCAGAACATGTACAGCTCCTTAAGTAATGGACTCCCATTCTTTTCTCATTAACCAGCAGTCTTTTGCAGAACCGATGGATTTTTTGATGAAGTTCCCTTACATGCCCCCCCTTACAGAGGCAAGCCCCTGTGAAAGTGGAAGAACCATGAATATAAACAAACATAAATAAAAATCATGATGATTTGTACCCGAGAGCACACTTCTCTAGGAATCTCTAGGTTCCCCAGCATGACTCTGCAGTAAATTTCTGGCAGAAGGTGACCGTAGATTTGCCCTGGAGAACCTAGGAGATTATTACACAGGGTTCAAAACGTCATTTTCCCATCATAATTGTGAAATTGCATGGAAGATTATCACATGATGTCTCGTCAATCCCGTACTTATCCCATTAACAATGTGGGATGATTCTATAAGTTCATGTTAACGCTTTGTTCCTTTAATAGCCTGCTGACAGTACGAATGGAGCATTATTATTGCAGGTATGAAATTCAATGATGGTTTATTAGCGCTATTACAATTTTTATTTTTATTTTTGCCACCATTGGTCTGTGGCAATTTTACTTACTGTGGGTCAATTTAGAATTGTACCTGACATACATGTGAGCACTCTATCTTTCAGTCATATTTTTTAAAATTATTCAATTGGTGAAGGTTTAATACTACATAATTGCTATTTTGATAACTGATAATTGTAATGTATGAATGTATTACTCATGGGAGACCAACACTTCCAACTGCTGAGGTGTGGAAGGTAAAAGCGCCAATTTTTCATTGTTGAAACGCTAGCATCGTGTTATTGTGCAATTGCATGAAAGGATCGATCACTGAATTGTTAATGTCCTGTTATTAAACAATAACTGTATAATAGCAGGACAATAGTGGGATTGAAAAGGAATTGGCTGTGTGTGATAATCTCCCTAGAGATTCTTAGAGAAATGTTTGCTCTAGGAACCTGTAGGTCCTCTAGCTCAACTCTATGGTGAACGTCTGGTAGAAGTTGACTATAGAGTGGCTCTGGAGAAACTGCAGAGTCCTAGAGAAAACATAGTAATCAAATGTGCACATCATCAAATCTGCAAAAGGAAAACCAGCATATGTGGGAGATCGATTTATATACATGTATTGATATTTCACCTTTTCCCCAGCCCTCAGACTCAAGACAGGTGGCTGTCAATCATCTAGGAAAGGATTTGTTCTGAACCAAGAAGCGAATGGGGTGTTCGAAAAGATAATGTACACGATCATCGGTTTCTGCCGTGGCACAAATTGATAAGCCAGAATCATGAGAAACAGTGACAGATCTCCCTTCCAAAACTGTCAGCATCAGATTAAAGCTAAGGAGCGTGAAAGCTGTACTCTGTGGGAAGTAACTAATTTGAGAAAGATAATCTTTTGAACAGTGTTTGTACCTGAACATGGCAAACGGTGACACGGTTTTGTTGCTTCCTGCTGAGGTCGTATCATGCTGAGCAAATGGTAGTAATATATATTCAAGCTAAATTCTGATTTGAAAATGGGAAACTTCTACTCAACCCAACCCATTTTTTAAATGCCTTGGTCTTCAGAGAATGGTAGACCTCCCCAAAAGGAGCTCCATCACTGAGGACAATATGACACTACACTGTTAAGAGCACTATTATTCCGCATTAATTGCTATGGCTGCCTCCTATGGAATTCTGGGAGTTGCAGTTTTAGGGAAAGGCATTTAGAGTTCTCAACCAGAGAGCTCTTAGACTTCACTAAACTACATACACCCAAAATGTCACAGGAGGCAGCCATAGCAGTTAAAGTGGAATAATAGTGCTATAACAGCATAATGTGATATTGTCTGGAAACCATGCCCTAGGAAGAGCAATTTAGGGGGCCATCAAAGATACCTGTGAAGGTAATAGACAGAGTTTGGGATGCTGTCTAGGAATGCTGGCTTCCCTTATAGCAAAAGGTCTGGAAACCATGCCCTTTCAACATCTCGCTTTAGCTCCCTCTTAGCTTCTTTCGATCTTCAACCTCATTCCACCTCTCCTACCCATTCTTCTGGTCACTGCCTTGACCTAGTTCTCGCTTCTAGGTGTGTCATCTCTGACTACTTGGCATCTGACTATCCATTGTCAGATCATCATCTAATTTCTTTTACTCTTACTTACATCCCACCTCCTCGTAATGTTGTTCAACGCACTTTTCGTAATCTTCAATCTGTTAATTCTGATCATCTCAGTCAGACCCTGGGTTCTTCTCTCTCTTCTCTAAATCTTGGGGACTCCGCTGACTCAGCAATGTCTTTATTCAACTCCACTCTCTTTTCCACCCTTGACAGCTTTGCCCCTGTATCTGTTCGCACGTCCTCCTCTGTGTCTAGGCCTCAGCCCTGGCTCTCTCCTGTTGTTAGGTTTCTCCGGTCCTGCTCTCGAGCAGCCGAACGCCTTTGGAAAAAGTCCAGGGACTGGGCCGATTTTATTCATTATAAATTTGTTCTTTCATCCTTCTCATGTGCCTTGTCTATGGCAAAACAGAATTACTATAAATCATTGATCTCTGCCAACGAGAGGCGCCTGCAGCGCTTGTTCTCCTGCTTCAATTCACTGCTAAAACCTTCTTCTCCCCCTGTCTTTTCATCATTTCCCCCCACTGACTTTGCCAACTACTTCCTCACAAAAGTCAGTACTATTCGATCTGAAATTGTTCCTCCTGACTTGCCCCCTACCACTACTTTCCTGGTACCTTCTACTAATAAACTCTCTGTGTTTCTACCTGTATCTCTGGATGAACTATCTACACTGCTAAATTCTTCCAAACCTACAACTTGTTCTCTTGATCCTGTCCCCTCCCATCTTCTAATCTCTATAACCCCTTCCTTTCTGCCCTCGCTCCTCTATATCTTTAATCTCTCTCTCTCTTCGGGATCCTTCCCTTCGGATTTCAAACATGCTCTCGTTTCCCCAATTCTGAAGAAACCCTCTCTCGACCCCTCTTCTCTGTCTAGCTACCGCCCGATCTCTCTTCTTCCTTTTCTCTCTAAGGTTCTGGAACGGATAGTTTATTCTCGCTGTCTTGAGTTTCTTGAAGCCAATTCCATCCTGGACCCGTTTCAGTCTGGTTTCCGCCCACGGCACTCTACAGAAACAGCCCTCACCAAAATCTCAACTGATCTCTTGCAGGCCAAGGCAAATGGCCTCTACTCTATTCTCATTCTTCTAGATCTGTCTGCGGCCTTTGACACTGTGGACCACTGTCTCTTGCTTGACTTACTTTCTGACCTCGGGTTCTCCGACTCTGTTCTCAACTGGTTCAAATCTTACTTGTCAGACCGATCCTTTGCCGTGGTCACAGGTGGTCAGACTTCCTCCTCTGTCCCCTTATCTGTTGGAGTTCCTCAGGGCTCTGTCTTAGGTCCCCTTCTGTTCTCTCTTTACACACTGTCCCTTGGTAATCTCATCAGTTCTTTTGGCTTCTCCTATCATCTGTATGCCGATGACACTCAGCTGTATCTTTCAACCCCTGACCTTTCGCCGGGGCTCGAACAGCAAGTCTCCTCTTGTCTGGCTGCCATCTCTCAGTGGATGCGGCATCGGCGCTTGAAGCTCAACATGTCTAAGACAGAGCTTCTCATCTTCCCACCTAAGCCCACCCTTCAATACTCCTTTTCTGTTTCTGTTGACGGCATTTCTATTCAGCCGGTTCAGCAAGCCCGCAGTCTTGGCTTCATTTTTGATTCCTCGCTGTCATTTACTCCCCAGATTCAGGCCACCGCCAAGACCTGTAGATTCTTTCTTTACAACATTGCTAAAATCCGTCCTTTCCTCTCGGCCTCCACCGCCAAGACTCTGGTCCATGCCCTAGTGGTCTCACGACTAGATTATTGTAACCTCCTTCTGACAGGGCTTCCTCTCTCTCATCTCCATCCTTTAATCTCTGTCCAGAACTCAGCTGCACGTATTATCACATCTGCTCACCACTTTGACCATGTTTCTCCTCTTTTATCCTCCCTTCACTGGCTCCCCTTCCCCTTCCGCATCCAGTACAAGCTTTTGTTGTTGACTTTCAAAGCCCTCCACGGACTGGCCCCTCCTTACTTGTCTGAACTTCTTTCTCCTCACACTCCTTCTCGTACCCTCCGTTCTGGTAGTCTAGGTCTCCTGTCCCAGCCGAGGATTTCCACTGCCCCATCCCGGATTCGTCCCTTCTCACTTGCTGCCCCTCACTCCTGGAACCTTCTTCCCCCACATGCACGCCTCATCACTTCCCTAACCAGGTTCAAAACTGAGTTAAAGACTATATTATTTAGGGAAGCTTTCCCAGGACTGTGCCATCCGCCCCAGGATGCCTCCTTTTAACTTTGTATTAAGAAGCCATGCCCTCCCTCCTGTCCATCTGCCTTGGTCCTGGCCCCAGAGGGAGAGAAGAACCACCGGACCTCACCCCCTTTCCCATCACCTTCCCCTCTTCCTTTTGTGTTGTCTCTTTTAGACTGTAAGCCTGAGGGCAGGGATCCGTCTAATTTAAGATTGTATGTACAGCACTGTGTAAATTTACAGCGCTATATAAATAAAGGATAATTAATAATAATAATAATAATAATAATAATAATAATAATATGAGGAGCAGCTTAGGGAGCTGGGAATGTTTAGCCTGGAGAAGAGAAGGTTAAGAGGTGATATGGTAGCCCTGTTTAAATATTTGAAGGGATGTCATATTGAGGAGGGAGCAAGTTTGTTTTCTGCTGATCCAGAGAATAGGACTCAGAGGCCTGATCTAGATTGGCAAAAAGAAGTGTGTTCATGGCTGCATGAAAGTCTAGCCTTTAGATGAGAAAAAGGGAAAGTGTGCCATGAAAACGCTTTTTTTGCATTTTAAGGGAGAAGAAGCACCTTTAAAACGGTGCTGGTTTTCCCAGCTTCTTTTTTAAAAACCGCGGAACAGCGCAGCTCCATCTAAAGGCTGTGGTGCAGCTGCTAAGCATTAAGGAAAAGGCAACTTCATGTCACACTTTCCTGCCAATCTAGAAAGCCCCAGAACTATGAATGCAAGCTACAGGAAAAGAGATTCCACCTCCACATTAGGAAGAACTTCCCGATGGTAAGAGGTGTTGAATCTCCTTCTTTGGAGGTTTTTAAACAGAGGCTGGATGGTCAAGTGTCGAGGATGCTGCATTGTAGAATGGCATTGGATTGGATTGCTTTTGTGGTCTTTTCCAACTCTGTGATTCTATGTCCTGAGACCTGTAACAGAAGCCATAACTGAAAACACATCATTACATCTTCCTCCCTTGATTTAACCTCTCTGCTCAAAGGAGGCATCACCATTGAATCAACAAATTTTAGCCAATATTAAATGAGGTTTTAAATGTCTCTTCTGCTTTGATATTGATGCCAAAATACCCTGAAGGCACCAGATCCTATCTGGTCTCAGAAGCTTAGCAGGTCTGGCCTTTTTAGTATTTAGAAGGGTGCTGTGGGCTATATTCAGAGGAAGGCAATGACAAATTTCCTTTCAATAAATCTTGCCAAGGAAACCCTATGATAGCATTGCCATAATTTGGGGAAGAGATAAAGGAACAAAATAACAAAAGCAATGCTTTGTAAAGGGTATTGCAGCATCTTTTCTAGAAGGGTATGCCTGCCATAGAAACTTGTCACACTGTTCTTGGTGCCTCCCACACATTATTTATGGTGTAAAGCTTACCCCACTGTGGTCTAATGTGCGAAATAAGGGGGTATCTATCTATGTATTTTTTTTCCTGTTTCTAATAGCGGTCAGAAATGGTAAAATAGAGAATAGAGCCTCAAGATGCTAACTGATAAATAGCATAATATGCCAGACCTAACAGTGGTAGAGAAAAGGAAGTGTTGAGTTATAGATGTGACAGTCCCCCGGGGAATATGACAATGAAAGACAGATGGAAAAGATTATAAAATACAGAGATCTACAAACTGAATTTCAGTGCCCCTGGGAAACAAAAACAGCTGTGGTCCCAGTAGTAATAGATGCTCTAGAAGCAATTCCAAACGGCTGACAAAACATCTGAATAAAATCACCAAAGGTAGGATCTCAGTAGCCCAATTATAAAGTGACACTACTTGAACATTAATAACGATGACAACGATGATGATGATGATGATGATGATGATGATGATGGTGATTAATATGCTGCCTTTCCTCCAAGAGTGGGACTCAAGGTGGCTTCCAAAGTCAATTTGTAAAAAACTTTAATAATTAAAAAGAAAAATTGAAAAAAAAAACAATTGCATCTATTTTGCATTTTTAAAATTTTATTTATGGCATTCTGATTACTATTTGATCCTAAGTACTTGAACTCTTTTACTATTTCAATTTCTTCATTGTTTAGGTTGAATTTATGTATTTCTTCCATTGTCATTATTTTTGTTTTCTTTTTACTCAGCATTAAGTCTGCCTTTGCAACTTCATCTTTGACTTTCCTTAGTAATTGTTCCAAATCTGTGATCTTTCCACTAATAGTATGGTATTGTCTGCGTATCTAAGATTTTTGATGCTCCTTCCTCCTATCTTTACTCCTCCTCCTGAGCCTAATCCTGCTGTGCGTATGATATTTTCTACATCTAAGGTTGAACATAGGATGATAAAATGCACCGTTGCCTGATTCCTTTGCCAGTTGGGAACCATTCTGTTTCTCTATATTCTGTCCTAATAGGAGCCTCTTGTCCTAAGTATAGATCTTTTCATCAGGACTATCAAATGTAGTTGCACCCTCATAGCCTTTAGAGCCAACCAGAGCTTTTCATGATCTATACAGTCAAATGCTTTGCTGTACTCTATGAAGCGCAGACTGATTTATTTCCTGGAATTCCTTTGTATGCTCCATTAGCCGTCATATGTACCAGTTTCTAAATTAAATAACAACAAGGGGAAGCCCACAAGCAAAAGTACACTGGAAACTGCTTTCCCCCTTTTCTTTTTGAAAACTGCTGTGTTCCTTGAAAACAAAAATACATCTTTCTATTTGAGAGTTGCATAATATTTTAGTGACTGCTCTCAGTGCATAAGATTTATGATGATCTGATGCTATGTATAATGTTACGTAAGGGTCTTCCTATTAATACATGTTTTTGGAAATAATTTAGGAGAGTAAAGGCCAAACAGCATTATATGAACACCTTGTCCTAAGCATTTTATTCAAGACACTGGGGTTTATCACACTGGGGCTAATATCAGCACTAAAGAGAGATTAAAGCATATTTAAAGCATCCCGCAAATGAAGTAAAAATGGCGAGTAATTGTGTGAATGATTATCGTGATATCGGAAATGCATCATCACAGAAATCTCAAAAGTAAAAAGATGTGCATTAATTCTTCTTTGTGACCACTTTAATGGCTGGTTTTGTGTGAGGTTGTGCGAAATCGTTCTGCATAATTACACAATTTTTCTGGGATATTAACAGGACAAACTCCCAATTTCCTTCATGTGATAAACTCCACTAACAGAAAATATTTCACAATCCAAAGTTTGCCCTTTTTTTTTTTTTTTTTTTTTTGGTTTAAGAAAATGTAATGTTTTCTGGGTTTCACAGGGCCAACTTTATTGAATATTGCAAACAAAATTACATTTTAAATCCTGATATATTTACCAACAATACAAAACTTATATTTTAGATTTAACACCTATGTGCTTTCCCAAAGGATCCATGCCTGTAATCATGTGCCGGTGAAGGACTTGATTGTAGGACTTTTTGGCCTGTGCTGTTGTGTAGTACTGACATTTTTTGGATGCAACCTTAAAGCTGTAAATAAAAATTAAAAATACAGAATAGATGCAAATGCAATACAGATTTTAATTACAAAGAATGTACTCTTCTGTGAAGTTGAAGGCTGGCATCCATAGTTTTTATGGGTTTTCTGAGCTATGTGACCATGTTCTGGAAGAGTTTATTCCTGACATTTTGCCAGCATTTGCGGCTGGCATCTTCTCTGAAGTGGTTTGAGCCTTGATCTATGACTCTGAAGACCAGAGTTTGATTCATCACTGGCCCATGAAAAACCACTGGGTGACCTTGAGCAAGTCACACTCTCTCAGCCCCAGAAAATCCTATGATAGGTTTGCCTTAGGGTCACCATAACTTGGAATGGACTTGAAGGCACACAATCAAATTCATATGATAGTTGGGGCAGCAATCTAAGCTTCCAAGCTCCCTTGAGCAAGGATGCATCTCCTTATAACCGCCAAAGTACCACATAATGTTGGTTCTGCACTGTAGTAATAAAGCCAAGGAAAATTTATGGGGGTGAAACAATCTCAGTCTGGTTTTTTTTTTTCACTTTAAGACTTGGGGGCAGATTGATTGATTGATTGATTGAAATGCCAAGAAGATGAGGCAATCAATAGCAGAATATTAAAATGCAGTTATATTTACTTGTGTAAATGAGTAAAACAGGAGGGAAACATGTTCATAAGCCTCAAAAAGAATATGAAATATAAACCTAATCTTTGCAATTAATTATTATTTTTATTTATTTATTTATTTATTTATTTAAATATTTGTTTATTGCACTTTTTAAGTCTCTCTTTCTCTCTCCCTGTTTGGAAAAAACTAATGTAAACATCCTTATTTGCTACACTGAATAACATTTGGCTGTGTGAGCCCTAGATTGAGATTCCCTCCTGAGCAAGGAGAAAAATGAATTGCTTAGGCTCCTTTTCAAGGAAGGAGCTTTCTACAGTTCGGAGACTAGGAAAAGTTACCTTTTCTCTCTATTCCAACTTTCAGAACAGAAAGTCCTGAAATGGTATACCATAAGATTATGGATTACCAATAGCGCCCAGATTACAGCTCCCTATAGTCATACTGATGTGAGGTTGCTGGGACTTCTCATCCCCAAAAAGGAACCTTTCTAAACTCTTCTCCAGTTATGATGGGATAAGTGTTGGAGTCCGGGGGATAATATGTCTGTGGTAAAGGCTGAGTCTTTCTTATCCAAAATGCTTGGGATGTGTTTAAGATTTTTGTTTTTGTTTTTAATTTTGGAATATCTGTATTTGCATATACATGCATAATGAGATATCTTGGAGATGGGACCCAAATCTAAATAGAAAATCCATTTATGTTTCCTATACACCTTACACACATAGCCTGAAGGTAATTTTATACACTATGTTTTAAGTAACTTTGTGCAAGCAACAGAAGTTTGTGTACACTGAATCATCAAAAAGCAAAGATGTCACTATCCCAGCCATCCCATGAAAAAAGATTTTGGTTTTAGGAATACTTGGGATTTCACAATTCCAGATATAAGGGAGACCCAACCTGTATTATATGTTTAACATGCATTTCTCTTATTGTGATATTCTACTAAACCCTTTAGATGGGTGGGTAAGAAATCTTACTGAATTGTAGGCTGGGCAACCATGGCTAAATCCCTGTTGAGGTGTGATGACCCAAACTGCTTTCAGTCTGCAAATTTATTAGGTTATAAAACTGTCACTGTTATATTTGCCTAAGAGATATGGTTCCCTGATTCAAAGCCGGGCAGAATAAATTCAAGCTCTGAGCCTTTGCAATATCCATCTCTTACATATATCAGCTCTCTCATTAATTCTGCCGGTCTCTTATAAATCTGCGGGCATCTGCAATGCTGTGTGAGATGGGAGACATAAAAATTGCAAATAAAAGATGCAGATTAGGCAACATTTTAACTGGTTTCCTAGCAGTAGGCTGATGGAGAGTCTCTCCTCTGTCCCCGAACGCCGCTCTTGTTACAGCTGCTTAACAGGGTGATGGATGCCACGTCAGTCTCCAGAGTCTGGGAAAACTGAATGAGACGCTTGCATGTAAATGCAAAATGCTAATGACCTCTTTTTGAAAATCCCTTGCTCAGCTTATTTGTTAAAATTGCTGTCAGCCTCATCTTGAATGCAGCTCAAGGTTAGCCTGAAAGGTCACCTGCATATATGGATTCGCACCCACCCACCACCCACCAAGAGAGATACCCTATGGATATAAATAACTATAAAAGATATGTACGCACTAGGGGTATAAATAAAATTAGTTACTTCATTTTTTTATTTAAGGTATTTATATATTGCCTCCCAGCCCAACGCGTGCTCCCAAGGCAATGAACAAAAAATAAAAATAAAAACAGTTGAAAGAGTACAAAGATGACAGTAACAATAATAACAGCCATTAAAATATTCTTTTAAAACTTTTTAAAACAGTCTAAAGCAACCTCCAAATATAATTTTTAAAATGAACAATTTAAACTATCAGTATGCAACCCATAATTTGCATATATAAACTGGGGGTATAAATTGTTTATTTCAAAATAATTTCAATAATTTTCAAATAATAATGTTTTTTAATTTCTTACCTGCCTCTCCCCAAGGTTTGATGAGGGGTATAACATAAATTAAAATACAATATATAACTAACCACCTGAAAACATTTGAAAACAGGTTAAAGCACATAAGCATAGGATTCAGGTGACCATTACACATTAAACCCATCAGACATAAACTTAAAAATATACCCGTTTATCATTCATTGTTTGAAATAAGAATTTCCCAAGAATTTTGAAAAGTTTTCTCCCTATTGAGTGTGATTACAAGAGTTTGTGTGCATTTCTGATTATTTTCCATACTTTTTGTGACAAATTTGTTTGAACAGAAGAACCTTATCACAGGATTTTCTTGGCAAGATTTGTTCAGGCAAGGTCTGCCATTGCCTGAAAGTGTGCGACTTGCCCAAATTCACCCACTGGATTGACATGGTTGAGTGGGGATTCGAACCCTGAGCTCCCAGAGTTCCTGGATCTAGCAAAATTAAAACTATACCTTTAAGTTACAATATTATGCGTAGAGCATAAATGCATAGTTTCATGTGGTAAGATTTGGTAAGATGTGATGTTTTTGTACAGAAAAAAATTAAAAGAATGATTTTATTTTTAACAAATTTTAAAATTTAAACCGGAAGCTTCTCTCTTCTTCTCCTACTGAACCTCATCCCGGTCACCCCATCTCTTCCATTGAGCCCCAGCATTTTAAAGGGATGCAGGTGAACACTACAGTCTGTTTCTGCCAAAAATGCTGACTCCTTTTAAAAACAGCACTAAAGACATATTTCTTTTTAACTGGTATATTTTAAAGAATGTATTAGAGAAGTGTATTGTAATGGTTTTACTGTATAGCATTGTATTTTAACTGCTGGTTTTTATGTGTTTTAATTGTGTTTTAACATGTTGTACCCCTCCTTGAAGAGAGGCTGTAACAAAACAAATGTATTATTCTTATTATGAGACAAATGTTTGGGGGACAGTGGTATCACCCTCTTGGGGGGGGTCACCTGGTTTGCTCTGAACCCACCCCTATTGATACCCCTGACCTAATTGTTAAATTTGGAATCAAGAAGCACACAACAACACACACACACACACACACTTGTTCTGCCATTCTCATGAGGTGGCGACTTTATTTGAATGGA
Organism: Urosaurus nigricauda; assembly: GCA_034509955.1. NCBI lineage: Eukaryota > Metazoa > Chordata > Lepidosauria > Squamata > Phrynosomatidae > Urosaurus > Urosaurus nigricauda. The sequence goes on from JAOEGL010000003.1 coordinate 5,565,596, forward strand.
TGATGTTTCTCCATTACTCACATTTGGGAAATATTTGTTGTCGTGTGCTTTCAAGTCATTTCCAGCTTATGGAGACCGTGGGCAAGATTTATTTAGAGGAGGCTTGCCATTGCCATCTTCTGAGGCTGAGAGAGTGTGACTTGACCAAGGTCACCCAGTGGGTTTACGTGGCTGAGCTGGGATTTGGACCCTGGTCTCCAGAGTCATAGTCAAAACTCAAACCACTGCACCACTCTGGCTCTTTTGGGAAATGTACATACTATGTGTATTTAACAATATTTTTGTGTTATACCTTGCTGCTCTGTCCTAGCCCTGTTAATTTGATTCTTTCCTCTCTTTCTCTCTCTCTTTTGCCTTCACAGTGGGAACGCCTCTGGTTCTTAATCCTCACTTTTTCTTTCTTCCTGACCCTGATCTGGTTTTATTTCTGGTGGGAAGTTCACAATGACTACAATGAAATCAACTGGTGAGTAAAGAGGAAAGTGGCTCTCTGCAGGGCACCTTTCTTTCCAAAGGTTGAATATCCAATGTTGTTTAAGAAAGGTTCCATTTTGGATGATTTTTGGAAAAAACTCTTTTTTCATAGGGGCGGGGGAAATAAACTCTGATAGGGTCACTCTAGGTTGGAAACTCTTTAAAGGCACAAAACAAGAAGTCCAAAAAAGTAACTTTCCCAGCCTCTGGGATCAGATCACCATGGCCTTGGAGTTTATCACATGGGTGGAGTTTCTCTCAATTTTGAAAGAAATGAAAGTGGGGCCAGTTTGGAAATGAGTGAATTCGCTAGTTCAGCAAATTTACGTGATTGCGTATTGATGCTGCATCAGGTTCGGAATGACTTCCTATTGCCAGAAATTCCTCGAAATTGCATGTGATTGTTTCTCAGACAGTAACGTAAAACCCCGCAATTTCGTTCAGAAGGACTTCCCATTGCCTGAAAATGCATGTGGTAGTCTCTCATGCAATAATGTGAAACCCAGTGATTGCATTCAGACTGTCATTGGGTTATGCATCCAATTTCTGTCGTCTGATAAACTCCCTTGTCTGCATTATCTATATACCCCAAATTCCCTCTAAGCTGGCTGCATGCTTGATGTCAGCCACAGATGCTGGCAAAACGTCGAGAATAAACTCTTTTAGAACATGGCCACACATAGCCTGAAAAATCCCCAAAAAACTGTGGATGCCAGCCATGAAAGCCTTCAACGTCACGTTTGACTGCATACTGTTTATGCAGTGCCCAAATTCTGAATTGGGTGAGGGCTGTTTCCACAATGCTCAGGTAAACAACAACAGAGGGGAATAACACCTAATATAACAAGAGGAAGAAAGAAAAAAGTTAGGTATTGACAAAATCTAAAAAGTAATACAGTCTGTATGAATAATATCCAAAGCATTTATATACTGCTTAAAATTCTCAAGACAAACCAAGTAGTATTGGAGTTATATTGTCCATAAAATACATCAAATGAGAACTTAGGTCCTATGTTATCTGAAAAAACAATAATCCATCTCTGATGTCTCAAAAAGCCTTGAAAGACATAGCCTGTGTTGAGAGACTTAGTGGGGAATGAATTTCTTGAATGTCCTCTGATTCCAGTCCACTATCGTTTTCAGCCAGAGACGTTTCAACTAATGGCCACACTATCCATATCAGACTCTGAAATGCAGGAGAGAAATTGGTGATTTCTTTGTATGCTGATCATTTCACATATATAGATACTTCACCATGTGACAGAGTGAACGGCCATTACTAATCCCAGCTTCTGCCAACCTAGCAGTTCGAAAATACGTAAAAATGCAAGAGGGATTTGGGTGGAATTTGGGTCCAGAATACTCTGGTCCAGCCCTGAGTATTTTGGCAAATGTCGAGTAGCCCCATGCAATCTGTGTTTAGTTTAATTATGTCCTTGGGTCACATCCTTTGGGGGAGTATTCCTAGTCTCTCATCCTCAGTGAGCAAAATATTCCTTCTTGGAGACACACCAGAGCCCAGCCACAGCTGCTCAAATTCCATTGTGGGTAGGCCCTTGCTTCTTGAGATTTTGCCAGCGAGGGTCATCTTTGGTTTTAGTGTTTTTATATATATTGAGTGCCTTTTCTTTTCCCCTTGCAAACTCCCTACAACTTGTCTGGAAGCTCTTTGAGAAAAGGGTAGGGTGGCAGCATAAATAAATATGCCACCCACGCCTTTGCAATCAGACATTGGCTGTCTGAGGAGGCGATGCTGACATTAAAAATAGCACCGCGCTCCGTCGTAAAATAATCAGGGAGGAAATAGCAACACAGCAGAAGAGCCTTAATTACCACAAAGCTCAGCCTTAGTGAGAGAGGAAATGTCATTTCCCAGGAGGCCGGGTGTTAAGAACCTCACAGGTGTGCTGTCAGACATTTAGCACTGCCTGATGCAGTTACGCGATCCCACAACATTTTGGTACAGGGAGCAAAAATGTGCTGCATTTTTTGTGCAAAATTATTGTCTGTGGAACCCCAAAGAAACATTTATTGCATAGATGAATTCTTTACCAAATAAATAAATAAATAAATAATCCAGAAATGTGAAAAATCTTTCAAGAGTTGCCCATTTTCTCAACGTCACATCAACTCTTCTTGCTGAGGATGAGAAAACTTGCAAGAATTTACGTTGCCTCTTAGGACCCCTGGGTTCTATGGGACAATGACAATCAAGGTCCAGCCCAGATTCATAAACCTATTTCTCATTTTCATAAACTGTTTTTGTCTCTTCTTGACGCCAGAGCTTGACACAGTGTTGAATGTGGCACATTTTAGTCTAGCAAGGTGCCTGTAATTTTTATTTCATTTCCATAAAAGTATTTCTGTCCAGACTCTTGTCATGAGATCCCAAGATAGCAGACAGGTAAGGCAATCTAAACAATTTTAAACAATTCCAGATAAAAACAATAAAATAATTTACAGGTTGAGTCTCCCTTGTCTGAAATGCTTGGGACCAGAGCTATTTTGGATTTTGGAGTTATTAATTTTATTTTGGAATACCTATATTTGCATATACATACATAGTGAGATACCTTGGATATAAGACCCAGGTCTAAACAAAAAATTCATTTATGCTTAATATATAACTTATGCACATGGAAAAAGTAAGTAATTTTATATAATAATTTTCATAATTTTTTGCATGGAACAAAGTTTGTTCAGAAAAAAAAGTGTCACTATCTCAGCCACCCATGAAAAAAGTTTTGGTTTTTGGAATATTTTGGATTATGGAATTCTGGATGAGACAGACTTGACCTGTAAATAGAATAAAAGCAAAGGGGAAAAACATTAAAACTATGTACATATACATTTTTTTAAAAAAAGATTAGGTCCCAAAGGCTTTAAGAGGTAGCCAGGTTTATCTTAGTGCTTAAAAGATACCAACATTGGTGCCATCTGGGCTTCTAAAGAGGGGATTTCATAAATAGGGTGCCACAGCAGAGAAGGCTTGTGAAAGTACACAACAACAAACAACAACAAGAAAACCCTACAAAATTCATGGGGTTGCCATTAAGTCAGCGAGTAACATGATGGCACATACTTTTACTTTTTAAACTTGTTCAGTTTGGAGGTGTCTTAATCTCATATTACACATTTTCCTCCAATTTACATTGTTCATAAACCTTTACTATATTGGGAACAAAATATTCTGCACCTCTTTCCTTTTTCTTTGGCTTCTTTCTTATATAACCTTTTAAAAATCCTCTCTATTATTGTGGGGGTACCTTCCCCTGATGATCAAAAGCAACTTTAGTAGTTTCATAACTGGGATGAGATTTAAATTAAGGTCACTTGGAATCACAGATTTCAGCCACTTTCCATCTCGGTGGGACAGTGAATCCATTCTATGTTATATGGACTTTAAAGAAGTTTGCTGCAATGCTGATCCTTGAGTCTCAGTTTCGAGAGGGGGGGGGGGGGAGAAGAAGTGAAGTATAAATATTTTGGGGATAAGGCTCACCATCTTACATAGATAGTGCCTTTTAACATTTGCACTGAAAATTGGAGGAGATTCACTGACATTCCTATTGACAACAAGGCCACCAGCTGCTTATTTTTTCACCACCAGTGATATTCTGCTTTCCAAATCTGTGAGAGTTCAACCACACAAACACCTATCTGTTCTTTGCTTATTTATCTTCAGAGTAATTCATTGTTCTGTGGCTATTAGTCATGATGGATTTAGGATACTTGCATCTACAGATTGTTTTGTAAAATTGGCACAGAAAAGATATTGTTATAAACTGGGGTTTTGTGTCTGTGCATGACCATGTTGGTCTCAGAAATGCCAACACCCTTGGTACTCATTAGTTTGTGCCCTGACTCCCTCCTGTGACATTGACTGCCTTCAAACTGTCACTATACTCACCTGGCCTAGTCATCTAATGTGACTCTTGGCTACCAGGCTGAAATTGATCAGCGTCATTGGGCTACAGTGCTTGGCTTTGCAGTCAGTTTCCAGTGTCTGAATGAGTGGTGGATTATGACTCTGGAGAGCATGGTTTGATTCCCAACTAGTCCATGAAACCCACTGGGTGACCTTGGCCAAGTCACATGCTCTCAGCCACATCATCCAGCCTTGCCATAGCTGATTAAAGATGTGACTATATGTCTCTGAATTCTCCCTGCTAGCTTAGTTAGTGGCCAGGCTGATAAGGACACTCTGGAAGTTGGCATCTGAAAAATCAAGTTTTCAAAATTGTGGCGAGGCTGGTTTAGACAAGATGGGGCAGGATTCAGAATCATGCGTGCCTCCTTATCATGTTGGACTGCAGTTCCCCTCCATTGGGTGTGCTGGCTAGGGCTTTTGGGAATTGCAGTTCAATGGGATTCTTACCCCAGGCTGGAGGAACCAGTTGTCTCAGCCAGTGTATGATTAACTGTGTGGTGTGCCATGCTCTGCCATTCAAGGTGCATGAGCCCTATTTTGTTCCATTCACACATTCAATTTTTGCCTTTTGTTTTTGATGGGGGGGAAAAGGGAATTTAATCCTTCATTCAGTCTCACGGAGCTTTGGCAGCATCAAATACCTGTGTCTAATCTCTTTTCTCAATTCCCTCTGTTTGATCCTTCAGGTTTTTATACAATAGAATGGGATACTGGAGTGACTGGTCCATTCCAATCCTTGTTACCACTGCTACTGGCTTCATATATATCACAGCTTTATTGGTGAGATTTCTACTGCTGCTGCATTACGTAAAATCCCAACAAGATGTTATTTGCTAAGCCTAGGAACACAGCATTGCATTTCTCCTCCTGACAGTGTGCCTGTATGGGCAGTTTTGTCGCTTTGATTTGTATGTGATGCCGTCTCCTGTAGAGCTGTTGAGAGGACTTCAGGCTTTAGACAGCAAGCGAGATTTTAACAGAGGGGATTGAAGTAAACATGAAGGGAATAGTCAACAGCATTCAGTCTGTCCACAGATTCCTGTCTCCATGAGACAAAAATGCAGACTAGTCTCACCTAACAATTTACAAGGGTGAAAAACAAACAAACATCCCCACTCAACTGCTGTTCCTGAAGCAATAGTTTACTGGTAAAGCCCAATCCACCCCAGACTCTAAAAGTGGCCTAAAGTCAGCTGAGAAGGCCAGTAGTCAAAAATAGTAGTATTATGTGGGTTCAGCTGATTTTCAGGTGGAAATTGGGAGACTCTTTCCAACACAGTCCAAGGGGAGTGAAAATGGCACTCCTCACCTGCAATTGCCCACTCCTGATTTTCCATTGGCTGCTGATCTGTTTCAAAGCATAATTCAAAGTGCTGGTTTTGACTTAGGAAGCCCTATATCTCCCCTTTATGAGCGCATGAAAGCACTAAGATCATCTATAGAGGCCCTCCTCTCTGTCCCATCACTCTCTCAGGCTCATTTGATGGGAACAAGGGAGACAGGGACTTCTTGATGGCTTCCCCAGATGTTTAAACTCCCTCCCTGTGGAGGCCAGGATGAACCCATCTATGCTTTCCTTCTGCTGGCAGGTAAAAACATTCCTGTGCTATCAGTTGTTTTCAAACTGATGAGGTTTGGGCCTTTAAATACTGTGCAAATCAGATTCTAAGGTTTAAATACATTTTAATTTTTAATGTGTGATCATAGAATCCTAGAATCTTAGAGTTGGAAGAGACCCCAAGGGCCATCTAGTCCAACCCCCCTGCCATACAGGAATTCTCAATCAAAGTCTATCCAACATATGGCCATCCAGCCTCCTTTTAGAAGTGTAATGTTTTTAACTTTTAAAAACTTTAAAAATTTTTTTTCTAAACTATGTCTACATTTTAATGCCTTTGCATTGTTTTTAATTTGTACTGCTTTCAACTTGTTGGTGGCCACTTTGAGTCCCTTTATCGGGGAAAAGAATATAAATAAGATATTAATACAATACAATAATAAATAAATAACTCCTGCATGTAGATTCTCATTAAAAAAGACACAGCTGAACTCTAAAGTCTTCCCAATAACACTTACTTCTAACTTTATGATAATATAATTCTGTGAATGGAACTGTCAGCAGCACCGGGGGACTCAAGCTTTCCTGAATCAAGAATCCAGCCTTCTCCAATCTGGTGTCCTTTAGGTTATTAGACTGCAACTCATAGAATCCTTTATGATGGGTACCATTTAGTAGCTGGTGCTGGGAAAACACCATAAAGGATGGCCAACATAGTGCTATGCCCTGTTCCTGACCGAATACTATGGGAACTGAATGCTAGACTTGATTAACCTTTTTGTTACCAACTAGTTTGAGAGCCAGAGTGGTGCAATGAGATGACTCTGGAAAAGATCATAATGCTCTGAAACATGGGAGGCAGCAGGAAAAGAGACTGTAGATGGATGGATTCAGTCAAAGAAGTCATGGCCTTTAATTTGTAAGACCTGAGCAATGATAGATGGAGATCTGGGAGGTTTCATTCATAGGAATGTCATAGGTTGAGGTGAATTAGAAGACAGATAACAAAAACAAACTGACTAGTTTAACTGTTTTATCCATTTCCCCCCAGATTTTAGCTCTGTGCCACATAGCAGTAGGACAACAAATGAACTTACACTGGATCCACAAGGTAAGTTGTTGTACACCAGAAACTACTGAGACACTGAATAAAAACCAAATGAGACTGAAGCTGTGCACCCTTGCTTGAAATTAATCCCCACTGAAAGAAATGATATAGTCGGCCATCCATATCCATGAATCCTCTGTCAATGGATTCAACTGTCCACAGCTTGAAAATATTTTTCAAATATATGAATTTCAGATGCCATTTTATTATGCCATTGCATTTAATGGAAATTGAGCCTTCATGGATTCTGGTATCCGCAGCGGGTTCTGGAACCAAACCTCGGTGGATACCAAGGGCCCAAAATATCCACAAACTCCAGTCCATCAACTACACTGGTTAACACCCCAGCCTTATCATATCTCCTTTCTCGTTCCCAGCCTGCACACACCATGTTCCAAAACTCTCTCCACCATTCTTATCATCATCCACCCACCCTGACCTTAGCCAACATCTTCCCTCCTGCCTTTGTCACTCAACAACCATTGTGAAAATGGGACTTGTCCCATCATTGCCATACCCCCAGGTTTTGCATTCTTTGACTATTTGTATAATCTGATGATAGTTCTACCTGGGCACCAGTTCACTCCATGCATCTGAGAAGGTAAACCAAATCTGTGAAAGCTTATTCTACAACTTCTTTCTCTTGGTATGTAAAGTGATCTTGTAGCATTTTTGAGACTAGCTGAAAGAAAGAAGTTGGCAGCATGAGCTTTCATAGACTTAAATCTACTTCCTCAGATGCATTTGGCACATTCTATCCTGGTTCAAATGCATCTGAGGAAGTAGACTTAAGTCTACGAAAACCCATGCTGCCAATTTATTTCTTTCAGTTAGTGTCAAAGGTGCTACAAGATCGCTTTGCATACTGATTTTACAGCAAACATGGCTATATCATTGAATTATTTCTCTTAGGTTAGATGTTGTAACAAAGGTGTTACAACATCTCTTTCCATAGTGATATTCCAGACTAACATGGCAATGGCTATGAATTATCTCCCCCTATTTTTTCTTGCTTAAGGAGAGGTTCTCAGAGACCTGAACATTATTTCAAGGGTCTCTCCACGATGAAAAGGTTGAGAAAGACTGTTCTGGGGACTGAGTCTTCCAGGTCCAATTATTGCACTACACAACACTGTCTTAAATTGTTCATCTGTGATATCTTTCCCAGAGATGCTGTAACAGGGGGCTGTGAGAACAGAGGCCGCCTGCAGAAGTGTTCTTGTACCACTAGCTGTTCGTTCCAGTACAATTGTCAGAGGCGATGCCCCCAATACTTGGACTATGTCCTGTAACCTTCAGAGCTGCTTATTTAACTGGATGGGTTTGTTATTCCTTGCTACCAATTCTCACCCCTCCAAATGAGAATCACATCTGCTTGACAAAAGGAATCAAATAGCGGATGAGATAAAAGTACATGACAGACGCTTCCATCTGAGTGGCAGGAGGGTGAAACAGTCTGTTCTCTCTGCCAAAGCTTTTGGAAAAAATGTCTTTCTTCCCTGATAGAATCTAATGCAAAGTAAAACTCATTAGGTTAGACCAGTAGAAAGAAACTTTTTATCAGTGCTTTGCTATTGTACTCCAGAAAGCCTTCTGCATCAGTCAATTCTGAGAATAATTTAACTACTTCTCCCCACTCCCTCCTCCTCCTGTGTTTTTAAAAGAGAGGTCATTCCATCAATCTTTACATCCCCTCCTTTCCTTGTTGCAAAGAAGCAGGGAATGGATGGGGTCATTTTGAATGGCATTCCTTTTTTCTCTTTTTCTTTTAAAGATAAAATGCTCCCTCTTTCCTTGTTTATTTATGGACTTAGCTTGCAAACCCATTGAAAGTTTTGGGTCTAGCATCCTTTGGGATTCTAAGTGTTGCATTCCAAAGAAGTAACATTTCTAGGCACTAAACAATTATATTTATGCCCCCTAATTTCAAATTGGCCCCCCATGTCCACAGATTTGTCATCCATGAATTCAACCATCTACAGCTTGAAAATATTCAGAAAAATATATACATTCCAAACAAAGCAAACCTTGATTTTGCCATTTTATATATGGGACACCATTTTATTATTCCATTGTATTTAATGAGGCTTGAGCATCCCTGGATATTGGTTAGTTTAAACTATGGTTTATCAAAGCGTACCAAGATCAGAATCCACATTTTTTCTTGTTTCAAAAAAGTCATAGTTCTTCATTTCTCATAGGAGTAGAGGCACAAATATAATAATATTTCTCATGTTCTTGCATTGCAGATTGGGCTGGTGACAACTCTGATATCAACTGTTGTAACAATGTGTTCTGTAGCCCAGCTGTGGGACGATGAATGGGACATGGTGGTTATATCATTGCAAGTAAGTATTTTGTTTAAGGAGAGAAAAATGCAAAAGTGGGACAAGATAGTAATACAATTTTAGATTGCTGGGAGCTATAAGTAGGAATGTATTCTTGGAAATGCTTCTTTAAATTGAAAGGAAATGTCTGAGAGAACCAAAAAGGAAATAATGCAATCCCACAATATGTCAAATCTGTGGAAGTCATTGGCTTTGGAAAAGTTACTTTTTTAAGATTATAATTCCCAGACTAGCTTGGATAGACTGGTCAATAACTCTGTTGGCTGAGGAATTCTGGAAATTATAGTCTAAAATAAGCTTTGCAAACTCATTGCTACAGGATGTGGTGAGGGGTACAGATACAAATGGTATTAACCCAAAATAAAAGACTTAGGCTGCATCTAATAATCCAGGCTGACATTACTTGAACTGCCATGGCTCAATGCTATGGAATTCTGGGAGTAGTAATTTCGGGAGACATTTAGCTTCCTTTGTCAGAGTTCTGTTGCCCCATCAAACTACAGTTCCCAGAATTCCATAGCACTGAGCCATGATAGTTAAAGTGGTTTCAAACTGCATCGATTCTACAGTGTAGACGAAGCCTCAGATGTCCAGCCTAGGTGGTCTTTCTCCATCTGAGCCACTCTGAGAACCTTTGTGGCTGAAGAGTGGGGTATAAATACTCTAAATAAATAAAGAAACCTGGATTATTCTGCAGTATGGATCCAGCCTTAGATGAATATAAGGACGGATAGACATTCAGTGTATTGTATATGAATCATACATAAATTTCATGCAGGGGTAGCCATGTTGGCCCTATAGCAAATCCAATCAAAATCCACTAAACTGTGATACCTTTATTGGCCAACCAAAATGCACAGTATGCATGTTGCAAGCTTTCAAAGCTTCACTGGCTTCTTCATCAGGCCGGGTGTTACAAACCAAACAGGAGAAAAAAATTGAAAATGTTAGTCATAGGCCTGCATTTTGCTGTGTCTGTTCTTAGTTAAGATGATATGGAGGGACATATCTTGCAAACTGGCACCTCCTCCTTCTGCAGGATATCTCATTGTGTATATGTAAATATTTCAAAATTTGAAAAACTCCAAAATCCAAAAGGCATCTAGTCCCAAGCATTTTGGATAAGAGAGACTCAACCTTTTACCCATGTCTGGCTCGTTTGTCCTCAGTTTGTTCCCAGCTTTAAAATCACATGTTTTCCTATGTTCTAGGAAGTTTTAATAAATAACTGGAGCTGAAGCTATCTTGTTTATAATGCTGTTTGCTATATTTAAAATTAGTGAGCAAACCTCAGAGGGTGGTGGAGTCTCCTCCTTTGGAGTATTTTAAGCAGAGGACATCTGTTGGGATGCTTTGATAGTGAGTTTCTGTGTGGTGGAAGAGTGTTGGACTTGATAGCCCAGGTTCAGCCAGTGGGTTTCCATATTTAAATATCTGTGGAGATATATCATGTGGAAGATGGAATGAGCTTGTCTTCTGCTGATTCAGAGGGAAGAACCAAACAAATTGACTCAAAAGACAAAAAAAAGTTGGTTTGGATGAAACATTAGGAAGAGCTTCCTGATGGTAAGAGCTGCTTGATAGTGAAACCTTTCGATGTGGTGGACTCTTTGTCATTGGGATTGTTTAAACAGAGATTAGGACATCTGTCAATTATATTTTAGTGGTGGTGGATTTCCAGCACGGGCAAGGGTTGATTAGATGGCCTTTGGTAGTCTGTGTTTCTACATGCTTTAGCTAGGAATCCTGCATTGAGCAGGGAGTTGGACTCTATGGCCCATGAGACCCCTTCCTATAATTGTATGACTCTATATGTCCAAAGAGGAGAACCCTTGAGACCTCTTCCAACACTATGATTCTATGACGTCCGTCATCAGGGTCAGAGTAGATGGTCCAGCTTAGCCCCATATTGTTAACTCGACAGCATCTCTTCAATGTCTTAGGACAGGAGGGGGACTCCGCATCCTCTCTTCCATGATCCTTTTTAAAAAGAAAATGCTGAGGACTGAAACCTGGATCTCTTGCATACCCAGCTGCCATCCTTTCCCTGTCCTGATGTGGCTATTCTAAGATTCTTTAGTACCCATGCCAGCTTTGAGATGTTTCCCCCCTCCTTTTGTCACTAAGGCTGAAGTTTTCAATAGAAAGAAGCATCACATCCTTCATCCTCTCAGGCTGTGGTTGTCATGGCGATGTTCCCAGCCTCCTTATCTTTTCTGGGCTGGCGGGTAGCCAGCTTATCTCTCTGACTGGGGATACTTGAACTCTTGTCGTTTGCAACTTTGTTGCTGCTTTTCTTGTCGGAGCAATGGGCAGTGCCACAAGGAAGGCTGGCCAGGCCTGGAAGATGGTACTGTGGTCACCCCCACAAGGCAAAGGAGCTCTGGGAAGCACGGAGGTTGGCAAACGCTTTGCTCAGCCACGTTGAGTAGTGTGTGTGCTGAACCCTGCATTTTAAGGAAGATAAGTTCATCATTAACCTCATCGGGTTGAGTGCATAGTAAAATACAGTATATGCAATATAACTGTACATTATTTATATTAGTATTTTCAGCTTTTATCTACACTTTGTTATGTCTTGTCCTCCTTTACAGTTATGACATCTGGTCACCCTGCCTTAAGGCATCCAGTCCAATTTCTTACTCATTGCAAGAATGGTATAACTTAGTACAACATCACTGACAAATGGCTTAACTCTACATATGCATCTCCACCTTCTGAGGCTGCCCGCTGAGCATTTCAGAAAGTGACATGGAATTTGTGTCTATGCAGTCTCAATTTGATGGTTCTGTCCTTTAGAGCACCAGAGAACATTTTAAATATTGGACTCTTGTCATTTGGAAGATGAAGTGGCCTTGCATTCTGCTGCTCAAGAAGACAGACTAATGGATTTAAATTACAAGAAAGGAGATTCTGAGTGCATCTACACTGTAGAAGTAATGCTGTTTGGCACCATTTTAAGAGCTGTAGCTCCATTCTATGAAATTTTGGGATTTATAGGTTGACAAGGTCTTTAGCCTACTCTGCTAAAACATGTTTGTGTCTCACAAAACAAACAAACAAAAAATTCCAGGATTCTGTCAGATGGAGCCATGGGAATTAAAGTGGTTTCAAGCTGCATTATTTCTATAGTATAGATGCACCCTTTGATGAAACATTAGGAAGAACTTCCTGGTCATAAGAGCCATTTGATAGTGGAAAAAACAACCTGAGAAGATGGTGGATTCTTCTTTGTTGGAATCTTTTAAACAGACTTCGAATACCCACTTTTCAGGGGTATTGTGATAAACTCTATAAGTCTGGATTCATAGAATCATAGAAGAGTTGGAAGGGACCCCAAGGGCCATCCAGTCCAACCCCATTCTGCCATGCAGGAACTCTCAATCAAAGCATACATGACAGATGGCTATCCAGCCTCTGTTTAAAGTCTTCCAAGAAAGGAGATGCCACTACTCTCCAAGAGAGTGTGTTCCACTGTTACCGTCTCTTACCGTCAGGAGGTTCCTCCTAATGTTAAGGTGGAATATCTTTTCATGTTGCTTGCATCCATTGCCCCGTGATCTACTCTCTGGAGCAGCAGAAAACAAGCTTGCTCCATCCTCAATGTGACACCTCTTCAAATTCTTATAGCACTTTTTGCAAAAGGTGAATAAATGCTGTTACTGACCATCTGTGTGATGGTCTTCTTTTAGTGCAATTTCTACCTCACTTTTATCTCCTGTTGTCACTTGGCTATACTGTAAATACAATAGTATTTTAACTGTTTCCCTCTGTTTGTCTTACCTCCTAGGCAACAGCTCCCTTTCTGCATATAGGAGCCCTTGTGGCTGTTACAGCTCTCTCTTGGTTGATATCTGGTCAGTTTGCAAGAGCAGAGAAAGCCAGTGAGTAGCAGCTTTCTTTTTTTTAATAGTCACATAAGGGCAAGAATGACATGTGATGGAGAAAGACCTGGGTCGGATAGGAGCTTAACTAGGATTTGAAGCTACTTGAGAAATCCTGGTGCAAGCTAATCACTGTCATTGTTTTCTTTAGTGTAACACTTCACCAAGCTTAATACAGAGAAAGGGCAGTGACAATTCATGGGGGGTAAGGAAAGCATATATAATTCATCCTCAATCATGATAAACAGATTGAGAAGGCTTACATCTGCAGCATCCCTCTGATTTACCAGGCTTTGCCAACCTGGTTTTGATTTATCTTTACAGCCACAGGGACTAGAAACCTGGATTTGAATAATAATAATAATAATAATAATAATAATAATAATAATATAGAGGAGGTACATGATGTAATAGAATAGACTAGGGCTGCTGCTGCACTGCAGAAATAAAGCAATTTGATACCACACTTCAGCATCCATGGCCGAATGCTATGCAATTCTGGGATCTGTAGTTTAGTAGGGGCACCACAGCTCTCTGACAGGGAAGGCTAACTTTCTCACAAAATCAAAAATCCCCAAATTCCATAGCATTGAGACATGGCAGCTAAAATAGTACCAAACTGCTTTATTTCTGTGGTGTGAGAGCAGCCTAAGGTGTAATGTGTAGTTATGCGTAGTTATGGAATGGGTTTTATATGGGATGGGTATTGTGATTTTATTGTGGTTTTAATATTTGCAATTTTACATTGTTTTTATCTGATTTTTAATATTTTTTTTATTGCAATATGTTTTAAAATTGTTATTGTGAGCTGCCTTGGGTCCTTTCGGGGAGAAAGGCAGGATAGAAATTAATTAATTAATTAAAAATAAATACATAGGGAAATTATTTTGGTATTTTTTGTTACCTAGAGCCCCCATTGAGCAAAGTGGGGGCTACATAGAGCCTGGGCTCCCAAACCTATTGTTTTGGCCCTTGACCTCTTCACTAGATCATCCCTTTTCTTGCAAAAGAGACAGAGAGAGAGAGAATAGGTGAATTGTTTTTCTTTGAGACTTCTTGGAGCAGCTATTCACCTTCTAAATATATTGCTGCCCCCTCCCCCAGATTGTTTAACATAGAAAGATTTTTTTTCAAAATTAGAAGTGCTCAGTTGTGTTTTCATTGTTTGGGGATATTAGTGAGAGGCATTTTTGACAGTCCATGTAGCTTCTGAAGAGTCCATGGAGCAGAAAATTTCCTCTTATTTATCGCAGTTCCACATCTCTATTTGGAGAAGAACTAGAAAACAAAAATGTTCCTGTGGGAGGGTGTGAGAAGCATATCTTAAAATGGTCTTTTGGGGGGAACTGTTGAAGAGAGTGGTGGAATTGTGCTCTCCCAAAAGAACTGAAAGATATCGCCATGTTAGTCTGAAAAAATCCATACGCAAAGGGAATCTTGTAGTACCTTTGACATTAACCGAAAGACAGAAGAGAAAGAAAGATATGCTACCAACTTTGATCTTTCAGTTAGTCTCAAAGATGCTGCAAGATCCCTTTGCATACTGACCTCCCAAAAGAGTGAGGGATAGGAAATAAAAGTGATTGGAATCTCTCCTCTTGAGAAACTTTGGTATAATTTGATCTAAAGAATTGTGGTCCTGTATAGGTTTGTCAGGTCAGGTCAGGTCTGCTCCATGGCTTGAGATTTTAGAGCCCGAACCTGAGACCTAGGCATGATACCTCAAAATATCTCAGGAGGAAGATACTAGTGATATTATTAAGCAGGCTTTCAAGATTAGTGTAGAGATAAGGAGAAGCTATGTAGATCCCAGTGGCTTTTAAATAGGAAATGTTGGCTTATTGTTAGTGTCTTGAGATAGCTATCTATAAATCTCCCCATAATGGGTAATGTTAGCAATAAACACAACAAAAAACTCTCTGGAGTGTGGTAAATATACAAAATAAGACAGAAGAACTGCAAAAATATAATGCTGAAAGATACATGTTTAACAAATAATCATCAAAAATGAACTTTCTATAGCAACGTTCTTAGAAATATAGCCTCATTATATCACAACACAATCATACAAATTCCATGAAAACAAATACTCTTTACCATAAGGCGATATCATATTAGTTTAAGGTCCAAAACATAGTTCATTGATTAAGTAACATCATAGTGTCACAATACATATACAGGTATGATTATGTTGTGATATAGTAAGACTATGTTCATTCATAAGAATGAACTCATGTTTGATTATTATTTGTTGAAGAGGTATATTTAAACTTTATATTACTGGGGTTCATCTATCCTGATTTGTCTATCTATAATTCTCCCAGCAGCTCTCTGGTATCTTTGTTGCTTTGAACTGTTCTAGGTGACTATCAGTACTATTCCATGTTAATGTTTTCTTCACCTTGGACTGGCAACAATTGACTGTTTTATTCCTTGCTGGTTCTGTTTATCTGGACTACTGACTTGCTGTAATGACTTCTGGACTGGCTATTGACCCCCCTCTTGGTTCTCCCTTCATTTTGCTGGATAGACTGTTAGTGACCTGGACTGGATTAACTACCCTACAGCTCTTGCACTCCAACTGCCCGAATCCTGGGTCATTTGCTGACTAGAGCACAGGACATTTGTCTAGCAAAGGGTATATCCACACCTACACAATTAGAGAACTTTGGTTCTACTTTAACTGCCATGGTTCCATCTGATGTAATCCTCGGATTTGTACTTTCCTGAGATACTTAGACATCTGTATCAGAAAGCTTTAGTGATGCCATTCAAGGGAGGGCACTGGAGAATTCTAAGTATCTTATGAAACTACAGATACCAGAATTCCATACAATGGAACTATGTTCGTTGACGTTGTATCAAACAGCTACAGTTTTGCAGTGTGGATACACCCAAAGTCTAACAAATGAGTAAAATATATACAGTACACCCTTGAAGGCAGCAAACATGCCCTGAGATTTCTGCTCCTCACCCAGATGCATCTGAGGAACAGTGAAGAGGATCCAGGCCCTGAGATCTGGTCACCTTGTCCTGTATCTTGGTGATTGTATTCCACAACCATGGAATGACTATATCGTATCTTTACATGTTACAAGAGAGACTGTGGCCTTTGTTGCTTCACTTTTAGGAAAAGTGATGAGCCCTGAACTGAAACATTTTATCATCCATCCCTCCATCCATCCACCCCTTTCTTTCTTTCTTTCTTTCTTTCTTTCTTTCTTTCGTTCGTTCTTTGCTTCTGCCTTCAGCTTCTCAGATGCTGACATTTGGAGCCTACTTTGCAGTTGTCCTTGCACTTTACCTTATCCCACTCACCATCTATTCCCCTTGCATAATGGAGAAGAAAGATCTTGGACCCAAACCTGCCATTATTGGTCACCGTGGAGCACCCATGGTAAGTATGAATCTCATTGCTCTCTCCAGCCATTTTCACACACACACACCCCTATTTTGGGGGGTATTCCTTAGACAGAGCCAGTGTGTTGTAGTGGTTTGAGTGTTGGATTAGGACTCTGGCAGACCAGGGTTTGGATCCCTCCTCTGCTGTGGAAACTCACTGGGTGAGTCACACTCTCTCAACCTAAGTGGAAGGCAATGGCAAACCTCCTCTGAATAAATCTTGTTGAGAAAACTCTGTAACAGAACATCAAGAGCAGTTTTTGTTGCAATGTTAAATTAAATGGATAGCCTGTGTGTTTGATTTAATAGAGTTTCTAAAAAGGCTCCTGAAATAAATGAATTTTTTGAAATACTGGCCTAAATCCTGTTGTTACTTCTGATTAGAGCAGACCTATCTGACCAGTAACTGACTCTGTAATGCAAGGGTGGGGGAATGTAGCTCTGTCCATGAAGGTAAAGACATAGCCTGGGTCAATAGCTGTGGTGAATCAACTGATGGAAATAGAGGAGGAGATCTATCTGCTGAAAAAGAATTAACAATTGAGGTCACCTTTTGATCAGAGAAGGAGGCCTCATCACTTGCAGAGAGATCTTGAACTAAAGGACCCTCATTGCAGCCAGCTAGTGGACTCAATACGGTGTTAAAGGTGGCAAATAGCTGATGAGGAATACGAGCTTGAGTCTGACTCTTCCCTTGCAAATGGGATTGTCGAGATTATCTACATTAGGATAATAAGTTGCACAAGCAGTCCTCCGCCTTTGACGCAATTTATCTGATGGATTCTGTCTCCACTCCCTTTCTAAATGACACACAATAGTTCATTCCATACACAGGTCTGCATGAGGCCAAGGTCTTGGTTGGTGCTGTATGACTAAGCGAGGCTTTGATGGGGCCACAACTTCAAGAGCAGTTTTTGTTACAGTGTTAAAATTAAATTGATAACTAGAGTTTGCATTTAATACATCCTCCACATCGCTCTGGTCCACTAGTAGGTCTTCCAGCTCCATCCCATACCCTAGTAGTAGAATTTAAAGATATAGCCATGTTAGTCTGTAGAATCAGTATGTAGAGAGAACTTGTAGCACCTTAGTGACTAACTGAAAGAAAGAAGGTGGTAGCATGAGCTTTAGCCAAATGCATCTGAGGAACTAGACTTGAGTCTAGGAAAGCTCATGCTGCCCACTTTTTTCTTTCAGTTAGTCTCAAAGGTGCTAAAAGATCTCTCTACATCTTATTCCCTGGTACCCCATTCATGCGTTTGTCCCTCCACTGCTCCCTAGTTGGACCCTAAAACCAATTGAGGACTTGAGAAGAGGAATTCAGAGATATCCTAGGACTTGTCTACATGGATTATTTACTACAAATCCCCATTGGCTCGCCATGTCCTGTTTACATGATGCAGGGCCACCCCCCCCCCCCCCCCCAGTTGAGCATGGACTGTCTCCACAATGTCTTTGTTCTTTCTTCCCCTTAACCTGAATATAAAAACCCCTACCTTTTGCTCCACGTTTTTTTGACTCTGCAATGACAACAGGCAGCTACCTTCCCACGCTGTCCCTGCAAGCCATCTGGTGTCACTGATGCAGGTACGAGTCACTCTGAGGTCAGAATGATGTGCAGGTTTCGATAACATGGCTGGCACCTTGTTATGAACTCAGTGGCACTGTTGAGCGACAAATGAGAGTTGTGTGGGAAGGCAGACCTTGTCATAGCTGTGGAGAGAGCACAGGTAATGGGGAGAATTTGGAGGCAGAATACTCAGGGGCAGAATACTTGGGGACAGCCTGCAGTATTCTGGCCAGTGAAAACAATTCCCTAGAGAAATCCCAACAATGCTTCACTTGTGTGACCGAGGGAAAGGAGGTAACATCTTGCCTTTGCAGACACCAGAAAATGATTTTATATCCCTGCATCTATAACTTCCTCCAACTCAATATCTAGGTTTCTAAACAAGACCAAATCCAAAATTCCTCCAGCTATGTGAGTGGGAAGGTGTGGTGTGTGTGTATATATAATTTTTATTCAACCAGCCAGTGAGTGGGAGGGTTTTTCACTTTTTCCAGATTAAAAATTTTCAGGAAGGAGGAAGAATTTTGAAAAAAATGAAGAGGTATTTCTGTGAATATTGAGATCCTCACAAATAACACACACACACACACACACACACATGTTATAATATATTTTTGTGTATTATTTTATGAAATTACAGTGAGCCCTTGGTATCACCTGTGGACAACAAAATCCATGGACGTGCAAGTCCCATAAAATAGAATGGCACAGTAAAATGGTATCCCTTATATAAAATGTCAAAGTCAAGGTTTGCTTTTTGGAATTTATATATTTTTAAAATATTGTCAAGCTGTGGATGGTTGAATCCATGGATATGAAGGGCTGACTGCATCTATTTTTATATAATGTATTTTTCCTTGATAGAGAACACCTTTGATATTAGGTGCTGTGTTAGAAGTGTTGTCACTACAGTTTCCCCTTTCTAGAGTGTTGGATTTTTCAACATGCAAACAGGCAGGAGGGGAAGGGAAATGGGGAGAGGACTGGTTTGCTGGTTAGTGATCTCATTACGTCCCTCTGTTACACTCCGTGGGAGGACTGTACCTCCCACGCTTTGCATACAGGAGGGGAATGGTACAGACCCCTCTCCAAATATCCAGGGTGTATTTGATACTACAGAATAAGAGCACTATGATTCCACTTTAACTGCCATGGCAACATCTTTTTGGGATTTGCAGTTTAGGGATGAATACTTAGAATTCACAGTCAAAAAGCTCTAGTGCTTGTCCAAACTTAGAAACCCCATTTCCTATAGGAATTCTATAGGATGCACAAATGCAAGTTAAAGTGGAATTGCAGTGCTATAAATGTATAATGTGAAACGGCCCTAGTCAAGGCTGGGAAAAGACTCTAGGTCTGAAATCCTGCAGTGTTGCTGCCAGTCAGAGTAGACAGAACTGGACCAGATGCACCAAGGGTCAGATGCACCAAGAATGCATCTAAGGTACCTTTCTTCTGACCTGTACACATACTTTTTCTTACTGCTTGTCCTAGCAAAGTAAACCATATTGGGGTCAACATCTTTTCCCTTCTATAAAAAGTGCCATCTTTATTATCTTCTCTTCTGTCTCAAGGTGCAGCTGCACTTTAGAAATAATGCAGTTTGACAACATTTTAGCTGCCATAGTGCCATCCTACAGAATCCTGGGTTTTGTAGTTTGGTGAGGCACCAGCGCTCTTTGTCAGAGAAAGCTAAAGACCTGTTGAACCTACACAGGTTAGGATTATACGGGATGGAGCTAAAGTACTTAAAGTGGTGTCAAGCTGTATTATTTCTACAGTGCAGATACACCCCCAGTCTTCTGACAGTGTTGTTTCTGCCAGCATCAGTCAAGTGGTTCAGGAAGGGGAGGTAAATACACTTATCTCCAGGCAACATTGTTCTCAAAGAGTCTTTTTCTCTACCATATCCCACCACTTTGCTTTTTAACCATAACAACCACCATCACCACAGCATTCTGGCTCTGCTTTAGATGCCTGTCTCCCAGCCAAGTGTGTTTACTGCCCTCCCTCATTATCTTAATGCTTCCTGCCAAAGGCATTCTGTTAAAAGCAGCTAATTCTCCCACTAATACTTGTTGATCTTTGGCTTAAAGCAAACATATGCTGTACGAAAGGAGTTTTGTACTGGCAAGCTGTTGCAAGGCGAGAAAGGAGTCAACTGTCTAATTAAAAATCTGAAGATATGTCATGCCCTGAAATAGAAGGTGTGTAGGCTTAATTCCCCCTCCTTTCACTTTAAAAGTAAAAGGGGAGGGGGCTCACAATATATCTGCAAATCTGAAGCTAGAATAATAGTATTGAATGTGGAATCTCAGAGATCTTCAACAGGAGTAGTCAAGGACTGCCAAATTTATACACACACACACACACACACACACATTTGCTATGTGAAGTCGGAGGCTTTCATGGCCAGCATTCATAGCTTTTTGTGGGTTCTTCGGGCTATGAGGCCATGTTCTAGAAGAGTTTATTCCAGATGTTTCACCAGCATCTGTGGCTGGCATCTTCAGGGAAAATAACCATCACTGGACTCAGTGAGTTCACCCTGCTGGCGGGATAGTAAATATTTTTACTGTTCCACCAGTTTTAGGACAAGCTTTAAAGGAGATGTCCAAGATGCCCAACCTGTTTGGATGGTTATGGTACATCTCCTTGGATAACTCCTCCAAAGAATAGATTAAAACCTGGAGTGGCTTCACTGTCCCACTGACACAGAGCCAACAAACACCATTGGTTCTTTGTATTATAAGCTCTTTATGTTCATTTGTACTCGGCTAGTTTAGAGTAGTTCAACCAGTAGTTCAATGAACAAAATAATACATTCCTTCATCCTAACTGCCATTACCCTGGCATCAGAGGAAGAGAAGAAGAATTGAACTAAATCCCCTCCCACACTGCCACCCTCTTTTCCTTTTGTGTCATGTCTTACTTAGATTGTAAGCCTAAGGGCAGGGAATCACCTTTAATTTTAAAAGCAGCCGTTATCGCACTCAGCCACGGCCAGGTGAGTGCAACCTGTCTGCAGCCCAGATCCCAGCTGCAGTTATCCAGTGGCTTTTAAAAACAAGAGATAGCCATTTTTGAAAAGCTGCTGTATAAGCACGGCTGCGATCCGGGCTGCAGACAGGTTGCACTCACCTGGCTGTGGCTGGGGGCGATAACACCTGCTTTTAAAATTAAAGGCAACTTTATCGCATCAGCAATAAGTCACTTTAAAGTGAATGTGATAATCTCCTGCTCTATAGTCTGTTTTGTGCCAAATTCTAGATTATAATCTCTTTAGGACAGGGAACTCTTCCCACATAACTGGTAAATTTGCTATGTTGCTATTGTTGCTTTACATATAAAGTACCATGTAGTGTGATGGCATTATGTAGATAAATGGTGAGGATGAAGGATGGTGTTTAAGCCCCTGGACTTTTTGAAAAGCAGGACCTATGACATTGTTTGCCACCTCAACTCCCCATGTAGTTGCTCAGACCTGCCACCTGCTTGGGGTTGATACTGTAGAAACTATCCTGTTGAGGAACTGCACACAAAAAAAGGGGGGGGGTACCACTATAGTATTGGCTTTGCCCTGTGTCATAAGGGGATCTGAAAGAAAGGAGGTAGGTGAAGGAATTGTAGGAAAGCCAAGGAATGACAGCTGAGGAGAGAGCCATATGGCAGGGGGATGAGGGAGCAAGGTCAGTCCAAGGAAGGTGTTTCAGTAACAGCTTAGGTAAAGGGGATTTGATGGGAAAGGAAGCTGGATTTGCAGGTAACCAGCAGCAGCGATGGCACAAATCATTTTGCTTCTTGAAGCAGAGCATAAGATCATATTTCTTGTGTATCTGAGCCCAAGGCACTTAGTATCCTAAATCACTCGATTTTTTGGCTCCTGAGGCAAAAAATTAAAAATGCAGCTGCGTTTCTCAATACTTTTTTGCCCTGTGTAGTATGGTGCTCACTTTGTTGTTTCATTCAAGTAGTGAGTTCAAGCTCATTGAAACAAAGAAACCTCACTTTGTGTGTGTGGTTTTTTTCAGGCTATGAGGCCATGTTCTAGAAGAGTTTATTCCTGATGTTTCATCAACAACTGTGGCTGGAATCTCTAGAGAATGCTGGCAAAGAGTCAGGAATAAACTCTTCTAGAACACAGCCTCATAGCCTGAAAAACCCACAAAAAACTATGGATGCTGGCCATGAAAGCCTTCAAATGTACAAATCTCACATTTTTGAAGTCAAAGGCTTTCATGGCTGACATCCATAATTTTCTGTGGGTTTTCCAGGCTATGTGGCTGCTTTCTGGAAGAATTTATTCCTGACGTTTCAACTGCATATGTGGCTGGCTGTGATGGTCCCAGCTATAAATGCAGGCAAATTGTCAGGAATAAATTCTTCCAGAACACAGCCACATAGCCTGGAAAACCCACAGAAAACTATCACATTTAATTCTTTGACAATTTCACACCGGTTTGCTATGATACCATGGTGTAGTGGTTTGAATGTTGGGCTAAAACTCAAGTTATTTGATCTTACTGATGTGAGAGCTGGACAATGATGAAAGTGGATAAAAAGAAAAGCAACTCATTTGAGATGTAGTGCTGGAGCAAAGTGCCGAGGATACCGTGGACATCCAAAAAGATGAACAAATGGGTCCTTGAACAGATCAAGTCTGAACTCTCCCCTAGAAGCCAAGATTATTAAATAAAGCTGTCATACTTTTGGCCACATCATGAGAAGGCATGAATCATTGGAAAAAACTATAATGCTAGGATAGGTGAAAGAGAGGACGACAACATACCAGATGGCTAGACTCAATTAGAGAGGTCATAGGCCTGAATCTACAAGACCTAAGCAAAGTAGGGCAGGACAGGAGGTCTTGGAGATGTCTAATCCACTGGGTTGCCATGAGCCAAGGCCAACTCCAGGGCTGTTAACAACAAAAATGATTCTATAAAATAAGCACAGGCATGCATGAAACATTGATAACAATAAAGATTGCAGTAAAGAAATAACAAGACTAAGACTGGGAAGGGCAGCCATGAAATTATAAGATCCTTTACAACAACGATTCTCAACTTATGGGTTGCAACCCCTTTGGGGGTCGAATGACCCTTTCACAGGGGTCACCTAAGACCATCAGAAAATGCACATTTCCAACGGTCTTAGGAACCGAGACACCACAGTTTTTTGGTTGGGGGTCACCACCACATGAGGAACTGTATTAAAGAATCGTGGCATTAGGAAGGTTGAGAGCCACTACTTTACAAGATCCTAAAGTGAAAAGACCTAAGCAGCTCTGTGGAGGACAGGGGCTCTTGAAGATGTCTCATCTATAGGTCATCATGAGTCGAAGTTGACTTGAGGGCAACTCACAGCAACAAAGACTCCATGAAACCAGGGCTTGAATCTCCACTTGGCCATGAAAACCTGCCATGGGACCTTGGGAAAATCACACTGTTCTCACAAGCTATGGGGAAGACAGTGGCAAACCTCCTCTGAATAAAACCTATGATAAGATTGCAATAAGTCGGAGTTGACCTGAAGGAACGTAATAACCCAAGTTTGGAGTGTGACGCCTGGTTTGTGTTGCCTTTTCTGAAGGGAGCTGGAGTTTTAATATCAGCACCTCCTGGGGGACTACTTTTCACTTTCTTGGCTTGGGCTTTGTCTTCTGCTGTGCCTTACCTCTTGAAGCTCTCGGTGTTAGTAGCCAAGTAATTTCATCTCTGCTTTAGGTCAGCCTCTCCTGCATTATCTCACCGTTGGATATGATTTCCTGAGCTGAAATCAGCGGAGCTTTGGAGACAGCTTGCAGTGATTAGGTGGTGGTGCTCAGCAGGCCTAAAGGCTCGGACACCCCTTTTTTCCACCCACACCAATCTGTAATGTAATGGATTGTCTCTCGTCTTCAAATCCCTTCCTTCCGGAATTGAGGCTTTTAAGGACTCCTTTAAGCTGGAAAGTGTTCTCTCCAGGTTATAAAGGCATTCTAATCTTTTCCTGCTTTGTTCCATCTTCCTTTTTCACGGATTTAAAGACGGAAGAGCAGGAATTGAAACGGCCAATATTTAGTAATATTGTGCTGTTCCACATATTTGTACTGTTCCAACTTTGCAGGGTTTTTTTTGTTTTTGTTTTTGTTTTGTTTAGTATTGTTAAGCATATAAAAATACAGAAGGCTCCACAAGAGCTATTTTCACTGACTCCTCACATACTCTTGTTGAGTTTTAGGGAGTTGCCTACTTGAGACCTAGGCTCTGAATTTGTATCTCCTCAATTCTGCAATGTGGAAGCCCTCAAGATTTAGTGGGATCAGCTGGACAAGGCTTCCTGAGCAAGGATTTGTAACATTTTCAAAGGCCCTGGTTTGTCTAAATTATGAAAGGAACCCCTCCATGACAGATGTACATCTATAGCTGAGTGACAGTTTTAAAAAGAAGATATATTTGTTGCAGTGAATAGTGAGTAGACAAGGCATGTCCAGGCCTGTGAATTACTGATGGCCCCCTCCCATTATTATTATTATTATTATTATTAAAGCCTCATTGCCTCCCTCCATTGCATTATTTTACAAAGGTTAGCAAACAGAAAATACTCTCTGGTGTTTGCTGGCTTTTTACCTGTACCTGCCTATTTTTCCCATGAAAGGGGCATCATTTCATCCTGCATTTCAGTTACATATTCATAATCATTGGAAGCTGTGTAAACCATTGGAAGCATACCATTGAATTGCACCGCATCAAAAGCTGCCTACTTTGTTCATATTTGATCATGGCCATATTTTTCTACAAAGAAGGGAAAAGTACAACTTTAAATTTTCATATTGTACCGTTATCTTTATTGAAAAGACTAGGGCTGCATCCACTCTAAAGAACATGGCTACATAGCCCGAAACCCCCCTAAAAATATATGGAGGCTGGCCATGAAAGTCTTTGACTTCACATTAGAAATAATACAGTTTGACAGTGCTTTAACTGCCATGGCTCCATGCTATGGAATTCTGGGATGTGTAGTTTTGTGAGATATTTAGCCTTCTCTGTCACAGGACTGGTGCCACAACAAACTACAAATCCCAGGATTCCATAGCATGGAGCCATTGCAGTTAAAACACTGAAAAACTGCATGAATTCTGCAAAGTGGATGCACCTTAAATTGATGATTTAGGGTCCATTTGGAGCCTAAATCCTCCGTTTTGAGATGATCCCACCCACAGGCCCCCAAAGCTATCTTCTTACGCCTTGCAAAATTTCTCACAGAGACACTGCCAGCACCACTGAGTTGGGCAGAAGTGCTCATCGGACTCTCAGGTCATGCTCATGTGCAATTAGTTTTATGAGGATTCTCCAAGGTTCACTACAAGCCAGTTTTAAGAAGATGACTGGAGAGCTGGTGTGGGAATCACTGAGGCCATACACCCGCATATATATCACCCTCTCCCATATCATCACCCAAAAGACAAACAAATGGGTACTTGAACAGATGAAGCCTGAAATCTCCCAGGAAGCTGAGACGGCTACATTATGAGAAGACATGATTAATTAAAAAAGACAATAATGCTAGGAAATGTAGCAGGTAGTAGAAAGAGAGGAAGATTGCGTACCAGATGGTTAGTCTCAATCAGGGAAGTCAAGGGCCTGAATCTATGGGATTTGAGCATAGAAGCTGAGGGTAGGGGGTCTTGGAGATGTCTCAAGGGCACTTAACAACAAATCATCACCATATTTCTTTATTCTCTGCCTTTTCCTCAAAACTTAGAAATTACCAATGATTACGATATAGCTGACAACATACAAAATACATAAAAACTGTGGAATGCCCTTATTTTGGAAGCCTGATTGCCGCCAACGTTGCTTCCATTTACATGCCAAGTAAAAAATTGGCTGTGCCTCAAAGCCTTTGAGCCTCACTGACTTATCTCAAAATGCTAACACACATGGCTTTAACAGCTGCTTTAATCTTTTAAACCTGTTTTAACTTGTTAATCACATTGAACGTGGTTTTTCTTAAAATTCTATTTAAATTATTTTAATTTTTTAAAATTGTTTTTGTTTGCACGCTGGCCTGAGATGTTTTGACAATTAGGAGGGATAGAAATACTTTCATAAATAAGTAAAGCTGTATTATAGTATAATATAATGCATTGTATTATAATGTTATATAAATAAAATGCATAATAATAGATGAAACAACAACTGAAGAGTAGTGTTTGTTAGTAGGACCTAAATCTCAGTGTTGTTTTATTGTGTGCCTTCAAGTCATTTTGAATATGGCAACTCTAAGATGAATGTATCATGGGGTTTTCTGGGGCTGAGAGTTTGTGACTTACCCAAGGTCACCCAATGGGTCTTCATGCTTGAGTGGGGAATTGAACCCTAATCTCCAGAGTCATACTCCAGTGCTCAAATGACTACACCATGCTGTATACTAGAGGGATACTATGAAATTGAAGTCGATTTAATAGGATTATTTAAAAAAAAGAGTATGTAAAAAGTGTCTGTTGTTTTGAGAGCCAGAATGGTGTAGTGGTTTGAGTGTTGGACTGTGGAGATCATGGTTAGATTTCCCGCTTGGCCACAAAAACTCACTGGGTGACTTTGGGTGAGTCACACACTCTCAGCCCCAGAAAAACCTGTGATAGTTTTCCTTAGGTTTGCCATAAGTTGGAAATAACTTGAACGTGCACAAGAACAACAACAACAAGAACCATCTATTGTTTTGACTTCTGCTGTATTTAGTGATGCCCCTTGGAATGGGATCTAGTCTGGGAACCCTAAGGTGAATGTATCATGAGGTTTTCTTGACAATGGAATCTTGGGATTTGTAGTTAAGTAGAAGACTTTTCTCCCAGAAATCTCTAATGTCTCCCCATACTTTGTTGTTGTTGTTGTTGCATGCCTTCAAGTCATTTCCGACTTATGGTTACTGTATTATAAACCTATTACAAAGTTTTCTTGGCAAGCTTTGTTCAGAAGGGGTTTGCCATGGCCTTACTCTGGGGCTGATAGAGTATGATGTGCCCAAAGCTATCCAGCGGATTTCCATGGCCAAGCAGAGATTTGAACACTGGTCTCCAGAGTCCTAATCCAGTGTTCAGACCACTACACTACACTGACTATCCGAGATAGCTCCATTGAAATTCATAATAAAACCTGGAGCGGATTCACTGCCCCATTGACATGGGAGCTGCCAGACACCACTGTTTCTTGAATATATGCCACAACTCAGTGATCTTCCCTGTGGTTTCCATTTTCTAACTGTGGCAGTTCCCAAGGAACTGTGCCCCATTTTCTCTCTCAGACATGGAAATAAAATTCTCAAGACCCTGCTTTGTCTGAATAGTCTGGTGTCGGGGGTGTTGATTCACTGTTCAGGTATTTCACACTGTCTGTGTGATGCTGTTTCCAAAGCTGTTTCAGTAGTCCATTTTGGCCTCTTAACTGACTGTTCTGTTGCTCATATGGTGTCCTGTTTGGCAGTAACGCTTCTATGAATAAATAATATTGTTTATTCTCTCTGTTTCTTCTCCAGCTGGCACCAGAAAACACTCTGATGTCCTTTCAGAAGGCGGTGGAGCAGAAAATCTATGGAGTACAAGCAGATGTAGTGATAAGGCAAGTCTCTTTCCCCCTCTCTCAATCTCTCTTTCCCGGGTTTTCAAAGTTTTGTGCTCTTTTCCACATTCCTGACTCTTAAGTGGTACAACTTATCATAGTTATGCAAGACAGGGATGTTTTTCGGAAGAGCACCAAAGAATTATTGAACTTGTTACCCTTTACATGGCTAGTCAAAGAACATTTAGAGACATAGCCATGTTCATCTGGAACAGCAGTATCTTGTAACACATTTAAGGGATCTTGTAACACCTTTAAGATTTAGTAGCTTGTCGCAGAAAGAAAGAAAGCAGAAGTTCAGTCAGATAGCAGCACCTTCCTAGAGTCATCCCTCTGTATCCATGGATTCTTTATCCATGGATTCAAGCATCCACAGCATCCATATATATTGCAATATATACATACACACACATACACACACATACAAACACACTAGATTACTGCATTGCAGGCCAGGAACGTTCTCAGAACATTCTCAGAATGGTACCAAATGGGAGCGAACGGGACCGGAAGTGGCCGCTCCCGTTTTGTACCATTCTGAGAATGTTCTGAGAATGTTCCTGGCCTGCAAGTAAACTCTACATATAGAAACTTTTATTTTTGTCATTTTATATATTTCCATTTTACTATCCATTATATTTAAAGGGACTTAAACATCCACAGATTTTGGTGTCCACAGGGGGTCCTGAGTCCTCGCCCTGGTGGATACCGATACTTGCCTTACTGCATGATGTCGTAGTTCTTAAGCTCTCTTCCTGTGGGAAATGGATGTAAAAGCAGTCTTTTATTGAACAGATTTGTCCAGATGATGTACGTCCCAACTCCACCCCCATGGCAGTGTGACGTTGAACACCATACCAAACTGCACTTAGTGTCACAGCGTTCCTCTGGCACTGTGTTTTGATGATACAGCACCAAAGAAGTGCCATAAACCTTCAGTGTGGCGGCTACAGCGCTCTTTCCAGGGTGCAAAAAGGAGCCGCAGCCCCAATCTGGCTTTAAAAGGGGCAGTCTGCACATTCCCTTACTCGGCTTCCTCAGACTATGCATTTGAGGAAGTAGATTAAGGCTTCATCCACACTTCAGAAACAATCCAGGTTGTCACCACTTTAACTGCATGGCTCAGTGCTGGGGAACTCTGGGGATTGTAGTTTTGTGAGGCATTTAGCCTTTTCTGTTAGAGGGCTTTGTTGCCACAACAAACTACATCTTGCAGAATTCCATACCATTGAGCCATGGTAGTTAAATGTGATGTCAAACTAGATTATTTCTGCAGTGCATGTGGCGCTTTAGTCTATGAAAGCTTTTGCTACAACCTCTTGTGCACAGTTAGTCTTAAAGGTGGTTACATAATGCCTTTGCATAAAGTCAAAGAGCATGTAGGTTTTTGAACTACACAGCCCTCTCCAGAATGAATATGAACCTTCCGAGGCCAAAAGGGCAAAAACTCATTTGTGCCCATTTTGATCTTGGGGTCAGAGGCAGTTCTGAGCATTAAAAGCAAACTTTTTAAACAGGCTCCACCACTTCTCTTTTGAATGTCCATTTCTCTCTCATTCCTAAGCCAATATTCACAAGTCCTACTCTGATAGCTCATATGCTACTAAATGAAAACCAGCTGACAAAAGTCCTGAAAAGCTCCACCAGATGTGGAAATCCAGGTTGAATTGTCATGCTGTGGGTCCTGATAGTTTTGGGTCAGATTAGATGTTACCTAGAATGTTACAGCACACTAATATTTAAATCACATTAAGTTGTTATATCTTTCTGTCTGTATCAAATATTTTAGCTCAGATACTTCAGGGCTATATGGATAGTGATATGTGTGTTAATTTTATTAATGTGCTAAATTTATTGAGGGTACTGGGGGGAAAAGTCAAATTCATATACTGGGGGGGGGGGGGCAAATTCATCAAATTCAAATTCTGGAAAGCCCATAGCACTAATGGAGTAGAACAGTGGTAATTGGCTAGATGAATGGGTCCCAAACTTTGGTCTTTCATTTGTTTTGCACTTCAGCTCCCAGAAACCCCAACCAACTTGGCCAATGGTCAGGAATTATGGGCGCTGAAGTCCAAGTCATCTAGAGGAGACAGGTCAGGAACAACTGGGTTAGATGAACTAGTGTTCTGAGTTAAGAGGAAACAGGTTCTTGTATTTATATTAATTTTTCACATTTCTGGGGGCGATAAAAAAACTTCAAGGAAGCTTAATGGAATTGTTGGATTTAAGCTGCTCAATGTGGTTTCTAAAACTTTCAAACATTCTGAATCAGGGGAAATGTCTGCATGAAAATTTGTAAATATTTTGTATGCATGTCTTCCTGATGTATATATTCTTATGGACCTTTCTTCCTGAAATATGTATTATTGTAGGCGTTTTTAACTGAAGAATGATATTAACCAGAATACTCAAGGGAATGGGGCAACTGCATTATCAGGAAAGATTGGAACCTTTGGGACTATTTATCTTTCTTGAAACCCCCATTATAAATTCACCTTAGGGCTACCATAGGTTGGAAACTACTTGAAGGAACACAACAAGAGCTCATGTCTTGCTGGTGGGCTTCCCATGAATACCTTGGCTACTCCTTGAATACAGTATTGGACTGGATAAGCATGGGTTTTACATTTTTATTACAAAATTGGGAGATACCGGTATTTGAAAAGGGCAGGATAATTTCATTTCAGTTTGTGTATTAATCCAGGAAGTGTGGATTAGCTTTATTTACATGCAAATCACCATTTGCAGGTTTTCACATCTGCTCTATGAATCAACAGCACTATGCCTGGTGTAGCCTTGATCACCTGCCTTCTGCCAGGTGCTGTCTTCTAAGTCAATGAGTGATGCTTGTCTTCTCTCTGTTCCACAGTTATGATGGAATACCTTTTTTAATGCATGACAAGACACTACGGAGAACGACCAATGTGGAAGAAGTGTTTCCACAACTAGCCTATGAGCATTCCTCTATGTTCAACTGGACAGACTTGGAGTTACTGAATGCTGGTGAATGGTTCCTTAAGGTGTGTAAATATATATATACATATATTGGCATCTGACATACTGGACATCAAGCTGAGTTCTTAAGCTTTGGTCATTTACTGTAAATCCAGAGGCACGAGAAGGAACAATCGGAAATCTTTCCTTTAAAACTGTGTTTTCAAGTTTATTCTCTTCAAGCTAGAATGTCATCAATCTTTGGTTCTCTAGATGTTTTGGACATCAGTTCCCAGAATGCTTCACCATGGTCTGTGCTGGTTGAGTCTTTTGAAAACTGAAGTCCAAACTAGCTAGAGGACATTATCCTGTGCCCTGTTCTCTGATTACAATCAAAATCAATATTCATTGCAGCCCAAAACATTTGGGATTGCTTGGGGATGCAAAATTGGCAATGCACATTCTTGGCTTTTTGTGCATCTATGTCCTCACCCTCTCGCATATTTTGCTTATTTGTTTTAAGCATCTCATATGTCTACTTTTCAGGTGTTGAATCTGACACAATTGTTCACAAAGTGTTTATTTGGGGATGGTGGAGTTTAAAATTCAGAGATCTAATAAACTGATAGGTAGCTAATGGAATATATGTGTCCCTAATTGTGTGACAAACCACAAGTCACCACCAAAAATGCATATTGAAAAATTTAACAAGGTAAGATAAAAACAGTTGAACCAAATCGACACACAAGGAAGATTAAGAAGGTGATGTCAAACTGAGCTGGTGAAATCACCTATCAGTGTCATTGAGGAACGGAAGCAAGAAGTGTTGTTCATTAATTGAGTTGAAGAAAACAGGCATCCTGAAATTAGGTACTCCTTCCTGTCATCAGCATGGCAGCCCATCTCCCTTCTATTGACCAGTCCTGGTCTATGTGCTGAAATGTCTCACGTTTGGTTTCATTTTTATCTTACCATATTCAAGCTTTTCATGCCATTTCATGATTGGCACTTGTACCTGTTTTGTATGCAATATCATAGAATGAGATAGCATTAAATCAGTTCTAGCTCATGGACTGAGCAATGTGTAGGGGACTGCTTCATCTTGAAATGTGGGGAGGGCATGAACCCCTCCCCATCCAGCTTGGTCAACAATTTGCTTTTGCAGTAAACTAAACATCACCAAAAGATTTGATGAACTTAACAATGAAAAGTTCTTTACCGCACACTGACATTATATGTGAGATGAAACCAGACAAGCTTTGTCGGCATCATGTCCTATCTGGAGGTGGCCTTGTTTTCAATCCTAGCAATCCTGTTTGGACACTGGCAGAGTCTGGGGTAAACATACAGTCACTTAGAAGAATCTTAGGGTTGGATGAGACCACAAGGGCCTTCTAGTCCAACCTCCATCAAATCATTCTCAATAGATGATCATCCAGCCTCTGTTTAAAAATTTCCAAAGAGGAAGACACTCTGAGGCAGCATATTCCATTCTCAAACCGCTCTTACCATCAAGAAATTCTTTGTAAAGTTAGGCAGAATCTCTTTTCCTGTAGAATGTTGTAATTTCCAACACCCAAGAAGAAAACATCAGGAAATGCCTCGCTCCTCTATAAACAGAAGACGCTAAGCTAACAAGGGGCTATGCCACTTCTCCAACAAATCCTGGCAGCTCTGTTGGACATGTGTGGCTTTGTTGATCTCTGACCTTTGGAACGTACATCAGACTAACTTTCTCACAATTCCTTTCTTGGCTCTGGACTCAGCTCAGAGCTGCTTTTCCCATTTGGACCTCATACTGCTTGGACCATGCTTCCAGATGAAGTCTTGTGTAAGCCCTGCGGCTTACTTGGTTCCCCCCCCCCCCCCCCGTCCACATGCCAGCCCTAAACAGGACACTTGAGGGGTAGAGCTCCAGATCTGGGGCACTAGAATAGAAAAGGCCTTGCCCCACTGGCACCTTGCTTTGCCATAGATCACTTAGAGTGATGTTCCATGGAGCAGTGCTGGTCCATAAAGGCTGCTGATCCATGCAGGTTGCCAGTTCAGAACAAGTTAATAGGAGAGGAAGAAACAGTTATGGTCAATAGGCACAAATGACTTTCTGGTCCCTGGGTTTTCTTCCAAACCCCCAGCTGGTCCACCACATCAGACAGCTTATGAAGCACTGCTATAGGTGACAAAAAAAAAACCTACCCAACAGCCTTGGGTGAATATTTTGAAATCTCATAGAATCATAGAGATGGAAGAGATCACAAGGGCCATCCAGTCCAACCCCCTGCCATGCAGGAACTCCAAATCAAAGCATCCCCATAGACAGATGGCCATCCAGCCTCTGCTTAAAGACCTCTAAGGAAGGAGACTCCACCACACTCCGAGGGAATCTAGCCCATTTGTGTTGAGGATCCTTGTACCTAAGTGTGGGAAGTTCTTCACTCTCCTTCTTTGTGGGCACAGCAGTAAAAACTGGAATGATAGAGAGAGAGAGAGAGACAGACAGACAGACAGATGGAGACACTATGGATGCTAGCCATAAGCCTTCGACTTCACATTGGAAATCCAGGGAGAAACTGTTCCAAAACACCCAGAGACTGGGAAAACTCTTGACCAGGAAAGCACATCTACTCTGCTCACTAACTTCCCTGCTACACTGCAGAGACACAGATACCATACCACACTTTCTCTCAGCGAAAAGGACCTTAAAATCCCCACAGGCCATACATATACCCAACTCTCTTCCATGTCAGCATTCTCTGAAGATGCCAGCCACAGATACAGGCAAAACTTCAGGAATAAACTCTTCTAGAACATGGCCACATAGTCTGAAAAACTCACAAAAAACTATAGATGTGATTCTTGACTTTTACAGTGAGCAAACAGAGGTGTCAGATCTGAAACCTAAATAGGTTTCTCTTTTGCACCTTCTCTGTCAATCCTTCCCCATGACCACCTTGGCCTAAGGCAGATTCCTCTGTCTTTTTGCAATTTGAACAAGAAATGGGAATGGGACAAAAAATGAAAGAAAAAGAAAAAGAAGAAATAAACAACTTAGATATAATGAGTCCAAACACTTGAATTCTCAGCCACTCTTCTCCATCTTAGCTGGGATTTTCTTTTCTTTTTTGCTAGCCTTAAATATGCCATTACCCCACCCAAAACAGATTAAATTCCCCTTCCAGAGTCTGTCTGTCTCCTGACCAGGAGTGCCTCTCTCTTGTCTGGATTAAGTCTCAATTTATTAGCTTTCATCCAGCCCATGACTGCCTCTGGACAGTCCATGTAATGGAAGAAATGGAGAAACAGATCTGTGTCTCATCAGCATATGGGTGACAACATAACCCAAATTCCTGGACAAACCCTTTGAATTCTACTTGTTGTGGGGAAGGAGTGGGGAAGGCAAGTGACGAATGGTAGATCTCATGTCGGTGCAGCAGAGAATCCATGCTGAGTTTTGGCTTGAACTTTAAAGAAACTATCCAAGGTATTGAAAGTATTTGCAAAGCATTGTTCAGCACCTCAGAATTTATTTGATTTCATTTATTTAAATGTTGCCTTCTCCTGGATTAGGATCCAAGGCGACTTATAAAAGAATAAGCTAAAAACAGTACGATTTTAAAACACAAATAAACGTAACATTAAAATAACACTCATTAGTATAAATCCATTAAAAAGCATACAGTTTTTTAAAGACACCCTTCCTTCCCAGAAGAAGCCTCCCTGGAAGCAGTTATTCATTAAAAATGCACTTAAACAGAAAAGTCTTGGTCTACCGACAGACGGATAGCTCTTTTAAGATTAGAACTAAAACCTGCAGAGAAGTCACTGCCCCATTGACATGGAAACTGTCGGCTGCCACTGGGCTGCACCAGTGACCTTCAATTCCTGCTTCTGGGCATTGGGTTGGCTTCCAGGGTCCCTCAGTGCCACTTGTCTCTGAACATGTTCCAATCCATCAAATTGCTTTTGGAAGGAGGCGAAGGCCTTTATGATAGATCAGTAGAGGAGGAAGTATACTTCAACCCTGTTTTTATGCAAAAAGAAGAACAGGAGGAAAAGGAAGCAACAGTAGCAGCAAACGCCAGGGATTCATTCTCAAAGGGCTACAGAATTCCTGGAGGCCTCCAGAAGGGCAGATTTGTTTATCACCATGAAGACCCCTGAATACTCAGAGGCTGAAACCAGAATTGGCTTCTGGTTGGTTTTTGGATGTTTTTCAACTGAAACTACAGAGGTGTTATCTTCCATGGGTATACATACGTAATAGTTCATTGCCTAGTGCAGAATCTAGGACAAAACACAGACTGTAAACATAGTCCAAAGATTGTAATCAGAACATCCAAGCTTTCATACAAATTGCGAGATCATAATTAAAGTTAACTAAATAAAGTGTATGCCTAAGCGTAAGACAAATAGCTTGTGTTATGAAACATGTTACACTGCAGTAACAAAGGGAGAGTAATAATTAACCTTTAGCGTCATATGAAAAGCATTTTATACACTCATATCTTCAGGTTTCTATGATTGTTAACCAATATGTTATCCAGGAACCATAAAATAGTATAAAATTGGCCCTCAACTTCACCACCTCTGTGATATGTCCTCCCTCCATACAGTTCCTTCCTTACCCTGAAAACCCAGATGCTGAAACCATGGTTGGTTTTTGGCTGTTTTTCAGCTGAAAATACAGAGGTGTTATCTGTCATATATAATCAATTATTGCTTAGTCCAAAGAACATTGCAAATGCAACATCCAAGCTTTTGTACAAATGCAAGATCATAATTAAAATTAACTAAATAAAATATATACCAAAGGTTAAGATAAAGAGCTTGTGTTATAAACCAAATCACCTTGCAGTAACAAAGGAAAAGTAATAATTAACTTTTAGTGTCATACAAAAAGCATTTTATACACTTATATCTTTATGTTTCTATGACTGCTAACCATGATGGTCTCCAGGAACCATAACATTATATAAAATTGGCCCATAAGTCCACCACCACTGTGATATGTCCTCCTTCCATACAATCCTTTCTTGGCTAAAGTCCCCTTCCTATCCCTGAGAAAAGAACTGATCTTTCCCAACCTGACACCATCTATATGTGTTGGACTATAACACCCATCTTTCCTAGCCATTGATCATGCTGGATGGTGATGTTGGCCCATAGTATCTCACCAGTTCGGAAAACATCAGGCTGGAGATAGCTAGGTTCAGACATCCAACTGAGAGAGAAGAATCCTCTTCTTTCCTTCTTCCTCCCTCACCTCTCCCCCCTTTGCTTATAACAAGGCTGCATGACAGCTGGAGGCCAAAGATATGGGCAAGGAAATGCAATCAAAAAGAGGTGTTTTAGGGATTAATGACTCTCTCCCAGTCCACCTGCTGAGTCAGATAAGAAATAGTCTTCATTCGTTGGCCCAGTGCATCGAAGGATGGGAACCAATTCACCCTCACAAGGAATGTCCAGGTATTATCTGAAGTGAGGGGCATAGATAGTGGGGTTGTGTCTGTGGTGGCATGATCATCATTATCATCATTGTTGTTGTCATCTCATTTTAAAATTTAAAATTAAAATGCATAATAGAAGTATACAAGGAGGTACAGATCACCCCCCATCCCATATCCATGAGGATATGTTCCTAGACTTACTGTTTATTAGTGAAACATGCAGATAATAATGAACTGCAATAGAATACCATAGAATCATGCTGGAGGACCCAAAAAATATTAAGAGAGAAAGCCTCTGTAGGCATCTGAAGGTCCTCCAGAATGACTCTAGTCAACTTCCACCAGAGATTGATGATAGAGTTCTACTGGAGGACCTACAAATGCTTGGAGAGGTCCCCTCCCCAGAAAATGGTTAAATGAAATTTTAGTTACCAATACCACAGTTATGGGGGTGATCTGTAATACAATATTCCAATAATAAGTTTCTATAAAAGCTGACCAAATTTCCAAATATAAGTCCATTTGTGGATTTCATCTGTACATCATTCTTTCGTATGTTGCATTGATAGATCTTCTGTCCATTGAATCACAGGTGCAGGAAAGTTATCTTTGCAATATTGAAGTATCAATGTTTTAGCAGCCGAAGGGATGTGAAAAATCTACTTCTGCTGGCCCTTTGTTAATTTCTAAGATTCCAATATAATATCCAGTTGCACCATGAATTAAACACTAAATGACTGTTTTAATAAAAAGCTGTTTTCTTACAGTGAAAGGACAGAAGAGAGGAGTCCATTTTCTTTCCATTTTTTTAAACAAAATGTATTGTTTCAAACTAGAACTTAAATCCAACAGTTAGTACTGGCAGCATTTTTTTTTAAAAAAGTACAGATTAAATTACCATCATCTTTCTTTGGTGTTATAATTTTGATTTAAAGTGATAATCCATAAGTGATAATCCTTCTAATTCCTTTCCACAGAGTGATCCTTTCTGGACTGCTGATTCCCTCTCCAGTTCTGATTTCGTGAAAGCTTCCAATCAGTCCGTCTGCAAATTGGCCGACATGCTGGAGACAATCAAGGGCAATGCCACCGTCCTCCTCAACCTCCAGGATTTGCCCCCGGATCATCCCTACTACAGTACATCCATCAACATCACCTTGGAAACGGTCCTCGAATCAGGCATCCCTCAGCAGGCAGTGAGTTCCACGTCACTTTTGTAGGTAGATGCTGGACCGTTGTTGGAAGGCTTTTCTCACACCAATTCAAAGCAATTGCAATGCAACAGATAGACTGATTGAAAATGGCATCTTATTAGGTTGCTCAAATTTGATCTTCTAAATTTCATATTTGGGGTGAGGAAGAGGAGGAGGGAGAGAGGGAGGATGATAGAGGGCAGAAATGCAGCCTGGATCCAATGATGTCAATTGACTTGGACTTGACTTGGCAAAAATGACACACTGACTCGACTTGACTTGACTTGAGACTTGTATAATTTTAGTGACTGACTTAATAGTGCCATTCACTTTGAGCAGGAGGCAAAACCTTCTTTCCATAGTGTAGTGCATGTTTCTTGAAGGGACCAGCAAATACATTAGGCTATGAACTTGAGATGGACAGATCCTTCTAAAGCTTTTGAAAGCAGGGTGCTTTTTTCAGAGAGGAACAGCAAACACATTAGGCAATGTGGAGTCGAAGGCTTTCATGGCCGGCATCCATAGTTTTTTGTGAAGCTTTCGGGCTATGTGGCCATGTTATAGAAAAGTTCCTTTCTGACGTTTCGCCAGCATCTCTGGCTGGCATCTTCAGAGAATGGTAGCCTGGAAAAAGGATTGGAGATATATATTCTGTGTGACCCTGGGAAGGAAGGAGTAATTTGCAAATGTATTGTTCTGTTGCTAATGACAGACCTCAGGGTGGGAGGATATGCAAACAAGGATTAATGTCTGATAACTGGTGCTCATTGTCTGCTGGGCATCCCCTGGCCTTAGGCTGTTTCTCATTTGCATAAGTTGAGTCTTGACCTTGCTCTCCTTCAGGGTCCTTCCTTCCCAAGGTCACACAGGATATATATCTCCAATCCTTTTTCCAGGCTATCATTCTCTGAAGATGCCAGTCACAGATGCTGGCGAAACATCAGAAAGGAATTCTTCTAGAACATGGCCACATAGCCCGGAAGCTCCACAAAAAACTACATTTGGCAATGGCCTTGAGGTGAAGGTTGAGGTCTGCTTGGCAGCTTGTCCCTGCTGCACCAAGCAAGCTAGCATGGTGTAGTGATAGATATAGATATTGTTGTTCCGTGCCTTTAAGTTGTTTCCAACTCATGGTGACCATATTGAGGGGTTTTCTTGGCAGGTTTCTTCAAAGGGGTTTGCCATTGCCATTCTCTGAGGCTGAGAGAATGTGGCTGGCCCAAGGTCAGATCACCCAGTGGGTTTCATGGCAGAGTCATAGTCCAGCACTCAAACCACTACACCATGCTGACTCTTTAGATAGATAGATAGATAGATAGATAGATGATAGGAATATTCACTCCCTCCCCCCAGCTCATTCACAAATACAAAATTACAGGATATTTAGGCAGGCCATGGAGAAGATCCCCCCCCCCCCCAAGTGTGCTTTCAGGAGCAAGTTGAATGCTGCCTTTCTCTTCCAGCCTTGGATTCTGTTCGACAGTTGCAAGCAGTTTGAGCCTTTCTAATTAAGGGTGTGAGGTTTTTGTTGTTGCTGCTACTGCTGCGTTAAACCCAAAGCCTCTAGTAATCCCACGTATGGAACAATTAGCCCAGGGGAAGGCTCCCTATTTAGTTTCCATCTGTCTTTCTGTTGCCAGCACCTAGATTTCAATTAACCATGTGGCTGCTCCCACAAATAACCCGTTCTGGGTGGCTGCTTTCCCTCAATGTTTTCCCTCCCCTCCCACCAATAATCACTTTTGCAGACATGTGGGTTGGTTTTCTGCACTCTCCAGAGAAAGCAAAGATGGAAACACACAAAGACATTTGTTTACCATTTTTTCCACTTTTCCCAACAGTCCTTTCCTTCTGTACTGATTTCAGTAGTGTCCGGCTTCCTTTAAACATCATTTCTGGGTTCCCTCCTAACAGAAGTGTCTGCTGCTCATATAAAGCAATGGATAAATCCAAACTTTTAGCACACCTTTGACTGAAGCAGTGTGTATCCCATGCAGAAGCAAAAAGTAGTATGTTGAGAAGACATGAAATCCATGGTCTTTTTTAATTGTGTCTTATTTCAGGGGAAACCTATGACAGCTTTGTGTTTTGAAAACATGATGGAAGAGTGCAGAATTTCTGCAGGAAATACCTTGAGTACATCTCCTTTGGACTATTGTAATGTACTCTACATTGGGCTGTCTTTGAAAACTGTTGGGAAATTTCTGTGGGTCTAAAACGGTTCCTGGCACAATTCCAATTGTTGGTATTGACCTATAAAACCCTGTTTGTTGTTAACTGCCCTCAGGTTGGCCTCAACCTATGGCAACCCTGTGGTTGAGATATCTCCAAGACCCCTCTGTCCTCCTTAGGTCTTGTAGATTTAGACCTGTGACCTCCCTAATAGAGTCTATTTATCTAGCATGAGGTCTTCCCCTCTTTCTACTACCTTCTGCCTTTCCTAGTATTATTCTTTTCCAGTGTCATGCCATTTCATGATGTGGCTAAAGTACAATAATTTAATCATCTTGGCTCCCAGGGAAAATTCTGGTTTGATGTGTTCTGGGCCCCATTTGTTTGTCTTCTTGGTTGTCCACCGTATCTTCAGAACTCTTCTCCAGCATCACATCTCCAATGAATTGATTTTCTTCTTACCACTTTTTCACTGTCAAGCTTTCACATCCATACATGGTAATGGAGAAAACTATGGCCTGGCCAATTTTAACTTTAGTGTTCAATTGTGTATCTTAGCACTTGAGGATCTTGTCTAGTTCTTTCATTGCTGTCTTTTCTATTCCTAGTCTTCTTATTTCTTGACTGTTGTCTTAATCAAGGTATGGGAAATCCATAACTATTTCGATTTCCTAATTGTCTGGGTTGAATTTATGTAGATCCTTTGTGGTCATTATTTTTGGTTTTTTTTTTTAATGGTCAGCATTAAGCCTGCCTTCATACTTTCTTCTTTCACTTTTCATGATGATTGTTTTCTGCTGGTAATATGGTATCATCCTCATATCTTAGATTGCTGGTGTTACTTCTTCCTCCTCCTTCTGAGTTTAAAGCATTTTCTAAATATCTTAAACTGTGCCATTATGACCATATTTCTGTCCACAAAGGAGTTGGGACTGTGCTGAAAAACAGAGAAGGAGATGTTCACAATAGCCCTGCAGTGTAGTCCATTGTTAATAATGCAGGTTAGGTAGTGGTGCTGAGGCTGTTTTAGATTTCTAACAAAAAATCCCTCACACACAACACTCAAACAGGTGTGTTTTGTCTGTGTTGGTCAGGAAGCAGGGAAAGTGAGAGGATCACACGAAGACATAGCCTTCAACCCTCCACTTAAAAAAACAGTGAGGAGCATGTTATATACAGTTGGCCCTCAGTATTTGGAGCTTTGACTTTTGCGGATTTGATTATTTGCCATTTTGATGAATATGTTCTCTCTAGGAATCAGTAGGTCCTTTAGCGCAGCTGTGTCAGAAGTTGACCATAGAATTGTGCTGGAGAACCTAGATGTTCCTAGAGAAAATACTTCTCTAGGCATTTGTAGGTCCTCCAGTGTGACTCTGTGATCAGCTTCTGGCAGATGTTGACCATAAATTGCACTGGAGAACCT
The DNA here is from genome assembly GCA_034509955.1 of Urosaurus nigricauda. Taxonomy (NCBI): domain Eukaryota; kingdom Metazoa; phylum Chordata; class Lepidosauria; order Squamata; family Phrynosomatidae; genus Urosaurus; species Urosaurus nigricauda. The sequence continues at coordinate 5,606,645 of JAOEGL010000003.1, forward strand.
GGAGATTCCTAGAGAGGTATTCTCTTAGGTAAAAAGAATAGTGCCTTTTTTATTTGCAGTTTTTCCACATTCATGGGGTCTTTCACCCCTAACCCCATTGAATGTGGAGGGACCACTGTAATGTGTTTCTCTCCCACACCTCTCTCCCACACTGTTTCACATGTACTCCCTTTCCCCCTCTGTTGTGCCAACCTTTGCAGCGGTAACACTGCTTCTCCCACACTTGGTGCACTCTCTTTCCCATTCACACAGACACCTTCATGAACACACACACACACACACACGTGCACTGTCTCTCACATGCACGCCTTCTATTTTCTCTTTGCACACACTGGTCTAAATCCTCTTTTAATTCCAACTAGAGTAGGCTCATTGAATCAGTGGGATTTACCTGTGTGTTGATTTACTTTTACTATTCATTCAATGGGTCTACTCCTGTTTAGGGTTAGCCAGTGGGATCCTGGTTGCTGTTTCACCTAGGCACTCTCTCATGCACTGAGATGCATCCATGCTCATTCTCTGTTTCACACTATCAATGCTTTTTTCCCTCTGTCTTTCACATACATGCATATAGCCAGATTCTCTCTCTCTCCTTCTCTCTCTTTCTTTTTCATGCAATCTTTCACCCTCTCTCATCCAGGCTTCCTACTGGAACATCTAGGAGAGAGCACATAACACCTGTGCTTAAAGCTCTCCACTGGCTGCCTATTTCCGGGCACAGTACAAGGTGTTGGTCTTAACCTTTAAAACCCTACATGGCCCAGGCCCATCTTACCTCAGGGACCGCCTCTTCCGTATGATCCCCCCCCCCCCGCACACTCCGGTCCTCTGGGTGGAACCTCTTACAGAGTATGAAAACTAGGCTGTCGCAGACCTCCCAGATTACTTTTTCAGCTACCTCTCCCAAGCTTTGGAACGACCTGCCAGACGAGATGCATCTTATTACATCACTTGCTAGTTTAAAAAAAGCTTTAAAGACGCATCTCTTCCAGCAGGCCTTTCCTTGAAAAGGAATAAATAAAACATCAATTCCCGGCTCTGAAACTGAAACTGGGTAGATAACCTTAGTTGTCCCCTTTGTTTTATTTCTGTGATTTCATCTATTGCGTATTTGCACAAGAACTGTTCATGAGATTGCACTTTGGTTTAATTACTACTGATTTTAATTTTAACTGTCGTTGCTTTCAATACTTGCTGGTTTAATTTAATTTCAAGGGGGGGGCGGTCAGGAAGGGGGATGATTGTTGTTTTACTCTGTACTTTTTAAGTTAGCTGTGCCCCGCTCTGATTACTTTGCTAGAGGAGCGGGTTATAAATAAACATTATTATTATTTATTATTATTCCATCAGACACACATATACACATTATTCTCTCTCTCTCTCTCTCTCTCTCTCTCTCTCACACACACACACACACACCTCTATCTCCCTCCCACCTATCATACACACAACACACACACACACATTTCTCTTTTTGTGGAGCCGAAGGCTTTCATGGCCGGCATCTATAGTTTTTTGGGGCCACATAGCCCGAAAACTCCACAAAAAACTATTTCTCTTTTTCTTTCTCACACCTCCTCCTCCTCCTCCTCCTCTTTTTCAGCCTTACACAACACTCTTCCCTCTCACACACAAACACACAGACACCCCATACTTCTTTCTCAAACACACACACCTACACTTCTTTTTCATGTGCAAAAACACGCACTCTCTTACATACACAACCTACAGGTCTTTCTCACACACAAGTACACACACACACACCTCTCTCTATCTCAAAACATACACATGCACCTACAACTCATTTTCACAAACACTTAAATCTGTTACATACACATACAATACACTTCTTTCTCATACACATCTCTCTTACACACAGAAATACACAGCTTACACTTCTTTCTCTCTCACACATACATCCCTACACTTCTCTTTCACACCTCTCTCTCTCTCTCACACACACACACCTCTCTTTTGCACACATACATTTCTTTCTGACACACAAACACCTCTCTCTCTCTTTCTCTCTCTATCTCTCTCACACACAGAGAATCTCTTTGCCTTTCTTTGCCTTCCTTCCCCAGCTTTCTCAGAGGATATGATCCTGCCTAAATAACACATTTTTAAAATGCCCTCAATTTCAGTGTGTGAGACTTCAGACCCATTTCGTGTTCACCTCTTGAAATGAGGGTCCTTGCCCTGAATATTGCCATTTCATTGCATTGTTAAGATGTGGTAGGGGTTCAATATAGGGGAGAGCATTTAACAATATTGTATGAGTTTATCCCCGGTAGTTTTATCACTGATTTCAGTAGGGACACGGTAGCTTTAAAGAATGCAAGAACAATTCTTGTGTAATTGTGGTTGTGCCCTGTGCAATGTATACAGAGCACTAGGAACCCCTCACAAATATTGGATAAAGTGAAATAGATAAATTAAATTCACAAATGAAATGGATCAATTCTGAGAGAGTCGTGATGGGAAAGTTAGTATATTGCGAAGAAGAAGTAACTATTTATAGTGGAAACTCTTTGTATTTGCTTTGGAAAAATAAAATAAAATGGCTCATAGATTCTGGAACTTCCTCCTAACAAAACTCAGTTGACTCCCTCACTGCTTTTTCCGTTCTTTTCGTGAGCTTCCTTGGATCCCACTCTGGGAGAAAGTTGGTGTACAAATGAAATAAATAATAATAATAATAATAATAATAATAATAATATGATTTATTTCTATACCGCCCTTCCATAGATCAGGGCGGTGTACAGCATATAAAAACAATAAGACATAAAAACCATTAAAAACAAGCCAGGTACAATAAAACAGTAAAACAATAAAATCACAAATCTCAATACAAGTGTTAGTGCATATATGGCAGCAGAACAGTGGGCGGCATTACAACAGGCTAATAAATAAAAAGTCCATTCAGCGATATGCCTGGTTAAATAAGTAGGTCTTTAAGTCCTTTTTATATTGAGCATGGGAGGGGGACAAGCGGAGATCGATAGGTAGAGAGTTCCAGAGACAGGGGGCAGAGATGGAATATGCCCTCTTCATCGTACTCGCGAATCTGGTCTCCGGAACTCTCAGTAATCGCTGTCCAGAGGATCTTAGTGTGCGGGGCGGATTATATGGGGAGAGACGGTCCTTCAGGTACCCTGGACCCAAGCCATATAGGGCTTTGTAGGTAATAACCAGCACTTTGTACTGAGCCCGGAAGCGAATCGGCAGCCAGTGAAGGTCCTTCAGAATTGGTGTTATATGGGCGGCCCTGGGAGCACCAGTGACCACCTGCGCTGCCATATTTTGTACCAGTTGTAGCTTCCGAGTATGATACAAAGGCTGCCCCATGTAGAGCGCATTGCAGAAGTCCAACCGAGAGGTTACTAGAGCATGTACTACGGTTTCAAGGTCCCTCCGGTCCAGGTAGGGACGCAGCTGGCGAATCAGCCGAAGCTGATAACAGGTGCTCCTGACCGTCGCATCCACCTGAGAGGTCAGCTGGAGTGACGAATCAAGGAGCACCCCCAGACTGCGTACTGTGTCCTTCACGGGGAGCGTGACCCCGTTCAGGACAGGTGGAACCACCTCCATCCCTGGACCGGGAGAACCTATCACCAGTACTTCCGTTTTCTCTGGATTCAGGCTGAGTCTATTTTCCCTCATCAGTCCATTACCGATTCCAGACAGGCCACGAGAGGAGCGACGCCATCCCTGGTCACTGCATCAGTCGGAGACATAGAGAAGACTATTTGGGTGTCATCAGCGTACTGATAACACCGCGCCCCATGCCTCCGGATGATCTCTCCCAGCGGTTTCATGTAAATGTTAAAAAGCATGGGGGACAGAATAGCTCCTTGAGGAACCCCAGATGTAAGGGCCCTCTTATCGGAGCAAAGGTCCCCCAGCTGCACCATCTGGAACCTCCCAGAGAGGTAGGATCTGAACCACTGGAGCGCAGTGCCCCGGATTCCCACCTCTGCCAGGCGTTCCAGAAGGATACCATGGTCGATGGTATCGAAAGCCGCTGAGATGTCCAAGAGCACCAGCAGGGACACGCTACCCCTGTCGATGCCCAGACGGAGATCATCGACCAGGGCGACCATGGCAGTCTCAACCCCGTAGCCCGACCGAAAACCGGTTTGAAATGGATCTAGAAAATCCGTTTCATCCAAGATCGATTGAAGTTGGAGTGCAACCGCCCTCTCGATCACCTTCCCCAGAAATGGCAGCAGCGAGACTGGCCGATAATTATTATGAACCAGGGGGTCGAGGGAGGGCTTTTTCAATAACGGTCTTACTATGGCCAATTTGAGATGGTCAGGAAATTGTCCCTCCCTCAGAGATGTGTTAATAATTTGGCGTAACAGCAAGGTTACTGCCGATCCCCCCTGGGCCACTAGCCACGAGGGGCAGGGATCGAGAGAGCAGGTTGTCTTCCGAACACTTCTAAGGAACTTGTCCACATCCTCGGTACCGACAGACTCAAACTGATCCAGTACAACAGAGTCCACGGAAGCTCTAGACGCCTCTATTCTGGGTTCTGCTTCAATTCTGGCGTCCAGACCTTCGTTTATCCGAGAGATTTTATCCGCGAAGAAGTTGTTAAATTGGTCACAGCAGGCCTTAGTTGGTTCAAGGATCTGGTTCGGGGCAGGGGGGAGCTGAGTTAGCTCCCTCACTACCCTGAACAGCTCTGCTGGACGCGACTCCGCGGACGCGATACGAGCAGCAAAGAACGAGTTCTTAGCTGCTTGTATCGCCTCTCCATAGTCCTTCAAATGAAGGTCTAGGAGAGCCTTGTCGGATAAACGCTGGTGTTTCCGCCAGGCATACTCTAGCCGTCGCAGGACCCGCTTCCTTGCCCGGAGATCTTCCGTGTACCAGGGCTTCCTTTTGGAAGCAGGCCTGAGAGGGCGCTTGGGAGCGATTTTTGTTTTTGCAAACAGTTAAATTTTTACACATTTATCTTCAACATTTAACTGGTTAAAGCAGAAGGATGTTCCATGGGGGTGCTCTATTTTTACTATGCTTTCAACATGTTTTTGGTGGGTTTAAATTAATGTTTTTAATTGGATTGGTTGTTCAATGGTTTTGAAAACTTCTGTACTTGTTTGAACTATTTTGGTTTAACTTATATTGTAAGCTGCTTTTGGGTCATATATTTGATAAAAGTCACGATATTAAAGAAAGAAATCAGGAAACTAGGCTGATGCTGATATGACGTGTTAATATAATTTTCACTTTAAATGTATTTGAAAGGTTTTCAATATTTCTAATGTACAGGTGGCCCTCCATATCCACAGATTCTGCATCCACAGATTCATAATCATAATTATCATCATCATCATCATGATTATTTTATAAATTTCAAAAAACAAATCTTGATTTTGCCATTTTATATAAGGGACACCATTTTATTATTCCATTGTATACAATTGGACTTGAGCATCTATGGATTTTGATATCAATGAGGAGTCCCGGAACCAAACCCTAGTGGATACCAAAGGCCACTGTACTTATATGCTGTAATTTTGAGATTCTCCCTTTCTGTTTTGTTTCTTGGGGCAAAAATGTAACCATAGTAAAAGATTTTAAATGTTAGCTTTTGGGGAATGCTCCTCTTTTAATTTTTTTTAAATAATAGTAATTGCTTTTGCTTGTTTGCTGTTCCTACAGGTATTGTGGTTGCCCAACTCAGAGCGAACACTGGTTCAGGAAATTGCCCCAGGTTTCCAGCAGACATCCAGCATCAAGGGAGAAGCACAGCAATTGAGGGACAGAGGATTTCAGAAGTTGAACCTGAGATACACCAAGGTTACCAGTGATGATATCAGGTGCTCCTCTTAGCTCTTACTTTTTCAAATGTCTCCGTGACCAAATGTCCTAGCCACAAAGGAGGACAAGGCACTGCAAAATGTAGGGGACTAAAAAAAAACCCTATAGTTTTCTGGGCAAGCTGCACAACTATTGTAGAAATGCTGTGTTGTTTCTCCTAATAGTGAGGAGGAAAAATATACAAGGACTTTATCACACGACCCCCATTCTCACCATGATTGCGTTAATGAAAGGAAGTGCATATACACTCCTTTGGAAGCACCCCCAACCATAGATCCCTTCATTAGCTTGACCGGGTTGTTGCTAGCACCTTGCGCTCTCTCGTCCTTAACTCCATCTAACTGCTCCTTGTCCTACCCAGCATGCTTTGCATTTCCCTGTGGGTTTTGTGTGTTTTTTTTTAAAACACAATTCTGGAATTCTGCTAATCAGGGGTGTCACTGGGAGGGTGCAAGGAGTGCAGATGGCACCAAGTGACATTCCAAAGGAGGTGTGACACCACTGCTCAAGTCTGACTAAGAAGCATAAATTTATATTTATAATATTGTTGTTAACTTTTATTTTTGTAATTACCTCCATTTTCCTCACATAAAGGCAATTGTACAACGCTCAAACTGGCAAAGTCTATAGCTCCTATCAGCCCAAGTTTCCTTTCCTGTCACCCAGTGTCAGGGTTGGTGTCACCAAGCGCAATAATTCGTCGGCACCCATCCTCCCATACCATACCATACAGAATCCTTAGTGATTTTTTTTTGTACTAATGTTCCTCATAAATTGTAATTCCCGTATATCACTGAATCTATGTTACACAGTTTTTCTGGGCAACGTTCTGCCACTGGAGACTGGGCTGACCCTGTCCCTGCTCCTTTTCTAGTGGCAGCTCAAGACCTTTTTAATTTGAAAAAGCATTTAGCGACTAAGTGGCTATGTGAAAAAGTCTTCAATGGAATATGTATTCTACAGTTTTATTGTCTTGTCATGGCTTTAAACAACTGGGAGAAAAGCAGGATATAAAATAAATAAATAGTTTTTATGGGTCTCCTCCAGAACAGGAGCTTGCAGCATTTCTTAGGGTTATATATATATTTTTAAATACTCTTACAGCATTTCTGTTGTTCTAAACTGTTTTCCTGGCAATTCCTGGCACCAGAAACATTTTATTCCTGCTCATTAATAAATTCTGAGACAAATTAGAACAATATGTCTCCTCCCTTCCCCTTCCCCTTCCCTTTCTTTCTTTCTTTCTTTCTTTTTTGCTTGCTTGCTTGCTTGCTTGCTTGCTGTTTAGGGTCATAGTACTGTGGTGCATCAATGCACCATCAAAACAACACTTTTTTGCTATTATCCTAAAATTTAAAAAATGTAGGGAGGAGAAAATGTGTCCATCAAGCCATAGGGCCACCTCAGTAAAACAGGTCCTGGTTTTAATAGAGTATATATTTGGAAGAACCTTAATGCATATCTAAGAAACTCCTATGAACAGCCCCACCTAACCCCCCAGAATGGAACGAGTGGATACAGAGATGACAACAGCAGCAAACCTATAAAACTACATTGTGAGAACTCATGCTTTTTTAGACAAGTTAGGAAGAGGCCATCTTAAGAAGGGACAAGCTGATTTCTTGGCTTTACCACTTTAGCCTGCAGGAGGAAGCCTGAATGGCCCAATAACAGCAGCTAATTTTTGGAAGGAAACCACATCCTTGCACCTAGACATCTAGTGTAGCAAGGGGAAGAGATTTCCCTGGTACACTAACTTTCTACAACCATTGAGTATGCTTTTACTACATGGAAGCATTAATTCATTCAGCAGCATCTTAGCCCAGGAGCAGTTGTGTTCTATCTAGATGTGGCATCCAACATAGGTGCCATACTTGGAAAAACAGCATCTTAGAGAGAAAGCAGCTGAGCATGAACCCTTCTCCCTACCATGTTGTTTTCTCTATCCATGGATCTTACTGGGTGGAGAAAGATTTGATCTCTTCTACATGCTCTTGGGAGTGATGGAGTCTCAAAACAGGATGTCAGGTGTTTGTGAGAATGAAGCTTTTTGTTATTTATTTTTGCGTCACTTTTTCTATGACTCTAATTTGTGATTCAGTGTCTTCTGGAAGTTGGCATCCCATGTGGCAGTGTCACTGTGGGGGTCAGGGGATGTGGACCACACCAGGTGACACCCCAGAAGGGGGGGGGAACACCTGGTCGTCTCCCTGTCCTGCCATGGATGTTGTTTTGGCCTGCGTAGGGGCTCCCTGCAGGAGCTGCTTGGGCCCACACCAGCACTCCCCTGGGCCATGCTGGTTCTCCCCAGGCTACAGCTGGCTTTCACTGGGTTGTACCGAATCTTCCCGGGCTTGGGCATGCTCTCCCCAGGCCCACCAGCTGTACCTGGGATCAAGCGGGCTCTCCCCAGGCCACGCTGGCTCTACCTGGGCCCGTGGGGGTCACAGACGTCCTTCTGGCCCTGCACTTCCGGAAAACTCACCAGAAGTCTGGGGACAGAATTCCCACCTGCCACTGCCACAGTGTAGCGTATGTATGCTGTCTATGTGTTCACACTCGGCTGCTTTCTCTCTCACATGCTCTTTTTCCAAGTATGGCACCTATGTTGGATGCCACATCTAGAACACAACTGCTCCTGGACTAAGGTAGAAAGCATAAAACAGGGAGAATGTGGTGTGTGACTTGATTGGTGCCCTAGGAAGTAGAACTGGGAATTGTTAATAAAAATAAGCAATAATGTATGCATTGGTCTCTTCTGTCTCCCTTCCTAGATATCTCTTTCACCCACTCCTCAGAGTAATGCCTTACTCATTATGTTGGTCATCACTGTTGTTTTTTTTCAAATGTGGGAAGTGAGTAATGTAATAAGTTATTAATGCACTGCTCTCAACGTTGAGTGCCAGCGTGGCATGGGTTTGACATCTGGACTATGACTCTGGAGACCAGGGTTCAGTTTCCAGCTTGGTCATGAAACCCACTGAGTGACCTTGGGCAAGTCACATGCTCTCAGCCTCAGGGGAGGGCAATGACAAACCTCTGAACCAATCTTGCCAAGAAAACGCTATGATTTTTGTTATTTATTTTTATAGGATCTCCTTAGGGTTGCCATAAGGTGGAAATGACTTGAAGGCACATTTTATTTTTTACAAAAAGCATACCAAAAATTACTCCATCCCCTCTAATCTCCTTCTGAAGTATACCCAGCTCTTTCTTGTTGTGCATTAACACTGTTTTCGCTAAAACTGTGTTAACTGTAAATGCTGTTGGCTATTGCTACTTTTTCTTTTTTCTTTTTTTTTAAAGGCACATTATCATTCTTAGTGTGTTACTTCTAGTCTCTGTTATGAACACCCCACACAGATAATAGAAAAGATCAATTAGATTGCAGTCATAGGAACACTTGCTTGGGAATAAGTCCTGTTAAACTCTGTGAGCTTACTTCCAATTAAAAGGCATAGTAGGTTTGGGTTGTAGCATGATTTAAATGCTAAATTAGCTGTAGGGATGTGGCAATCATCATTGAAGTGCATGGGTTCATTGTGATAATGTATATGTATGCGTATATGTGTTTGAGAGAGACCTTTTACACACAAGTTGCCATACAGAGGTATTTCAGCCAGCTCCTCTTATCTCCTTCATGGCTGCTGCTGTTACCATGGTGCTGTAATGCAGTCCAAGGTCCCTATTTAATTCAAAAATTACTTAGTGCTCAAAAATAATCTGTCCATTAACAATCCTGAATCAATCTGTTGTGTCTTCAATTATGGATTTAAAGCAACTTGCTTTGGAGACTTTGAAGTTTCCTTTTGTTTGTTACAATGATCATGGAACATGTAGAAGCAATGTTTGGATATAGATTTGAAGCAGTTGCATTTTTATTTTTATTTTTTTTATATTTAGATGAAAACTGTGTGTTTTTTAAAATGCTTTGCTTAGACTGATGGGTTAAGAAAGAATTTAACGTGCCCTATGTCCTAGACTCAAGTAATAAAAGGTGTCCCCAATTCTATATCTCTACATTTCATTTTTCCGCCCTAAGTGCAGTACCTTACATTTCTCTGCGTTGAATTTCATTTTGTTAGCATTGGCCCAGCTTTCTAGTCTATTTAGGTCCTTTTGAATTTTGATCCTGTCCTCTGGAGAATTAGCTACTCCTCCTAATTTGGTGTCATCTGCAAATTTGATAAGAAGTTCCTTTGTTCCTTCATTCACCCTGAAGATGTTGCTGGACTGTATCTGCCAGCATTCCTCATCATTGCCTGTGCTGGCTAGGACAGATGGGAGTTGGAGTCCAGCAGTGCCTGAAGGGTCACGGGTTACACATTCTGGTATAGAGGATGCTTGGGCCAACTTTCTATGGAATGATACTCAAGGCAGTTTCCAAGAGAATTGGAGAAATCCCCCCCCCCAAGTGTGCACATCCTCTGGCACAAATCAGTGGATTCATATTACAAGAAAGAAGATTCCACCTGAGCATAAAGGAAAAGTTTTTGTTTTTTATGGTACAGTTGAATGGACTGCCTTGGAGGATAATGGTCTCCATTCTGCTATACTGTTCTCTTTAGTTAGACCTCGTCTGATGTACAGGTCTAAGCAGAACAATTCAGGAAGCATGTTGACAAGCTGACAAGTGTCCATAGAAGGATGACTCAGATAATCAGAGATCTAGAAAGCAAGCCTTATGGGAAAGATGTAGGAAGCTGGATCTGTTTAGCCTGGAGATGAGAAGGTTCAAGAGGTGACATGGTAGTCATGTTTAAATATTTGAAGGTATGCCCTATTGAACATGGAGCAAGCTTGTTTTCTGCTGCTCCAGAGACTAGGACCCAGAACAATTGATTCATACTAGAGAAAAAGAGATTCCACTTAAATGTTAGGACGAACTTCCTGACAGTAAGAGCTGTTGGACCATGGAACATACTCCCTCTGAGTGTGGCGGAGTCTCCTTCTTTAGAGGCTTTTAAACAGAGGCGGGATGGCTATCTGTCAGAAGTGCTTTGAAAAGGCAGGATGAGATTGGACTGCATGGCCCTTGGGAGTGTCTTCCAGCAGTGTGATTCTGTGATTCTAAGTAGTTGCTGGCCATAGTGGCTTGCAATAATTAAGAAAAACATTGGTAAAATCCACAAAGTACCAAAATTATACTAAAACACACACACCCCGGCATGGTAATTAGCAATATCCAGTGCATTGTGTGAGATGGGCCTTATATTATTATTGATCAAATGCTTGTTGGAATAGAAAAATCTTTACTTGTCTGCAGAAAAGAAAGTAGGGAGGGTGCCTGTCTAAATTTTTATGGAAAGGAATTCCAGAGCCTTGAGTCAGCCCTCTCCTATATTCCCACCAGATGTCACTGGGAGGAGGGTGGGAAAGAAAAAAAGGTGGAACAGCCTTTCCAGCAGATCTCAGAGCATGAGCTGGTTCATAAGGGAGAATATGGTTCTTCAGATAACCTGGACTTGAGCAGTGTAGGGCTTCTATGATGGTTTCCCATCAGGGTGACCAGATGTCCTAACTGCAGAGACCAACAAGACAGTGTAAAATTTAACCCACTCAGGAAAAATGTAGGACATTACAAAACACTGATATAAATATAAATGCATACTTCTTAGTCATGCTGAAAATGGAGAACATTTTGCAATTCCTCTTTGACAGTAGGTTCAAATGTAAGGCATGCCCAGGAAAATTGAAATGCAGGACATGTCCTGGAAAAAGAAGGTTGAAGTGTAGAACATGCTCTGCCTCCCATCCAAACACTAACCAGAGCTAAGTGTGGTCAGCTTTCTAAATTAGTTTGTGTTCAAGGTGATATGATAAGTCTATGAGTTTGGTTTCTAGGCTTTTTCCTCTCCTGCTCACCTCCTTCTCTTTCCCATCTTTTCAACAGAGAATACGCAGGGGCAAATTTGAGTGTGAACCTCTACGTTGTGAATGAACCCTGGCTTTACTCAATCCTTTGGTGCAGCGGGGTCCAGTCTGTCACCTCTGACAATGTGCACACCCTTAGCAAGATGTCTTTCCCCAGCTGGTTGATGGTAAGTGGGCTTGGCCTCGCTTTGTCTCTTGCTGTCTTCCAAACACGAAGGGTGAGGGTTTTATGGAATTTTGGATCTTTCTTCAGTCTTCACAGTGACCGTTCGAAGATGGGTTTCATTGGAGAGGCTCCTTCTTCCTTGAGACCCAGCCATTATGGCAAATGTGTAGCCAGCATTCTTGGAATGACTGTCCTGCTTCAAAATGCAGCGGTGGGAATGCAGATTGTTTAAATACTCCTCACAGAACTTGCTAAAATTAACCTGTTTTTTTGGACTACACCTCCCTGAATTCCTCAGCCGGGATGGTGAACAGAACATTCTGGGAGTTCTGGCCTAAAAAAATAATTTTCCAAGCTCTGGATCATTCAAATTAAAAACAATAATCTCCCTGCAGGTGTAAAGTGTAGCAGGTCATGGAGGAGCATCTTTGCATACTACAAGGCTAGTCTTGAATGTGGAAGGCTTCACCTAGCCTTTCCAAAAGGGCAGGCAAGAACCAGCAGAGTTATTCTTTTGATCCACAACATTACCTTCTGCTTGCAGTTTGGAGCCAGTGCATTCCCCTTTGCCAATGTGGGAATGCACAGCTACCTCAATAGCCAGAAGCTATTGTTATTGTTAGCAGCTGCATCTTTTCCTCCCAGAATTACCCATTTCGTGGGTCAAAGCGACATCTAGCGGGCGGTAAAGTATGTTCACTTTCTTGTGATGCAGCCTCAGTTTGATCCTCTTGGCCTCCAGGGAGAGTTTGGGCTTGATCTGTTCAAGGACCCATTTGTTTTTCTTCTTGGCCATCCATGGTATCATCATCACTCTTCTCCATCACCACATCTCAAATGAATTGATTTTCTTTCTGTCAGCTTTCTTCACTGTTCAGCTCTTACATCCATATGTAGTAATAGGGAATACAAGTGCTCGGACAATTCTGACTTTAGTGCTGTATATCTTTACACTTTAGGATCTTGTAAAGGATTTTATTCTTTCATGGCTGCCCTTCCCATTCTTATTCTTATTATTTCTTTACTGCAATCTTCTTTCTTATCAATATTTGACCCATTCACTGTTGTTAACTGCCGCCAAGTTGACTTTGACTCATGGCAACCCTGTGGATTAGACATCTCCAAGACCCCCTGTTCTTCATTGCTCCTCTAGGTCATATTGTCTTTTCTAGTGAATCCTGTCTTCTCATGATGTGGCCAAAGTACAACAGCCTCAGTTTCATCATCTTGGATTCCAGGGAGAGTTCAGGTTTGATCTGTTCAAGGACCCATTCATTTGTCTTCTGGCTGTCCACAATATTCTCAGCATTCTTCTCCAGAACCAGATCTCAAATGAATTGATTTTCTTTTTATCTACTTGCTTTGCTGTCCAGCTCTCACATCTGTACATGGTGATGGGAAATTCAGTGGCTTGGACGATTTTATATTTAGTGTTCAATTGTATATCTTTACATTTTAGGATCTTATCTACTTTCATCGCTGCCCTTCCCATTCCTAATCTTCTTATTTCTTGACTGCAGTATCCGTTCTGATCAAGGTTTGATCTAGACAAAGAAATCATAGAATCATAGAATTGGATTCATAGAATCTAAGAGTTGGAAGAGGTCCCAAGGGCCATTCAATCCAACTTGCTTCTGCCATGCAGGAAGACACACCAAAGCACTCCCCACAGATGGCCATACAGCCTCTGATTAAACCCTTTTAAACCTCTCTTTAAAAAAATTAATAAATGAGATGCAACTTTTTGTTTCAGTTTGTTCTGTAAACTGAAAAATGTAGGAGTAGCCACACTGACTATTAAAGAAAATCATAGTCCAAAATACACATCAGTGATATTTTTATTAGGCCTATGAGAAGGAGCACACAAATTTGCATTAGCTTTCTCTGGCTTCTTCATAAGGCAAAGATGGAAGATAGAGTTCGTTCCTCCCAATTTCTTTCTCTGTGTGCGGAGAGGTGAAGACTGATATTTTTCCTGCATGAACACACTCACTATAAAAATCCAAAACCACAAGATGGAAACCTGTAAGCTTATGACTTCAGCAACATCATTTTGTTTTCCCCACATGATTTTTCTACACTCTTTACCTGATGAAGAAACCAATGAGCTTTGAAAGCTAGCATAATGTTTTTAATACCTTCTATTTGGTGTAATAAAGGAATCATTTTCAGTATGAATTTTGTAAACTGATCAAGGAGAGCTCTTGCTTGAGCATGGGCCGAGGGCACAGTTTTAATTGATCCAACTGGGAATTAACAATTCACTTAACATTTGAAGCTGCTTTGTTCCTGATGTACATATTGCAAAAGGGAATTTTAAAAAGTCTTTTCCTTCTAATGGCCTGATGAATTACTGAAATATGAATGATCTTATCTTTCCTTTAGTATCTGGAGAAATATCTCCATTTGGGATGTTGATAGCATGACAAATGTGTCTAAATGTAATTGAGTAATTCAATGGATATTTTTATTGTTCTGTGCAAACTTTGTAGTATCTGAAAATTTATCAGATTTATCAGAAAAGAAAATAGCAGAAGAATCTTTCTTAGAAGACCACTAGCCCACCAAAGTCCCTTTGCAAAGTGTAGCTTCATATGAATACTGGATGAAACTCTACTTACAATCTCTCTTATCTAGTGCCCCATGGCAGACTTCAGTTACTGTAATGGCAATGATACCTGCTGTTTCCAGTTCCAAAATTCATTCCTATTGGAGACAGGAGGAAATAGGGTTGAGAGTTTTATGCTAAATCTGAAAATCTAGACTCTATCCTCACTCCCTTCTTGCCTTTAATTTTTGTATTAATCCAACAATATATGGGATTCTTTTTGTCTTCTTTTTTGTTTCCCAGACTCCTGATGAATACTATCTCATTTGGATAACGGCTGATCTCATTTCATTTATCATAATCGCAGGAGTGTTTATATTCCAGAAGTAAGTACTGTTGGTCAGTGTTTTTGTAATGCTGTTGTCCGTTCCCATTTCCTGACCCTGGAGATGCTTCCGAGAAAGACAGAATGTTCTCCCAAAGCTTTTAAAATCAGGGCTGCTATTTATGTTACAGGAGCAATTTATTGCTACCCCCATGGCACCATCTTTCACCATCCTGGTACCAAATGCATATACAGATCACATGGATGAGACAGGAAGAACCGCAGTAGTTTATTTATTGACACATTTACATTTTATTTTATATTCATCTTATTAGTTACACGTATATTCTGCTTTATTCTCCAGTGAGTTTAAATGAGCATACGTGGCTGTTCTCCTCCCTACTTTAGCCCTCACAATAACCTTGTGAGATAGGGCAGGGGGAGAGGGCGTGTATATCAAAGTCAGTAGCAGTAGTACGTTTGTAGTGGTAGTACGTTTGAACTTGATCTCCCAAATCCCAGTCAAGCACTATAACCACTATCCTGCACTGTCTCTTGATTCCTGTGGCTCTTTGTACATCATTTAGTTCCTCCCTACTGTGATTTGCCACAACGGAAGAGAGGCATGGGAGAAAACCACAAGGTTTGTTTGTGTCAACAGCCATTCCATTGCTTCTAACATAATTAACAGCCCTGATTGAGTCCCAAACTCATAGGAGGTTTTTCTCTAAAATTGTTGTGGCAGAAGTCCAGAATCTCTTGCCTAAGATAGTCTCATTTTGGAATTTCCTCACGTGTCACAAAGGGTTCTCAGATTGGTTCTTTCTCCCTTATTTGTCAGCTTTTTACAGGCAGGGAACGGTTTGATCCAAGATGGTTTCCAAGTCGCAGACACCCTGCAACACACACAGCTCTTAGCCCATTTGCTCTCTGAGGAAGTACAGAGCAATGAGAATATAGCTCCATGCCTCACTGAACTACATGGGCTTGGTTTGGAGAATGGTCCATTCTGGGTTGGGATTGGAGGGTTTAAAGTATGGTGAAGAATTAAATCAATGCTGGTGAAGGCTGAGGGGTGAATTTAGGGGTGGTAATGAATAATGTATAATAAAGATAGAATTCAAAGACATAGCCATGGTAGTCTTCAAAATCAGTATGCAAAGGGATCTTTTAGCACCTTTGAGACTAACTGAAAGTAGGAAGCTGGTAGCATGAGCTTTCATAGACTTGAGTCTCCTTCCTAATACACAAGAAGTGGAGGGTCCAGGGGCAGATCTATATCAACAGGCCAAGAGGCTGGGGAGTTAGCTAGTGTTGTAATGTGTGACAATGTGAGACAGTTTTCCTGGCACACTATAAACATTACACTAGCTAACCCCTCAGCCTCATGATGTCTCTCTTTACCAGTTCATCACATCTCCTTTCTGGTTCCCAAACTACATTCCAACACTCTCTCTACCATTCATGTGGTTATCTGCTCATCTTTAGGCAACATCCTTCCTTCTGCCTTGTCCCCCAAGGCAAAGAGATGCCCACAACCATAAGTTTTGCATTCCTATTGCACACACAGACTGCTTATATAGATCTGTCCCTGGATCCTCCACTTCCTGCACCTTAGGAAGTAGAGTCAGTCTATGAAAGTTTGTGCTACCAGCTTCTTTGTTGCAGTGAGTCGCAAAGGTGCTACAAGATCCCTTTGCAAACACAATACAGGAATAGCCAGGGCAGTGGCTAGTTTTAAAGGCCAGTGTTAGTTCCCTCCACTGTTGAAGGCTTGAGAAGTTACAATAAATCCTCCAATTAGCCTTGGAAAAATTGCCATGGTGGAATCCAGGGGTCCAAGTCTGGCAGAATTGGTAAGAGATTAGAAACAACTATAGTCATCATAATCAAAATTTTAGACAGCTGCTGGTTTTTCCAAATGGGAGATTGTCTGAAAACAGTTATAAAGAGAGATAGGCCAGCAATCACAACTAAAAATCTTCCCCCAAAAATCTATTGGAAATTTTCGTTGCCAAAGGACAGCAGCGTCTCCATCTCTCAGCTAGCCAAGGCATGCTGAGTGGACCTGAAATAACCTAGATGTCTCCAGTTCCTAATCCTTAATTCCAAGTGAATCTTTGGAAGAAGTGGGTTAATTTTAACCAAGAGAAAAGAAGATCAAGGAAGATGGAAAGGAAGAAGGAAGGGGAGAGAAATAATATGTAAAATTATTCAATACTTAAAGCAGATAGCTTTAAAGAAAAACTTTGAGGGGGCATTAATTGTTTATAAATGACAGGTTAGAGTCAAGTTAAATATGAAGAAGAATTTGAAACCTGTTTGCTCTGTTGCCTAGCAAAGTCAAGTAACTCCCTTGTGTTCATTTAAAAAGGAAGTTTAGAATAATAATGTTGGGAATGTTAGATGTTCGGATAGGGCAATGGTAGCAGGCATCCCTCGTGTCAGTGGACCGGTGAAACCAGTGGACCGGTTTTAGCCTACATTTGAGGTATCTAAGCTGTTGCCCTGGTGGCGCAGTGGTTAAATGCCTGAACTGCAGCCACTCACTCAAAACCTTAAGGTGGCGAGTTCAAGACCAGCAAAGGGTTGAAGCTCGACTCAGGCTTGCATCCTTCCGAGGTCGCTAAAATGAGTACCCAGATTGTTGGGGGGCAAATAGCTTACAATTGTAAACCGCTTAGACACTCCTTAAGGGTATGAAGCGGTATATAAATGAAGCTGTTTGTTTGTTTTTTGAAACCTATCCACTGCCCTCCAAGAACCTCCAACACCTTGGATAGCTTCTTTAACCTTTGGAGCAAAATATGGAATGGATTCAATGACCCACTGATGTGGGAGCCACCACTGCCAAGGGTAGGCAGGTTTGAAGGAGTTTGGTCCATTGCAGGACAAACCAGGCCTTGTTCCTTTACATGCAAAAATGGAGGCCATAATCATCCAAAGAATATGAGTGATAATAAGAGATTAATAATAAGGGATTACCACCCTGGCCAAGAAATGGGAAAGATATACTCCCCCCACATCTTTTCCCCCTGGTTAAGTTCCTCTGTCTTTCTACATTAATAGCTAGACTTTTGTTTGAATTATTTGGAAGCCTTGCTCCTTGGGGAAGGAATAATGGACCAAAAGATTACTTCAAGGAGGGATCTGATCTCTCTTTTCCTCCTTGCCTTAACTATTTTTCTTACTGCTCTGACGTTTGTTGCATGTTCCTCTTCCTTTCTCTCTCTCTCTCTTTCTCTCTTCTTCCTCTCTGCTGCTGCATTTTGGCATCTTTACAGCTATCACATGATCAGGTAATTTCTGATGCCTCCTTCCTCATCTCACTTTTTGTCTTTACGTTTTTGTTTTAAACTTTTTCTTTTCATTTTAAGCATTGCTGCAGGTTTGGGTTACAGCGGGACACTTTCCTGGAAGCTGTTTTAAGAAAAAAAAATCTACTGATAGTCTAAGGAAAAAGGCAGTGTAGTGTGCAAAAGGTGGTTGTGTGTAGTTACCTGCATAAGGAACTGGGAATTAAGTAGTTAGGCAACCCCCAATGGGAAAATTTCAAGGAAAATCCAAAGAGTGCTTTGGGGCAGACAGAGGCTGCAGAAATGGTCCAGTTTGTCACCACTTTAACTGCCATGGCTCAGTGGTATGGATTTCTGGGATTTGTAGTTTTGTGATATATTTAGCTTGCCCTGTCTGAGAGTTTTAGTGCCACAACAAACTACAACTATAGAATGGAACCATGTCAGTCCAAGCAATGCCAAACTGCATTGATTCTGCAATGTGGCAGTAGCCAGAGGTTCCTAAAGTACACTAGTGCCGATTGAAGTCCAAACTATGGGAGAAATGTACAGGATTTTATTTTTTTTTAATGTGGAAGGCATACCATGGAGGACTTGATTATTAATGGGAGCACAGCAGTTATGGATGTGGTTTGTTTTTTTAAGGTAGCTTCTCAAGCTCTAGGCTTTCCTCCCAATGCAAATAGCATCTTCAGACAATTGTGTTTTAGGACCAACACTGGGGAATATAATAATGAAAATCTTTTGCTTATTTTATTATTGCTTGCAAAAAGAGAAAAACCCCGACAATCAAACATTTACTTCCTACTGAATTATGAGTTTTCATACATTTTTAATTACGTTTTTTTGTTTTGTGACCTTTTTTGGCAAAGATTTCATTTGCACAAAAATAGTGGGTTTTGCATAAAAAGCATTTTTGTGTGTGAAAGCATTCTCTTTTTTGTGTGAAATAATATTAGGTTTTTTTCCCCACACACACAAAATTCATACATGAAACATCCTAAAACAGAGAAGACATGAAGTGGGAAAAATATAAAAATGAAAATATCAACAACAGATAACTTTTTTTCTTTCTGAAGGAGTGTCTTTATACACTGAGACACCCTTTTCTTGGTATTGATGAGAAAATTTGTGAAAATACTTTACAACCCTTGTAAAGGAAATGGTTAAATTTTTCCATATTTACCTGCATTTAACCCTTGTCCCCTTTGATAGAATCACAGCCCGGTTAAGTTCATAAATCTTTCCAGTTATTCCCTAGGAGGGTCTGTAGCTCAGTATGCTTTGCTTGTGGAAGGTTCCAGGTTCAATTCCCAGTACTGTATTTCCATTTAACAGGATCTGATGGGATAAATGAGAGGAAAGGTCCCTCTGTACCTGCTGCTCAGATTATACAGTACCATGCTGGATGGAGGAATTTTATACACATGTGTCCAGGGTTTTGTTAAATGGTTAGGAGGGAGTCTTGCTTTGAAACACACATAGAGGGCATGAATTTGAAATGCAGGATGAAAACCAAATGCTTCAAGATGTTTCACACTACATTTAACAGGTTTTTATGCACCATAGAAAAAATGCTTCTGCATCACCCAGAAAGTGGGAAGCTGATGTGCCAGGCGCCATGTGGGACTCCACTTGGTGACACTTACAAACTGGGGAATCCATAATTGGCTCCAACTTTGTTGTACGCATGGCAAAATAAAGTGTGTGTGTGTGTGTGTGTGTCTAGGAGACAGAGATATTTCTGGGTTTTGCTTCCTTTTCCTTATTCTCAATATGGAATGGTTTCTCATGAAGGAAGCACAAAATGGAGTGTGAAGCACTTTTCTTGCCTGGAAATTTGCTTTCCACTAGGGCCATGCAGAAGACGAGGAGGATAGGTAGAGTCTCCAGCTGATGCCATTTGCCTTCTTTCACCTCATCTAAGCTGCTTCTGCACACATCTGTGCTTTATCGGCCAATGTATCATCATCACCCTCTATCTTTCCTACTGTTATTACATGAAGAGAAAACCTTTTTTGGCTTTCCTGTGGCCATTTCCTCCACTGGATGGTGATGGGTTAATGCCTACATTTCTTCCCTTGACTCTGTTACATGGCAATCATTTGTGAAGGGATGGGTGCCCAGCATTGTCAGCTTAGACTAGTGGTTCCCAAACATTGGTTCTCCAGGTGTTTGGGATCTCAACTCCCAGAAGCCCCAGCCAACTTGGCCAGCTGTCAGGAATTCTGGGAGCTGAAGTCCAAAACATCTTGAGGACCAAAGTCTGGAAAGAACTGGCCTAAACCATTGACTGTGCAACAGACTCTTCCTAGTGGAAGCTGGACACTTCCATAGCAGTGAGGTGGCAAATTCCCTTATGGGTTTTAGTCCAAAGTTGAAATGAGTTATCCGAGATGCTTAAAAGCTCTTTGAGTTAGACTAAAACCCAAAGTGTGTTCATTGTGCTAATATTATGGGAACCACCATCTGCCAAAAACTCCAGCTACTGTTTTGAAGAACTGATGAGGACTAAGAAACAGAGCTGATATTAATAAACATGTTTTCCATCATCATGTATAAAGCAATGTTATTATTATGCACATGATCACTAGTGGGAGTGCTGCAATTGGACAGAACTAGAAATGTATATTATGGAATTCCTAGTACCTTCAATGTGTTTATGTGTAATTGGTGTCTCTGTGTTGTGTGTATTAGAGCCCTGTGCCTTAGTCTGTGTGTTAATGTTTGTGTTTGATCTTTTGCGGAAGAGGAGGAGGGACCTTGGGTTTTGAACTTCAGAGAGGAACTTGCCCTCCAGTTACCAAACTGTGGGACGTAGCCTGGTTTAAAGAAATGTTGCATCAATAAACCACATAAAGTTTAAATGCTTTCCTTTTTTTTTAATCAAAGAAAGAAGTATTCATTCTTGGAATGGGAGATAAAATGTGGGCTGTCTCTTTCGAGGTGCTTTCTGCCATCTGCAATTTTTTTTTAGGATACTTTATTTTTTTATTTAAAAAATCATATCATAAAAATAATACCAAATTTAAAAGTACTTGCATATGGGGTCTTTCTCCCCCCCCCCAATGGTTTCTTTCTGAAAAAATAAAACCATCTCTTTGTGATCATTGAGGTTGTTGTTGTGTGCCTTCAAGTCCTTTCCGATTTACAGCAACCCTAAGGGTCATAGTCCAATACTCAAACCATCACACCACGCTGGTTCTCTTATTAATTGGTTTCATAGGTTAAATTAGCAGATTAAAGGGTTTGAGATGTGATGAATGAAGCATGAGCATTTTACCTTTCTGGGACTATTCAGAGAAACAGATATGATTGATAGCAAATCGAAGACTGTCTCTTCCCTAAACCTACCTCCTCTTTTGAACTGATGTGATAAGTTGATGGTGTTTAGTTTGCCATCTTCCTTCCAAGTCATTGTAGGGTAGAATCAAAACTTGAGGAAGTTGCATTTGTGGATTATTACTCCCCAAACAGTCCAAAAATGTCACTTTCCAAAGCTGTAGGTAGAATGCTGAATATACTTTTCCTCATCTTTCTTTGCCTCCCCATTGGAACAAGACTCTTACTAACCTTGGATCTCTCCTGCTTTCCTAAAGCATGTTATGGATCCTTCTGGTCATTCTCCATAATCCCACACAGACCCCCTCAGCCTCCATCATTGAATGCATAGGGAAACCACTCTGTTTGGGTTCAGGCGTATTTGAAATAGTTTATTTTCCTCATGAAAGGAGATTTGCTGTTGGGATGTACAACTGCATCACAGCTTATTTCCTACCAGGACTTTCCTAGGGCTTGTCTGCATCACTTATTAACTCTGAATCCTGGTTTGATCATGTTAACCCACTGGGTGACCTTGGGCAAGTCACATGCTCTCAGCCTCAGAGGAGAGCAATGGCAAACCTCCCTCTGAAGGAGGGGACCCCAGGCTCGCTATGTGTTGTTTACATTGTTGTGTGCCTTCAAGCTGTTTCTGACTTATGGCAAGCCCAAAGTGAATCTATCAGGGGTTTTTTTTGACAAATGTCTTCAGAGGGAGGTTTGCCATTGCCCTCCTCTGAGGATGAGAGCATGTGACTTGCCCAGGGTCACCCAGTGGATTTACATGGTCGAACCAGGATTTGAACCCTGGTCTCCAGAGTCATAGTCCAAGACTCAAACCACTACACTATGCCAGCATTCACTGTTTACATGATGTGGGCCTGAAACCTCAAATCAAGTCCAGTCTGCTGACACAACTCCTTGACCTAATTTGGAGTTTCCACCCTTTGTCCCACATTAAAAAGACAACTTGGAGTATTCTGGCAAATGTAAAAGAGCCCCTAGATGGTTTACAAATTTCACAATGTATTGAAACAAGTTTAAAACACACATACCTGCACCTGCACCTGCACACCCTCCTTCAGCAACAGAATTTAGAACAGCATTGGAAAAACCCATAAGATCCACTCCTGCATAAAGTATAGCAATTATTTATATTTATTTATTTCACATCTTTTCTCCAAAACTAGTACATAAGGTGTCTTGCCAATTAAAGCAAATGCCATATACAACAAAAAACATCAGCATAGTAAATAGGAATTCTCAAAAGCCTGTCATAGAATGAAAACTCTTTGTCTGCCAATGGAAGGACAGCCAAGAGGACCCCATTCTAGCCTCCCAAACAATTGTACACCTCCTATAGCCAGCCCCCATTAACAGTCTGGGTGCATATCTTTCTGCCCGGATGAAATTTCCTTGTTGTTGTTGTTGTTGTCGTTGTGTGCCATCAAGTTCTTTTGGACTTCTGGCAGCCTTAAGGTGAACCCATCCTGGGGTTTTCTTGGCAAGATTTGTCCAGAGGAGGTTGCCCGTAGCCTTTCCTTGAGGCTGAGAGCATGTGACTTGCCCAAGGGGGTTTCATGGCCAAACTGAGAATCGAACCCTGGTTTCCAGATTCATAATCCAAAATTTATACCACTATTCCACCTGGCTCTGAGTTAGTTATTAAAGGTCCAAGAAAATATATAGGGTTCTTTGAAGGACTGAGCCCAGTAGACCTCTAAGGTCATCTAGAGAAACGCATCTCTCTGTCCTGCCACCTTCCCAGGATCATTTAGTGGGAAAAGGGGAGACAGGGCCTTCTTGGTGGCTGCTTCTCCCAGGCTTTGAAATTCCCTCTCTCAAGAGTCCAGGATATCTCCGTCCTTGCTCTCCTTCTTTCAGCAAGTCCAAATATTTTTATGCCATCAGGTTTTTACAGACTGGTTAGAGTTTTAATTAGAGAACTGAAGGCCTGCGGAAAAATTAGGGAAAAAATTGTCCGTGTTTTTCCTGAATCATGCTAAAATAAAATATCCCATAATTGATTTACTTCCCTTTTTCAATTTTTTCTTGGCCCCATCCCCCCCCCAGTTTTTTTTTTGTTTTTTTTTTTTTTTTTTTTTGAAAAAAGGGCAAAATGGTTTAAAAACTGGACGAAAACAAGAAAAACTTGAAAAAAGAAAATACATTTTTGTCTGATTCAGGAAAAACATGGACAAAAATGAGGGTTTTTTCCTAATTTTTCCATGGGCCGTCATATCTCTACTTTTAATACTGTGAGGTGCTATTTTTTGAGTTTTGTAAATAGTCTCTTAATGAATTTTAATACAGTATTTTAATGTCTAACGTTTTAACTTTATAAATTCTTTAACTGCTTTTTAAAATCTTATATTTATAATTTTATTCACATTTTAGTCTTGTTTTTAATTTGTGTTGTCTTAAATATGTTGTTAGCTGCCTTGAGTCTATTACTATTATTATTATTATTATTATTATTATTATTATTCTGAAATGACATCCAGGTGGATAGCAGGCAGATATCCCTGGGGAAAGCTTCCCCCAGTTGAGATGCTACCATTCAGACATCCATGTACTTACTATGCCCTTTGAGGGTGCCTGCTGGCAGATTCCCTATTAAAGACCTTAATACGTACATCAAGGTGGGGATCATATGGCCCTACAGTTGCTGTACTGCAACTCCCATCGCTCCTGACCATTGGCTGTGCTGGCTCAGCCTCCTGGGAGCTGCAGTTTAGCCACAGCTGGAGGGCTGCAAGATTCCCATTTGAAAGATTTGAAAACCATGCGTGGGTGCGGATTTGTGTAGAACCAGTTTGGTCCTCCCAGGCTGCAATAAGCAATATGTTTTTTTTTTCTTGGCACCAGAATGACAGCAATGTTGGCCCCAATTTGGCCTGTAAAGAGGAGGATCTTCCATGACAGGGCTGCCCACAGCAGAAAATGCAGAATAAGCACAGCACCAGATTCTTCCCTCACTGCCACTTCCCATCAAAACTCTGACCATGTGAAAAGAGGGTTGGGCACATTGGAAGGGCTAGTCTTTTACATTCTCCTCCTCCATTGCAGGTGGCGCCTGGGAAGCATCCGCACATACAATCCTGAGCAGATCATGCTCAGCGCTGCTGTCCGAAGGTCCAGCCGAGATGTCAACATCATGAAAGAGAAGCTCATCTTTTCAGGTAAGATGTCACAATGTCTCTGATCTCCTGGGTTCCAGGGGGGAGTATAACTGGATTTCCAACCCATAGTGCCATTTTCTTTATGTACAGTTTGACCTCCATATGTATGGAACCGATACACGCAGTTTCTCTTACCTGCATCCGAAAAAAGTTCTCTCTAGGCATTTTCTAGGTCCTCCCATGTGATTCAATAGCTCTTCTGAAAACTCACCATACAGTTATGCTGGAGGACCTAGGATTCCTAGAGAGGTGCTATCTCTAAGCATTTTCTAGGTCCTCCATCAGGATTCTATGGTTAGCCTCCACCAGAAGTCAATAGGGTTCACTATTATCCATGTTTTTGTGTTTCCATGTAAGTCCAGTCATGTATCCTCAACGGATACTAGGGTCGTACTGTATTTTGTTTCTTATCTGGCTTTTCTTGTTCTGCTCTTTTGGTGCATCTGTTTCTTTTCTTGTCTGAGTCCACATGCATTAAAAAGGGTAGCATTCATATCACAAGCCACAGAAGAGTCTAGTGATGCCATAAATACTAATAAACCTATGATGGCATAACATTTTGTCAGGCATGTGATGGGGTGGCCAGTCACACTTTCTCAGCCAGACCTACCTCACCGTTGAGAAGATAAAGTTTAAAGCAAGGAAGAGGAAAGCTATGAACGCTGCTGCTAGATCTTGTTGGATCCATCTAAATCTAATCAGGAGGCTAAGTCAGTGCATCAAGGATCTTGCTTTATTAAAAGAAATGCATTTCTGTCTCACATTCTGACAAAGTCCCTGAAACGCAGGCCCATGGCTCTAAAGAGATGTAAGCATTTTCATTTAGTCTATATATAGTTGACCCACATATAAGTCCGGGGCAAGTTTTGGGGCAAAAATTATGGATTTTGCTATGACCTATAGATAAGTCAAGGGTGAAGCTTAGGAGCATGTAACAAAGGATCTAAAGGATGAAGCAAAGGAAAACAATGTCAAAACAATGCCAAAGAATTACCCAACTTTGGGCTGAAGCCTGGTTTAACATGTGAGTAAGGACTGCATCAACATGTGAGTAAGGATAGACTGAAGTTAGATGGGCATCTTTCAGGAGTGCTTTAGCTGTATACTATTTCATGACAAGGGGTTGGATTAGATGACCTTTGTGGTCCTTCCAGCTCTTAAACTGCTATGATTTTGCACAGTACAGTAATTCCCACCCCCAAGAAAACCACAGCAGCTTTACAAGAATTAAATTTAGTTGTGGCTGTAGATTGTAAAAGCAAACAAATAGAAATATAGGATGGTTTTGTGTTTCTTAAGGAAAGAAATGCTGGTCCATCATGGTTTCTTCCCTGCTGCACCTCCCACATCAGAAGCATGAGTGTTTTGAAACTGTGTCTTGCAGGTTCTAGCCATTAGGTGGCACCAGGGCCATGGCCATTTTGTTTTCTTAAGCCTGCAAGGTAAGAATGCCAGTTTGTTGAAGCTTTCACACAAAACGGTGGAGGGTCCCAGGAAGCCCTGCACATTTCAAGCTCTTGGTGGATTTCAGCTTGCTTGACTGCTCAAGAATGTCTTCACTAACTCCAAGCTGCTTCTCACCTCTTCTCTGCACTGCCCACACTAGGATGTCCCACTTTTTACTTCACTGCCATTGTAAGCCTTTTGTCCAATGGGTTCTGGATGATTATTGTCCTCTATTTAAAGCTGGCTAGAATCCAAGATTCAGAGGTCCAGAAGAACACAAGCCAACCAAGGTAACCAGACCTCCTCCTTTTCCAGGACATTTCAACTTTTTGTTCAGGAGGAAATTCAAAATGTCCTTCATTTTGGGCATCACTAAGAAGCCTGAATTTACATTTATGATAGTGTTTCTAGCTTTTATTGGATCATGTCCTACATTTTTCTTGAATGCCCTACATTTTGTGGTGCCTTGACCTCCTTTGTGGTTAGGACATCTGGTCAACCTGCAAGCCGCCAGTTTATCTGAGAGCCTTGGGGGACTCTTTCCTGCACTTTGTCTCCACCTGGTGTTTGGGGAATAACCATTACAGTGTGGTGAAGCTCATATTTTGCACACAAAAATCTTAGGTTTAGCCCCAAGTGTCACTGGACAAAGGCTTTCAGGTAACAGGGCTGGGAAATTCTTGGCCAAAGATCTCAGAGAACCAACTGATATAAATGGCATTAATGTATCTAATACAATTCACTGTATATTTTTCTGGTTGGTTAATACACACACACACCTCTTTTTTGACTGCTTAGTGCAAATGTAGGTATTCTACACATGCTTGAAGGCACTTTAGTATCCTCCCCCCCCCCAATTTTTTTAGAAAACACAAAGCCACAGGTCTCTTCAATTGTCAATATTTCCTTCTTATCTCTTGCACTGCAACTTGTCTGGATGTACTAAACTACATAAAATGCTCTTGTGATCTGGATTTAATCTTCAAATTTACATACATTTGAATCAATGTGATCTGGAGATGGAATGTGGATAAACATCAGCTGTTGGGTGTATATCTACTTGGCATTGAGAACAATGGAATTTTGCACATTGCTTGTTCAGTGTGTTTAGTCTCCAAGGAGGAAATCCATTAATATTGTCATTCTTTGCCTATATTTCCCAATATTATCTGCCTACTAATTGAGTAATAAACAAATACCCATGGATGGGTATTTGGGCATGATAATTAATTAGTCGATCAACTATCTTTCTCTAAATATGGGACTCCAGCTGGGTTATGGTATAAGCTTAAACCAAAGTACAATTAAAACAATATGTTTGCAAAGGTTTTGAACAACCTTATTCTATATCAAAATACTTCAAAGAGTTGTAAAATATTTAAAATATTATTTGTGGGAAAGCAGATTTAACAATGTACAGATATGTGTACATGACAATATATTTCTGCACATTCTCCAAAGTGAATGTACAAAACAGCTGATGTTTGTGCATATTATCCAGTTGACTCAGATATTAACATAAATTCTTACAGATAAACTCTAACTTAATGATTAACTGAGGTAGAGGGAGTATGATTCATTTTGTTTGGTTTCCTATGCTTTAACAACATCCTTTCTTTTCTTTTCTTTTTTCCTCTTCAGAAATCAACAGTGGTGGAGAAATGACGGATGAGCTTTCGCTTTGCTCCGAGAACGGCTACGCCAATGAGGTTGTCACACCCATGGACCACCGAGAAGTGAAGCTCCGTATTGACTGAGGGTGCTGGGCGGACAGGGGCTGGTGGTCTCCATAAATCTACCCCCAAATCCTTCCCCACCCCTTGGTGCAAAAGGCTCTTCCATGAGCTGTCTGGGACTGGACTCCCTTCTACCAAACTCTAAATGCAATGGACTTTGTGAGGGTGGCCTGGTGCCTCTCCAGAAACTGAAGCTGGACTGGGTTTCTTCAGAACACTTTTTTTTCTTTTGTAAATACATCCCCTTTTTTGTGCCCCTTTTCTTGCATGGGAGGGTGTGTGTGGGTGGGGAGCAGGCCTGTTTATGAGGAGAAAACTAGCGACCTGGTGTGGTGCCACCTGGCAGGGCCAGCTAGTCTCGGGCATCATGGCAAGCCGGTGGTGGAACAAACCCTATTGTCTTCTCTCCTCCTCTCCCTGGTGCAGCGATTCTTTAGCTGAACTTATTTAAATATGGATGTTGTGAAATTTTTGTGATGTGTCATTATTATAATCATCGTTATCCTGAATAGTTGAGGGTTTATATTGTGTTGGGAATTGTGACCCTCCAGATGTCGTTGGTAGTGTCGACTGCCATCAAGTTGACTTCAACTTGCGATGACCCTATGAATGAGAGACCTCCAATTCACCCTATCATTAACAGCCCTGCTCAGGTTTTGCAAACTCAGGGCCGTGAATTCCCTGATTGAATCTATCCATCTGGAATGCAGTCTTCCTCTTTTCCTATTGCCTTCTACCATACCAAGCATTATTGTCTTTACTAGGGAGTCTTGTCTTCTCATGATATGGCCAAAATACAACAGTTTCAGTTTATCTTGGCTTTAAGGGAGAGTTCATATTTGATTTGCTCTTGGACCCATCTATTTGCCTTTTTGGCAGCCCATGCTATCCATAATACTCTCCAGATGTAGGCCTCCAGATGTTGTAGGACTGGAATGACCACCATTCCTTACCATTGGTTGTGCTAGCTAGGGATGCTGGGGCTTGCACCCCAACAACTGTGTGAAGGGTTGCCTCATCCCCCACTCCAGTTTATGTGTAGAACAGACTTCTGTAGATACTTTAAACCCAAGGAAAGAGCTAACCCAGAGGGGTTTTATCATGAAGAAAGGGTTAAATGAAGGGATACAGCAACTGGGATGTGAATCCCTTATCAAAATGGAGGGTGGATGACAAGAATGGGAGAAGAACAGGTTCCTATGGTGGTCCTGCTGAATCCTATGGTGAGCATAAGGGTGGGGAAAATTGCACTGGTCTAGCAACAGCAAGGCATGGTCTGTGAATCTCTTGACGTGTTCCAGAACTGATTCTCACATTCATCTACATATCTTCCAGTGCGTCCAGCCTAATCTGGATGTGCAGTACAGCAGGTTGGTAGAAAACACTGGATGCACAATCACAGTTTTTGAGTTCTAAGAGCTACTCTCCCTCCAACATGTCTGCTACTATACACCAGAAGCCTATATGGCCTGTTACATTATGCAACTTTATACATACCTATCTACATAGCAGAGGCGCTAAGCAATCCCTTTACTGAATTGTGAAGATGTGTAATGGGATACTGGGAAGAGCACCCCATGTGCATCAGGTGCTCTTGCTGGATCCTCTGCATAGTAGTAGAACAGGAGCCCTCTACTGGATGTGGATATTATGCAGCTGTGCAATCTTTATTTTATTTTATTTTATTTCTATGCTCTTCGAACAAAAGGGACCCAAGGTGGCTCACAATATAAAAACACTTTAAAACAATTAAAGTAAATTAATTAAAACACTACAAAGTTAAAATTTAAACATACGAAAGTTAAAAAACATAATCTAAAACAGTACAATATTAAGAGTGACTCTTCCACACAACCCTTATACTTGGCAGCAGTCTCACAATTGAAAATAAAATGGTAATGGGAAGGGCCACTATGACAGGACTGGAAATTATCCTAAAGACTAAAGATATACAACTAAGCATGAAAGTTAGAACAGCTATCAAACAGCTATTACTCTCAGGAAGTTCTTCCTAGTATCTCTTTTCCAGTAGTTTGAATCCATTGCTCTGGATCCTACTCTGTGGAGTGGCAGAAAACAAACTTGCTCCATCTTCAGTATGTTGTTGTTAACTGCCTTTGGATCGATCTCGATTCATGGTGACCCTATAGATGAGACATCTCCAAGACCATCTGTCCTTCGCTGATCTGCTTAATTCCTGCAACCTCACAAAACCCATGACCTCTGTTGGGATTTGGGAGAAGGACGCCGCCGAGAGACAAGGATGGGGGTGCAAATGCTTCTCTCAAGAACCAACACCTGTTCCCCTGCCTATATTTGCCATTCTCGTTAACCAACAATCAGAGCAGAGCAGTGCTGATCAGCAAGTATTGTTTGTACAAAGCTCAAAGGTCAGGTGTGGACACAGAATCAGGATGTGGACTTTAAGAGTCAGGATGGGGGTACAGGATATGTAAACCACTCGGTTAATCATAAGCTTCATGGATCTGTGCATAGATGGACCCTGGACCCTGGTGCCCCGGGAGGGGGATGTGAGAGAGGCTTGTGGTGTGCCAGCAAGTTCCCCACATCCCTGGTGTCCCCGGGAGGGGGATGTGAGAGAGGCTTGTGGTGTGGCAGTAAGTTCCGCACAGACCTCCTTGACAGAGTCCATCCCTTTGGCATGTGCCCTTCCTCTCTTCGTACTTCCCTCCACCTTTCCTAGCATTATTGTCTTTTCCAATGAGTCCTTCCTTCTCATGATATGTCTGAAGTACGACAGCCTCAGTTTAGTCATCTTGGCTTCCAGGGAGGAACAAAATCATATCACCTCTTAACCTCCTCTTTTCCAGGCTAAACATACCCAGTTTCCTAAGTCACTTCTTATAGGGGTTTATGGTTCCCAGACTTTTCACCATTTTGGTTGCCCTTCTCTGGACACACCCCAGCTTGCCAACGTCCTTTTTGGATTGTGGTGCCCAGAACTGGGCACCATACTTACAAAGACATAAGGCCCCAACAGAATTCCAGCCAAGTGTCTGGTGGTCGTGCAATTGCTCTGGAAGTGACATTTTGCACCGGCAGATTTGTGTGATTTGTGAAGTCATTGATAGGTTTCCCCTGTGAATGAAAAAGGATGAGTCACGGACAGAGCAGCTGACAGTCAGAGACAGTGGCATGCAGTGAGTATCGCCAAAGCCACTTTCCTGGTGAAATCGCAATTTAAAAGCTATGTGCAGTAATGTCCTCCCTCGGACATAAGTCAACTTACAAAGACTGAAAAGCCCAACAGGATTTCAGCCATCTTAAGATGCTCAAATAGGAAACCAGCAACAAATGCCAAGGAAGTCAACATAACTGTACAAAAAAGGTGCTGTTGGTTGGGAACTTGTTGGTCAGGGGTACAGAGACACCTGTGTGCCAGCCTGATAAATGAATCAGAAAATGTGATGTCTTCCTGGCGGACACATCCACATAGTTTCAGAGAATTTGCCAACACTTATCAAGAACATAGATCAGTACCCCTTTCTAATACTTGTGGGTATCAATAACATAGCCAAAAATACATTTGAGTAGATCACCTCAAGAAGCTTTGGGCAGAAAGCTAAGGGGGTGTGAGACACAGGTGGTATTCTTGCCAATTCTGCCAATGAATGATAAAGGACTACCCAGGGACAAGAAATTACTAGAAACGAATGACTGGCTATGTAGATAGTGAAGACAGGAGACATTTTGCTTCTGAGATCATGCTGTTCACTTCTTAGACAGGACAATGGGCTACGGATGGGCTGCATCTCACAAAGACTGGGTAGAATGTCTTTCATACTAGGTCTTTTGCTAAATAATATAGCATTGGCAATTCTGACCATGGTATTCAAGACACACCTTAAAATATAACAGAAGTACTTACTTGGTTCCCTCTAGAAAAGCCAGCATGGCTTGGTGGTTTGATTGTTGGACTGTGACTCTGGAGACCAGGATTTGATTCCCTGCTCGGCTATGAAAGCCATTGGGTGACCTTGGGCAAGTCATACACTCTCAGCCTCAGAGGATGGCAATGGCAAATCCCCTCTGATGAAACCTTCCAAGAAAATCCCATAATAGGTTCATCTTAGGGTCACCATAAGTCAGATATGACTTGAAGGCACACAACCATAACAACAACAAGAAATGGCATATCATATCCATTGACATGACGAAGACTGTAAAATGCTTATTGGATACATATATTGCTGTCTCTTCCAAGGTACTTGCTCATATATTCTTAGATTTGGAGTCCCATTTTAAGAGAAAAGTGGGATATAAATGAAATAAGTTGCAGTAGCATACAATGCAACTTGATAAGTTATGTGTTTGTGTTCATCAGAAAGTACATTGGGACCTTGCAAGGGCTCTTTCACACGGAAGAGGCAAACATCATTAAAATGTGATTAAATTGTGTTAATATAGCGCAATTGGGAGGAAGATTCTTGTGTGCTTTTCCCATTCATGGCCTGTGTGTAAACTGTAATGGATGCATCATTGGGTAATAATGGGATACAAACGGGAAAAGTGCACGGCAATGTGATAATCTTCCCCCCAATCACACTATTAGCACGATTTAATCATTTTTTTAACTATGCTTGCCTCCCATGTGAAAAAATCCTTGGTTTCTGCTGGGATTTGGCAAAACCAAGGTTTGCTTTTGGAATTTATAATTTTTTAAAATATTTCTAAGCCATGGATGATTGAATCTGTGGATAAAATATCCACGAATATAGAGGGCCAACTAGTAGGTTACCCTATTATGTATTACCTTCTCAGTACATTCAAACACAAAATGAGACATGAAATGCTGCGAGCATATAGTGGACACAGCAAAGTAAGTAAAGCCCTAGATTCTCTACACAACCATTTCTACAAATGCAAAGTCTGTCACTTTCCAGCTTCTACTGCAAATCCCATAAGCTGGAAGAGGAAGGGGATTTCTGTCAGTTAAAAGGGGCCCATGCAGCTGGTCCTGGATTCATTCACATACATATCCTACATATATCCAGCCAAAGGCCCATCTAACTCTGGGTGGCCATGCTGGCTGCGGGAATCTGGGAGCTGAAATCCCCAAAGTAACATTTCCAAGATCTCAGATTCTCTCTCTGCAGCCAACACACAAAGACTCCCTTCCCATGCAAGAGCAATGGATTTTACTTCTGAACCTAGGCATAAGCATCCAGTCTCAGCATGCATTAAAAACAGGTTTTATTCCTCAAATTAGCCAATGTGTTTTGTCCAAGAAATATTTATATGCTATCCATCGGGAGCAAACAAAAGAAAAGGAAGGGCAATAGTAAATGATGATGAAATCAGAGCCAGTGTGGCATAGTGGCTTGAGTATTGAACTATGACTCTGGAGGCCAAGGTTTGAATCCCTGCTCAGCCATGGAAACCCACTCACCCTCCGCCTCAGAGGAAGCCAAAGGCAAAACTCCCCTGAACAAATCTTGCCAAGAAAACCTTGTGGTAGGTTCACCTTAGGGTTGCCATAATTTGGAAATGACACAAAGACACACATCAGCAAAAACAATAGACTAAAAAATAAATATATGCACATTTGTTGTTGCCGTGTGCCTTCAAGTCATTTCTGACCCTAATGGGTTTTCTTGGCAAATTTGAAAAGTGGAATAGAAATAAATAAATAAATAAATAAATAAATATTATTATCAAAGCAGAATGGAGTGGCACTATTACTTCCCTTGATCTATACACTATATTTCTATTGATGCAGCCTAAAATCGAATTGACCTTTTTAGCTGCTGCATCACACTGTTGACTCATGTTCAACTTGTCATCTACTAGGACTCCTAGATCCCTTTCACACGTAGAAGTCTCCTTAAGTCAGGTGTCCCACATCCTATATCTGTGCATTTCATTTTTTCTACCTAAGTGCAGTATCTTATATAAGATTTCGTAGACTTGGTCTGGTTCCTTGGACCCAGGTCTATGAAAGCTTATGCTACAACTTCTTTTGCAAGGTTAGATTCAGAGGAGCTACAAGATTCCTTTGCATTTTGGTATTGCCAGCATGGTGCAATAGTTGAGCACTGGACTAGGACACCAGGAGACCAGGGTTCAAATCCCAGCTCGGCCATGGAAACACAAGGTGACCTTGGGCAAGTCACAGTCCCTCAGCTTACGAGGAAGGCAATGGTAAACCTCATCCAAACATATCTTGTCATGAAAACCCCATGATATAGCATTAGAGCTTCCACAAATTGGAAACAACTTGAAGGCACCTAAAAATAACAAATACACAATGGAGTCCTAAAACTGCTGAGCAATCCAGTTCCTAGATGTGGAACGTAAGCTACAAATAAACCCAGAGAGAGTCTGCAGCCAGATGACTCTGCCATTAATTCCATCTTGGTGCAATTTTTCCAAAGCCGCGGATCAAATGAATGGCTCCCCCTGGGTCCCAATTGGTTTTCCAGATGGGTCGCAGCCCCTAAGCTGTCCCTTGGGCTAAATCTCTCTCTTGCCATCTTCGCACCCTCCCTTCGAGGGGCAGCAGGGGGTCCAGGGAAGGATGCTCCTCCTGCAGAGACCTTAAATTGACAGCTGCAGCTTATGCCAAGCCAATCCCCTGGGCAACGTCATAATAACAAGAGGAACACAAAGCTGCTTTTGCCTCTCTCTCTGCTGTGTGGTTTGGAGAAAGGATGCCTTTTGGGGATCTCTGTCCCCGCCAAGCTGAAAAGGAACTTTTCTCCATTTTCTGATGGTGAGTTTTCAGAGGTGCCAACTCTGGAATGGGAAAGATTGCCTGATGCTTTTGGAGGAATGACATCCGGCTGTTAACCATTGCTGTGCCTGAGTGATGCTCATCTTGACCTAACAGGTGAGGATGGAAGGAACTCCTTTCCAAACAGAGGGAAGGCTTCAAACTAGTTGGAAGAGTGTATTTTCTTATATGAGCTTGCCAAAGCTTTGAGATCTCCAAGGGAAACCCTTCTTTCAGTCTCATGATCTGCATAAGTCCGTTAAGAGACAATGGGAGAGAGGGACTTTTTGGTGGCTGCTCCCTCCTACTCTCTCCTGATGTCTCTCTATGGGCAAGTGAAGATTTTTTTTCTATTCAGATAGGCTGTTAAAGGATTGACTTTTTAAAAGCTTTTAAATCAGTATGCTGCTGTGCTGTATTGTTTTTTTTAATCACCTTTTCATTTGATATGCTTTAAATCATTTTAGTTTCAGCAATATTTTAAATGTGTTTTTACCTATAGTTGTTGTGTACCTCAAGTCATTTCCAACTTTGGCAACCCTAAGTTGAACCTATCACATGGTTTTCTTGGCAAGATTTTTTTTTGGAGGAAGTTTGCCATTGCCTTCCTCTGAGGCTGAGAGCATGTGACTTGGAAAAGGTCACTCAGTGGGGCTGAGCTGGGAACCAAACTCTGGTGTCCAAAACTGAAACCATAGATGTTTTATTTGGAACTGTTTCCATTTTTTAAAAACCCACTTCTAGGGGAAAGCTGGGGTGTATTTGCTTTCTTTCACACTACACAATTCTAGCAGTTTGATGCTGCTTTAGAGGCTATGGCTCCATCATATGGAATCTTGGGATTTGTAGTTTAGTGGAAGACTTAAATTTTTTGCCTGGGAACTCTAGTATCCTCCCCCAAACTTTGTTGTTGTTGTTGTTGTTGTTACTGTACGCCTTCAAGTAATTTCCAACTCATGGTGACCCTAACATGAACCTATTATGAAGTTTTCTTGGCAAGATTTGTCCAGAGGGGGTTTACCCCAGAGGCTGAGAGAGTGTGACTTGCTCAAGGCCACTAAGTAGGTTTCGATGGCCAAGCAGGGATTCTGACTTTTGTCTCCAAAGTCACAGTCTACATTTGCAGTTCTCAACCTGTGGGTCACGAGCCCTTTGGGGGTCAAACAATCCTTTCACAGGGGTTGCCTAAGACCATCGGAAAACACATATTTCTGATGGTCTTAGGAACCGAGACGAAAATAATTTTATGGTTGGGGGTCACCACAACATGAGGTTTGAAGGGTTAAAGCATTAGGAAGTTTGAGAGCCACTGGTCTACATCATTTTTTCCTTTCTCCTGTTTGATTTTTAACTCCTTTGCCTGATAATGAAGCCAGTGGAGCTTCAAAAGCCTGCATCATGTATTTTGTGCATGTTGGTTGGCCAATAGAGGTATCTCTGCTTTGTGGATTTTGGATATTATTGTAATTTTTTTTGTACGTCCGACATGGCTAGCCCTGGATAGGTTAGCCGAAAAAAGAACGCTGGACTAGCTGATCAGTTGCTCTGATCCACCAAGCCTCTTCTCAGCTTTCATATATATTTATATTCCAAACCAGGATGTACCAGCTTGAGAAAGAAGAATCCAGTTATGGAACTAATGGCAGTGATGACAACATCACTCTGGACCAAAGGAGCAAAAGGCTTCCCATGAAACTATTCAGGGAGTCTTGTCATGCTGAGAAAATCCTTCAGACTCTCAACTCCTATCGGCGGGATGCCATCTTCACTGATGTGGTGCTGGTGATGGATGGGCAGGAGTTTCCTTGCCACCGGGCCACCTTGTCGGCCAACAGCACCTATTTCCAGGCCATGTTTGCTGGGGGACTAAAGGAAGGATGCCAAGGCATTGTCAACCTTCAAGCGATTCATGCTCCAAGCATGAGCCTTGTCTTGGACTATATGTACAGTGGGAACATCTCCATCCAAGAAGACAATGTGGAAGGACTCCTTGAGCTCTCCAGCTTGCTCCAGATCCCCAGACTCAAGGATTCCTGCATTACTTTCTTGGAAGGCCAGCTTCACCCTTGCAACTGCTTGGGCATCATGAGGTTTGCCAGTTCCTTCTCCATCTCCTCTTTGGCTGAGAAAAGCAAGAGGTTCGCCCTGGAAGGTTTCATGGAGGTGTCTCATCATGAGGAATTCCTGGGGCTTGATGCCAAGGAACTTGGAGTATGTCTCTCAAGCGACTGGCTGGCAGTCCCCAAGGAGGAGGTGGTCTTCGAAGCCCTGATGAGATGGGTGCGCCATGATGTGGCTTCCAGGAGAGGGGCTCTGAAGGATCTCCTGGAACATGTGCGTCTCCCTCTTATGGACCCTCTGTATTTCCTGGAGAAGGTGGAAGGGGACAAGCTCATCCAGGAATCCAAGGAGTGTCTCCCTTTGCTGCAAGAAGCTCACAAAAGTTACATCCTGGGCACGGAGGCTAGCTCTCGGCGTTCTAGACCCAGAAGGTAAAAGTGTTCATTATCTAAGAATTGCATTCCAACCATATCTGTCTGTTTTCTGTTGTTGTTATGTGCCTTCAAGCTGGTTCTAACTTATATTGATCCTATCCTAGTCATTATAGACAGCCAGCCTGGCGTAGTGGTTTAAGCATTGGATTACAACTTTGGAGATCAGAGTTCAGATCGTGGGTCAACCATGGAAAAGCACTGGGTGACCTTGGGCCAGTTATATTTTCTCAGTCTCAGAGGAAGGCCATGGCAAACCCCCCTCTGAAGGAACTTGCCATTAAAAGCCCATGATAGGCTTACTTTAGGGTTGCTTTAAGTCAAAAATATCTTGAAGGCACACAACAACAACATCCTAGTGTGTACCCCTTGTTCGCTTATTGGCAAGATTACTTCAGGGGAGGTTTGGCACTGCCTTCCTCTTAGACGCAGGCAACATGACTTGCTCAGGGTTTCCATGGAGGAGCAGAGATTCATACCCTGGTTTTCTGGAGTCCTCAGCTGCATCAACAGAGATTTTTACAATATATCCTTAAAATAAGACAGTCTGAGTATATTGGTGAAATACTAAGTACTGCTAACAGGGAAGTATTTTTTAAGTATTATTTTTTTTTATTTTTTGCTTTTGGTGTTGTTTTGTTTTGTGTTCTGTTTTGTTTAGTTATTTGCTTGAATGTGTGGGGTTTTTTGATGTGGTTGTTGGTTTTTTTAATTTGTTTATTTCTTTTAATAGTAATATATGTATGGTGAGTGAAGAGATCAAAGTAGTCTCTTTTCCCTGATCTATTTTCATTAGCTAGTTAGGATATAGGCTCCCCATGCATATATGTACATTCAAAGCGATTAGTAAATTTTTCATTAAGCTGAAACTGTTTGCATTGTTTGCTTTAAGTCAGTTTCAGCTCTTAGGGAAGCAACATCAGATTGGACCACATTTTTTCCCTGCTACTCTGCAAAAGGAGGCTAACCTGCAACAAGTTTAGTTTAGCTTTGATATTTTTGGTATATAAATATTTTGTTTCCGGAACAAAGGTTGCAGCATTAGGAAACTTGAATTCCCAGTAGTTGTTGCAAGCCTTCAAGCTGATTCTGACTTCTGGCAAAGCTATCCTAGAGTTTTCTTGGCAACATTGCATCAGAGGAGGTTTGTGGTGGCTTTCTTCTGAGGCTGAGAGAGTGTGACTTGCCCAAGGTCAAACCGGAGTTTATCATACGATGGAATTTGGGGATATAATGCAATGGCAATCCGAACGCAATCATGGGGTTTCACGTTATTGCAAATGAGTGTATCTCACGCAGTTTCGGGCAATGGGAAGTCATTCCGAACGCAATCGGGGGTTTCACATAATTGCGTATAAGAGTATCACACACAATTTTGGGCAATGGGGGGGGTCATTTTCAGGAAATGGGAAATCATTCTGAACACATTCCGAAGGCAATCAGATTTCATGTAAATTCGCTAAACTAGCAAATTCACATAATTGCGAATTGGCTCCATTCGCAATTGAGAGAAATTCCTTCCATGTGATAAACTCCCGAGTGGGTTTTTTTTGTTTTGTTTTGTTTTTGTTTTTGGCTAAGTGAAGATTTGAACCCTGCTCTCCTGGGGCCCCTCCATATCATGCAATTATAGCACTGAGGCCCCATTTGAAATGCCGTGTTTCCATCCTATTTAATCCTGAGAAGTTCAGGGAAGGACATTTAGAATTTGCAGCCTAAAAGCCTCACCAAACTACAAACTACAAACTCCAAGATTCAGAGGTAGCTGTGACAGTTAAAGTGGAATCATAGTGCTATAATTATGATGTGTGAATAAGCTCCTGGAGTCCTAGTCGCAAAGTCAAACCAATACACCGCACTAGTTCTGTTGCAGTCTAAGTGACTTACCAGTTCCTTTTCTTGCTCCAGATTCATGGAATTAGCTGAGATGATCGTTGTCATTGGAGGCTGTGACAAGAAAGGCTTTCTGAAGTTCCCTTTTGTGGATGTGTTCCATCCGGAGAGCAGGCAGTGGAAGTCACTGTCCAGCATGCCTGGATATACCAAATCGGAATTCGCAGCCTGTATCCTAAAGAATGATATCTACATCTCAGGTGAGTGGGCCCCAGAGAAAACCCTTGCCAATGCCATGGAAGAGAACCAGGAGGATACTGAGCCAGGGTGAGAAAGTGAGGTTGGGGGCCACATAGAGCCCTGAAAATGTTTTTGTGGCCCTCACCCAGACTCCATTGACCACCATTTCTGGAACCAAAAAGCCAGGCAATGAATTGCTTCTCAAGGGCTGCATCTACTCTGCAGGATTAATGCCATTTGACTCCACTTTAACTGCCATGGGTCTGTGATCTGGTATTCTGAGATTTAATTTTTTTTTAAAAAAAGTTGGAAACAATTTGAAGGCACACAACTATATCTCAACACACATACATTCACACACACCACCACTGCCGCCGCCACCCTCATTTATTTACAGTCATAGACCAAAATATAAAGTACAATTAGTTACACAAAAAATTCATAAAATTAATCAAATCCATAAAGCATAAAACTCATAAAACATACACACATATAAATATCACATTCATGACTGAAAAAAGTTTACCATTAATTCCCAAAGATTAACACCATATTAATTAAAATCACTTCAGTTAAAAAAAAAAGGCATTCTAAATCTAAATCTAATGATTCTGAACAACCTAGTTTAAAAATCTTAAATTTTATCACCCAACATTTGCCCACAGGTAATAGTAGCAGAGCCACAGAATCTGGAGACCTTCTCTGTTATTTGGTTATCTGAATCATCAAGCAGTAATGTTAGGTAAAATATTTCTGATCTGCCTGGGAAATCCGGTAGGATTGGGCTGATTAAATCAGAGCGGATGCCTTGATAAAATGGGCAGTATAATAAAACAGCAATACAGTACATATTCAGAAAATAAAATGATTGAAAAAAGAAAAAGAGAGAAGGAGGGAGGATGAAAAAGACATAAGTGGTCCCTCGGTTTACGAAATTAATTCGTTCCAGCACCCCTTTCTTAAACCGAAAAGTTCATAAACCGGGGCCCCTTAAACCAGCCCCCGCACCATTTGAATTTCCCGCCGCTTTCTTTTCGTAAACCGGGTTTTTTTCCGTAAACCGGGGCCGTTTTTCCAGCCCCGGCTCTTTCGTAGACCGGGGTTTTCGTAGGCCGGGGTATTCGTAAACCGGGGGACCACTGTATAACTAACACACAATAGGATTGTGACCACCAACTCCCATCCTGACTGTAATGTAAAAGAAAATCAAAAAGAGAATTGCAAAAACTTTTATTGTTCAACCATTACTAATTGGGGTAAATAATAATACTAAAATGATTAAAAACCATAACCACTGATTATTACATTGTTAGATTGCCTATTGCTCAAAGAATCTACAGTGGTCCCCCAGGTTACGAAAGTAATCCGTTCCGGATTACTTTTCGTAACCCGGAAGTCTTCGCAACCCGGGGGACCGCTTTGTCTGCTGCACCGCGCGGCAAATTTAAAGGGGCCGCATGTTTTTTTCTTTCGTACCCCGGGGTTTTTTTCGGGAACCGGGGCCGTTTTTGTGGCCCCGGCTCTTTCGTACGTCCAGGGTTTTCATACCCCGGGGGATTTGTAACCCGGGGTACCACTGTATAAGTGGTTTCCAGTCTTTAAGGCAATCTTCAGTTGGCTTAGTTTGGCCATTTGGGCTATTTCTTCTTGCTCCTCATGTGTTTAAAACCTCTGGCATCCATATTGTGGAGATGTGTTTTTGCTTTCAAAGGCGGCCATATCAACACCAGAGACGTGTGGCTGCTGAGTTCCCAGTTGAATGTCTGGATCAAAGTTGCGGGCTTGCAAAAGGGCCGATGGAGGCACAAAATGGCTGCTCTTTGCGGAAAGGTACTTGCCATCACTTCTTCCTAATGTTCCTAATGTTCTCTTTCAAAAAGCCTATCTGAATAAAAAGGTTTTAGTCAGTGGCGTCACTAGGGTTGGTGTCAGCCGGTGCGGTAACTCATTGTGTCACCCCCACATTGACATTAGGCATGATGTAGACATAATTAGACATGTAGACATTATTAATAATTAGACATATATTAATTAGACATTATTAATAATTAGACATGTAGGCAGTATTGCTCCCTGGGGGAGACAAGAAAGAGGGCGAATTGAAACACAGCCCAATTGTTCTGTTCTGCAACACAGCACAACTCAACAGCATTTCCAATATCACTTTATTTGGCCAATTGCATGTGATAATCATGCGCACAATTACTCACCAATTTCACTTTATTTGTGGGAAGCTTTAAATGTGCTTTAATCTCTCTTTAATCTCTGAAATTAGCCCCAGTGTGATAAACTCCCTAGTGGCGTCACTAGGGTTGGTGTCATCCATAACTCACAGTGTCACCTCTCCCTCATTGATCTCCTCCTGTACCTCACCATCCAGAATCCTTAGTGATGTTTTTTTGTACCAAGGACTCTGACAAGAATGTGAGGAAAGTGTTAGCTTCCTGGAGACAGAGTTGAAAAAGAGGAGGTTCTGTCAAGAAGAAGAAGATATTTTAATATGATTTGGGCAGTTTGTTTGGAACCTGTGCATAGTAATATCCTTGTCATAGAAGTGCTTAAAAAACAATAAGCCCAATGTATCTTGCTTCCCTCCCGTTTTTACAACTGCAGATTATAAATTTTCCAGTTGCACATTTTGGGTGAGATATTACATGTGTTGGCTTAGTTGTTAAGATGCCAATTCTCTTGATTGGAAGATCAGAAGGTTGGCAGTTTGAGGCCCAAGTGCCACATGATGGGGTGAGCTCCTGTCACCAGTCCCAGCTTCTGGCAACCTAGCAGTTTGAAAGCATGCAAATGCAAGTAGACAGATAGGTACCACTTAAGTAGGAAAGTAACAGAGTTTGGTGCACCAGACCAGTCCTTAGACGTTCATGTCAAGGCACTACCTTTACCTTTTACTACATACCCCATCTCTGAGCTGAAGTTTCTATGTGTATGTGTATATCTGTGTGAGAGAGGGATGAGCAGGGAGAGACAGATGGACAGATGGATGGACCGACAGCCCAAACTCAGTGAGCTTCCTATGTGGAAATTTGAATTCTGATGACTTTCTCCAACATTCAAAGATATAGCTGTGTTAATCTGTAGAATCAGTATATAGAGAGATCTTGTAGCATCTTTGAGACTAGTTGAAAGAAAGAAGTTGGCAGCATGAGATTTCGTAGACTTCATTCTACTTCCTCGGATGCTTTTGGACACAGATGCTTTTGGTTTCTGCAGCACTGACACTCTTGCCCTGACACCACATTATCCCACCATTTTGTGTGCTACTCTCTGTCTCTACATCCAAAACTGCATTCTTTCCCCTTCTTGTTTACAGATCTATGCTGTGGGCGGCTATGATGGCTTTTACCGCCTGGCCAGTGTGGAATGCTACGACTCCTTCTTGAATCGCTGGAATGCCGTGGCACCCTTGCCTGTGGCTGTCAGCTCAGCTGCGGTGGTCTCCTGCCTCAACAAGCTCTATGTCATTGGGGGTGGTCTGGATGACAATGCCAACACAGACAAGGTAATGGGATGCCCTTGGACAAGGGTAGGGAAAGTGGGCTATATAGACCACATGTAGGGAACAGCACCCTGTGGCCACTAAAGCTCTCTACCATTACCCGCAACCCACAATTTAAAGAATTACTGTGGACCCTTGGTATCTTCTGGGGTTTGGTTCCAGGATCTTTGGTGGATACCAAGCTCGGCGGATTTTCAAGTCCCATTATTTACAGTGGTGTAGTAAAATGGTATCTCTTATATAAAATGGGGGGGGAGAGTTTTGTTTTGTTTTTGTTTTTTGAATTTATGTACTTTAAAAAAAAATTTCAAGCAATGGATGCTTGAATCCCTGGATAAAGAATCCATGGATACAGAGGGCCGACTATATTGGGGCAATTTTCAGGCAATTTTTACCTGGAAATTACATAGAATGTGGTGGGTTGTTTCGTAATGGCAACAGAAAGCGATGCATCACATTTGGTGGCTGGGTGGAATGGGGTGCAAGGAGACATGATAGAATCGCAGAATCATAGAGATGGAGGGGCCACAAGAGCCATATAGTCCAACCCCCTTCAGCCATGTAGGAATACACAACTAAAGCACTCTGAAAAATGCCCATCCAGCCTTCCCTCCAGTTCCAACATAGGAGTTTATCACACAAAGGATATCAGGTGTTTATCTCATGAATATTCCAGAAAAAAAATCATGTAATTACATGGAATGATTTCACACAATGTCACACAAAACCCTCCATAAAAAGTGGTCACAAAAAAGCATTAACACACATCTTTTCACTTTCGGGATTTCATCAACCAAGCATTTCCAATATCACTTTATTTGCGCAATTATGTGTGATAACCATTTTCACTTTATTTGTGGGATACTTTAAATTCACTTTAATCTCTCTTTAATGCTGAAATTAGCCCCAATCTGATAAACTCCATATGAGAGTCCACCAAACTCCAAGGCAATCCATCCCACTATCAAACAGCTTTTACAGTCAAGAAATTCTTCTTCGTATTTAATTGGAATCCCTTTTCTTTCAACTTGAATCCATTAGATTGTGTCCTAGTGTCTAGCTGCAGAAAACAAGCTTGCTCCATCTTTTACATGGTGTCACTTCAGGTATTTAAAGATAGCTATCATATCAATGTGGGATGTGGTGGCTTAGTGGTTAAGATGGCAGTTCTGACAATTGGAAGATCGGAAGGTTGGCAATTTGAGGGCTGAGAGCCACATGATGGGGTGAGCTCCTGTCACAAGTCCCAGCTTCTGTCAAC
Organism: Urosaurus nigricauda; assembly: GCA_034509955.1. Classification (NCBI taxonomy): domain Eukaryota; kingdom Metazoa; phylum Chordata; class Lepidosauria; order Squamata; family Phrynosomatidae; genus Urosaurus; species Urosaurus nigricauda. The sequence goes on from JAOEGL010000003.1 coordinate 5,650,444, forward strand.
CTAGCAGTTCGAAAGCATGCAAATGCGAGAAGATACATTGGTACCACTTTGGTGGGAAGGTAACAGTGTTCACTGCAGTCATGCTGGCCGCATGACCACCAGATTCATCTTCAGACAATGCTGGCTCTTTGGCTTAGAAATGGAGATGAGCACTGCCCCCTATCAATTTTAATCTGTGCCAATTTTAATTTGTCTTGGTTTAATTTAGTTTTAAGGGGAGTGGTTGGGGAGGGATATGATTGTCGTTTTTACTCTGTATCCTTTTAATCTGTTGTACCCCGCTCCGAGTATCCTATTAGAGGAGCGGGCTATAAATAAACATCATCATTATTATTATTATTATTACATTCGGTTACGACTAGACATTCAAGTCAAGGGACAACCTTTATCTTTACCTATCATATCAATCCAAGAGCCAGCATGGTGTAGTGATTTGAACATTGGACTACGACTCTGGAGATACAGGGTTCAATTCCCAGCACAGCCATGGACACCCACTGGACACCCTTGGCTGGCACACTGATGTGATTCCTAACACACTGCGATTCCTGTTTTTGGAATTGTTCCTGAGCCCAAACCTCTTTTAAGTTTTGAATAGCTTGTGAATAGATAATTTTAAAGGAATTATCCAAAGTGCTGTACCTAGGCGTGGGAAACAGGGTCAGCCCTTTGAAAAGCATTTGTTAAAGTCTAAATCCTGGAGTGAATTAACTTCTCCATTGATGTGGGAACCATCAGTCTCCGCTGGTATCAGTAGTTTCTGATTAAACCTATTGCTCATTGCTCATTTGCTCTCCCAGGTCCAGTGCTATGACCCAGAGGAAAATCAGTGGAGGATTTTATCTCCTGCCCCTTTCAGTCAGCGATGCATCAATGCTGTCAGCTTGGACAACTTGATTTATGTCGTGGGAGGGCTCCTGAGTCAGATCTTCAGCTACAATCCCCTGAAGGATACATGGACCAAAATGGCATCTTTGTCTGGACCTCTAGTAAGGAGAATGTCATTGAGCCTTTAGGTCAGGGAAGAGGAGAAGGAGTAAACCAGCCATGCATTTCTGACCCCCAGTTGTTCATCTGTAGCAAGAAAGGAAAGCTTTCTGCAACTAAATAAGGCTTCTGAAACAAACAGAGTGAGAATTCGTGAAGTTCCCCAAATATTGCTGGACTACAAGTCCCAGCAATCTGAGCTTTGCTGTAATCCCACCTCAATCTACATCCTCCTCCTCCTCCTCCTCCTCCTCCTCCTCCTCCTCCTCCTCATTACATAGCCCATGGCAAGGAATGCTGAGAGATGAAGTTCAACAACATTTGGATGGCCATATTCTTCCCTGTCTGTTCTGTTTGTTTCTGGAGACTTTTCAACATTTTGTGGCTCTCCAGATGATATTGGTTTGCAGTTCCCAGCATAGCCTGCATAATAAGTGTGGCAGAATGCTGGGAGTTGCAGTCCAGCAACAGCTCAAGGGCCACTTGATTGGTCTAAACCCAATGGCTAGTACCAATTTGAGCAGACCTGTCAAACCAATGGGAGCTTGGTAAATTTAACATTTATGTAGGCTCCATCAATCTAATGTACCTACTCTAGTTGAACTAATAATTGGTTTGGGGCACCATGAATTTTTTGGTGAATAGATTGTCAGCTTTAGTTCTGGTCCTTGAGCTCAGCATGTGCTCAGAGGTGCCCTGTTTTTTAATTCCAAATCTTTGTCTTTTGTACTTGGCTTTTGTTGGGCAGATTGTGGGGATCCCTGGAGACCCCCCCTCCCAAGAGCTTAGCAATGTTGCCTTTTTGGACTACCAGAATCCCCCAGTCCTGAGATTCTGAAGGGTTCTGGGAGTTGTAATCCAAAAAAAAAAAAAAAATCACTGTTCCAAGTTTGGTTTAAAAAAAACCCAAAAACTCCCAATAAAGCTTCGCTTTGGGATGTGTTTGAACAGCAATGTCAATGGTTCTGCCAACTTTCTTCAGGTACTTTATAGGAGCTACTGTGTGGGCCACATGAGGGCCTATCTCCTGCCAACTAAATCTCCCAACTGACCCACAAACTATGCTCACCTAGAAACATGGGTAGCTGTGTTGGCCATATAACAAATCCAGTCACATCCAATGATACCTTTATTGGACCAACCATTACATGTTGCAAGCTTTCAAAGTCACACTGGCTTCTTCATCAGGCAAACAGGAGGAAGAAAATGCAGGCCTATGATTAACATCTTCAATTTCTTTCTCCTGTTTGCCTGTCGAAGAAGCCAGTGTGACTTTGAAAGCTTGCAACATGTAATTGTGCATTTTGGTTGCTCCAATAAAGGCGTCATTGTTTGGATGTTATGGGATATGCTTACCTAGGTCTGTTTGCTCAGTATTAAGTCCAGTACTCTTCCCAAACTCTTTTTCTTTTTTCAGGAGAGCTGTGGCGTCACTGTCTGCAGTGGCAAGATCTACATCCTGGGAGGCAGAGATGAGAATGGAGAAGGCACCGACAAGGTCTTTGTTTTTGATGTGGCTACAGCGACAGTGGAAGCACAGCCCCCTCTGCAACGCTGCACCAGTTACCACGGTTGTGGGACCATCCTCCGGCACACAAGTAGATGACGCAGTGGCTGTTGATCTCCTTACTCTCCATGACACTCCTTGTACCCCTAACCCACTTTGAAAGGGCACCAAAACTGGACGCCAAAAGATGCACCTTTTCTCTGCACTTTTTGGCTATCCTTGTGCAAAGTGTGGTCCTAATGTGATGTCTGATCTTCTCGACATTCTCCCTCCTCTCATCATTTTCTTTCTTTTTCTGTCTTCAGCTCTTCTTCTGCCCTCCTCTTCCTCCTCTTCATCTCCTTGTCCTTTCATCATCATCAACTCTTCTTCTTCCTCTTCTGAGAGGTGGCATGACTGCACTCTTGAAATACCTCAAGGCCTGTCACAGAGAGGATGGGACAGACTTTTCTTTTCTTTCCCAGAGGGCGGGACCAGGTCTAATGGTTTGAATTTACAGGAGTATATTTAACAGTAAGGGTGGTTGCCTAGAGAGGTGATGGGCATGTCTTCTAAAACAAGCTGGACAGGGATGCTGGATTGGATGGCCCATGGTGCCTCTTCCAACTCTTTGAGTCTTTGATCCTCTGATTCACTCCTTCTTCATTCTCCTGTCTCGTCTTCCTTCTTCTTCTGCTTTGCCACATAACATCAGCAGGGGAGATATCTGGCCAAAACATCAGGATCCTTCTTTTGTGCAGAAAGTGTACATCATATGTGGAGCCTAGAAAAGATTTATTTATTTATTTATTTATTTATTATCAGTCATAATGACTACCCTCCCCCTCCAAAATGGGACTCTAAGGCAGCTTAAAGCTTGATGAGAACAGAAAGTGGAAACACCGTTAAACATGTTCTCATATTCAAGCACCATTCATTTTTCAAAATGTGAAATCATTATTATCCTACGTATTGTAATATAAATATTGCGTAGAGATGCAGCTTAACATGGGTTTTTTATATAATGACTGTGTTTTAACTATGTTGTAACCCGCCTCGAGCCATGAGGAGAGGTCGGTAAGAATTATTTCTAAAAACAATAAAAAATGTAGTGGCCATATTAGGCTGAGGGATTCTTGGAGTTGGGAGTTGTCTGGCTTGTCCTATGCCGGTCTAGGAGTCATTCAGCATGACATGAATTGGTTTATGGGATGTTGCCAAATCAGAGAAGGGCATTGTGCAGTCTTCTGGGATTGTCAGCCAGTCCAGAGATCATTCAAGAAGTCAGTAGCCCAGATAAAGCCATCAAAGCTAGTTACCACAAAAAGGAGGTTGAAAGCAACAAGGAGCCAGGGAGTGTCTGAGATATTTATAGGCAGCTGTTTCAAGACCCCAGGTGCCTAATTAGGTCAGCCTTTCCTATTTAATAACCTCTGTGAGCTGTGCAATGTTCCTTTGTTCCATCGTGGCTTGATGAACAATGACAATTGATCTTCAACATCTGCAGCCTCCTGCTGGGGAGCCGGACCTCCTTAGCCTCAACCCCCAGCTTCCCAGCCTCAAATAGAGCATCATTATCAGGAGTTGCAGATTCCTAGAAACCTGCCGCCTCCTCTCCATCTGAATCATCAGATTCTAGAATAGTGATTCCCAAACTCTGGCCTTCGAGGTGTTTTGAACTTCGACTTCCAGAATCCCAGACTATTGGCCAAGATGGTTGAGGCTCCCAGGAACTGAAGTCCAAAATATCTATAGTGTGAATTATGACACAGGTGCTGTTGAGCTGCATCTCCCAAAAGCCTGAGCTAGCACCGACAATGGCAAGGAATGCTGGGAATTGTAGTTTAATAATACTTGGAAGGGCTCACAATTCCCACCTTGGTGCTAGACAAATAATCCTGCCATGTGGAGATATCTACTTGCTCTGCTATGGGACATGTGAAAGTCCTTTGACTTTCCAGCTGAGCACATATGTGTCATTTCCTTTGTAGTTTCTACCTTGCTAAATTTATTTCAAGTGCAGCTTCAGTTTGCTGGCTGTTGTTGTGTACCCACAATTTGTTTCCAACTGATGGAGATCCTAAAGCAAACTTGTCACTGGGATCTTGCAATGTCTTTGAGGTAAACTGTGAGAAAGAAGGTGGGGTTTGGGAGCATCAAAGGCCTGAACTCCTGTGAGTTATGTGTGGCCAGATTTCATTCTAATCGCTTGGAATGAGGAGTATTTTAATCATGTAGACAAGCCCTTGGTCTCCATTGAGCTATAGCATTGTGCAGCATTGTGCCATCGCTTGTCTGATTTTTAAATGAGTCCATTTTGCGCTGCCTCTCTTGCGTCCCCAAGGCCCATTCATTCCCTGTCAAGATGTGTGCCGTCTCTGTTTAAACCTCTCTCCCTCATTTGCACATACATGACTTTGTCAAAGCACAATGCAAAAGGGCACCTAATCACAGCAAATCCTGATCCCCTTCCTCCATCCTTGGCAGATTTCATTGTACGTTCTGTCTGTGTTTTTAAAAATAATGTGGCCATCCAGCTGGTGAGAATCGATAGTGGACTCCTCAAAAGAGCAATGATGAGCAGCGTGGAAGGGACCCAGCTGAGGCAAGAGGCGCCTGGCGATTAACGGAGATTAAGGGTCACCCTGGCCATCTGGGAGCTGCTGGAAAACAGATAATGAAGGCTAATTTGGGGATTGAGGACTATTAAATTGGTCCGCCTTGTAGAAAAAGTGCATTGCCACAAGAGGATCAGATTTTACAGGATTTAAGAATGGGCTTTTCCTACCAGTGCCAGTTCCTCGCTTGGCGAGACAGCCTAAAAGAAGCCTCTAATCTGTGGCTTTTGAGATATGGTGTAGAACAACTTTGATCAACCCCATTGTGCCATTTTCTGTCAATGGCAGCTCTTCCTGAGAGCATTAGTGGAATATTCAGACCCATAGAATCCATAGGAAACATTTCCTAATAATTAAAATACAATAGAGAACCAGCATGGTATAGTGATTTGAGTGTTGGACTATAACTCTGGAGAAGAGGGTTTGATTCCTGGATCAGCCATGAAACCCACTGGTGACCTTGGGCAAGTCACTCACTCTCAGCCTCAGCTGAAATCCATGGCAAACCTCCTCTTAACAACCCTTTTAAAAAAAACCCATGATACGTTCTCCTTAGAGTTGCCATAAGTCGGAAGCTACTTGAAGGCGTGCACGCACAGTGTAGACACAGCCTTAAAATGATGGGCACACCCAGCTAGAAACTGTACGTAGGGGTCAAAATTCTGCCCTGAATCTTGTTGGTGTCTTACACATCAGTAAATTCCCTTTCAGTCAGGGTGGGCAAAGTGTAGTTCATGGACCACATGTGGCCCTTGGATCTTAAAATGCAGCTCCTGAAACACCACCAAAGCCCTGGAACCTCCAAATTTTGAAAAAGAAATTTTGCTGATTTCAAGGGGATTTTGCAATCCAAATCTGGCTAAGTTGACTCAGAACCAGCTGCAAATGTAGTGGCTTAATTCCTCCTCAAGGACTTCATCCCCCTTAAATCCTCTCAAAGAGTCAAAATGGCACCCAGAAGCGATGTGATATACTTCCTGAACGTAATGAACGTAATGAAATGCAATACTGAAATTCAACAGTGCAACTTTCTTGAAGGATGGTGATTAGGTGGACAAAACGGCCGGCAACTTTCTACAATTGCCTGCCCTTGGGCTACAAAAAGGGCTGGACATTTTTGTCCACTGCAGAATGGCCAAAGTTGTGGAATCAGAGTTGTGCACATGGTGTCATTAACTGGACAGGACACATAATGGACCTGCACTCTGTGCATGGTAGCACACCAATGTAGATGAGTGTTGTGCATGGTGAGTGTGGATGCATATTCTGTCACACCACCTTCCACTTTGCTAACAAGATGGTGTTGTGCACCTGCAGGGTAACTCCAGGAATCTAAACTTGTTCTCTGTCTCTCCAAAGTAGTATCTTGTCCAGGATTACAGAGCTGCAGTAGACTGTCCATCTTAACATTCGTACATTTTGTTCCTTGTGGGCCGGTGAACCTTTGCCCTTGTGTGGTCTGCATGATGCTGAATCCATTGCTCTGTGCCCTAGCCACTAGAGAAGCAGAAAACAAACTTGCTCCGTCCTCAATACAGCATCCCTTAAATATTTAAACATGAATATCATATCACCTCTTAGCCTTCTCTTCCGAGGCTAAACATACCCAGCTAGCTGAGCTGTTCCTCATAGGGATGAATTCTAGACCTTTCACTATTTTGGCCACCCTCCTAGCACCAGGCCAAGGGCAGAACGCTGTGGCACTCCACTGGTCACTTCTTTCCAGGATGAAGAGGAGCCATTGCTGAGCACCCTTTGGGCTTGGTCAACTAATCACAAATCTACCAAACCTAAGATAGGCCTTCCTTGTACAGAATGACCTGAAATGTCAGCCTTGGTGGAGTCAGGGTGTCGCACCCACCTGATGCATGTCCTGACTCCACCCCCCCCTCCCAGGGTGCTCTGATGCCACGCACCACTCCACACACATGGCAGTCCTCAACCGCTGTGTCCATATGACACAGTGCAGAAGGAGTGCCACATAGCCATGGCACTGCAGCTATGGTGCCCTTTCCAGGGCGCAAAAAAGAGCCACTTTTTGCAGCTTCTTTTTGCGCCCTGGAAAGGCCAGATCGGGGCTGCGGTGTGCAGTTGCAGTGACCCTGATCCAGCTAGGAAGGGGCGGTTGTACTATGGAGGTTACATACCATGAGATAATCTGACTCATTAGAAAAGACAGTAATGCTTGGTAAAGTAGAGGGCAGGGGTAAAAGAGAAAGATTACACTACAGGTGGGTGGACTCTATCCATCCATCCATCCATGCAAAAAGCCCGAGGAGCTGTACAGACAGCCCCAAGGGGTGTTTGGACAATGCCCCTTTCCCAGCCGAATCAGGGCCATGGCAACTGCATGCCACAGCCTTGATTTGGCCTTTCCATGGTGCAAAAAGGAGCCACGCAAAGTGGCTTCTTTTTGCATCACGGAAAGGGCTCCATAGTCACAGTGCCAAAGGAATGCATGATGTCAGGGCAGCATTAGGATGTGCATCATGCAGACGCCATACCCCCCACTCTGCCCCGAGGCCGGCATTTAGTGCCCAGTCTGTCAAGGCCCTTAGTTTGCAAGAACATGCAGCTGATGACTGAGGCTCTTGAAGGTCTCTTATTCACAGGAATGACAGCAGATCACAAAAAAACACTGCACTGAAACATGAAATGCACTTAACATTTCCCAGCTGAAAAGATGCACTTTTAATTTGCCCTTTTACATTACACTTTTCCTCTTCCTCAGTAAGTGCTACACTGGTAGAGAGAGCTTGTGCAATTGCCCTTGGCATATTACAGAAAACTGAACAATTGAGTATTGTATTTATCAGTGGCATCACAGACTGGTAGGTGTCACTTGGTGCAGCTCTTGGAAAGCGATGGGGGAAGAGAAGATGCCCTCCCTGGCTGGTCATCCTGCCAGACCACCTGGCCTCCAGAAGTCCCATTGTGGGTTTGGCACAGCCAGAAGCTGCACTGGACTCCAAAGGGAAGGCACTGACCCCTAGAAGTTGTATCTTCTGAGGGGAGCAGCGCTAAAGCCTCCACAGGACCTATTTAGGGTCCGGTGTGGCTATTCCTCAACCAGCCATGCCAGACTCTGAAGGCACCTTCTTACCCTAGAAGTGCCTGCTGCTGAGACGGAGGTAATGTGGCCTTCAGAGGGTCCATTTGGGGTCTGGCATGGTTGCTGGGTGAGCGAGAAAGAAAGGCGAAACCAGTCCCACTGGGTGTACTGCCCCAGAGGAGATATCTCCCAGTGCAATCCACATTCCTTGTACTCCCTTATGATGCCTCTACATCTGCTTACATACCCCGTATATTATTAAATACCCTATGCAAAAATGTGAAGAAATAGTTAATAAAAAAGAAGAACTTATATCAACTCATGCAGTGTTGTTGTTGTTGTTTTGTTTTGTTTTTAATGCATAGATTTTTAATGTTGCGGTCACTTTGTAAGGATGTTGACATCTATATGGGCTGCTGCTCAAAATGGCAGGAGACCTTGGTTTGTCCAGGTCAGGTAACGAGAAAATCCTTCTACAATGTGTTGTATGTTCTTGTCACTAAGAACCATTAAGAGGAAATCAGAGATGAACGTCTCGTCATAAAAATAGGTATATATCAAGACCAAGAAAAAGAGGATGCTGCAGCCAACCACCAAAATGACCAGAATTTTCCCCACTTTCCACAGACACTGCATGACTCTCCTCATCTTGGATTTGTTCAAAGCCACTAGCTTGGCTTCCACAATTTCATGCATCAGTGAGCCAATTTGCACCCTGTTTTCCTGGTCCAACCTCATGATAGTAGCCTGCTGGACAGATGTCTCCAGTTGAGCCTGGAGATTTTTGATATCATTCCTTTGGCTTTCCCTGAGCAGGAGAAGAGCTGCAACCTTCTCCTGCAGTTGGGAGGATTGGGCCTTTTCCACATGGTAGTGATGCTCTGTCTCATACAGCTTTTCCTCCAGGGTTTTCAAGTATTTTCTGACCTCTGCGGAAAGGTTCTGCATTTCTAACAAGTCCTTCTCCTGAGTCGCTTTGTAGTCTTTGAACAGGTCCACCTGGTTGGAGATTTCTTTCAACTCCTTGTTAAGTTCTTCATTGGCTTTCATCAAGGATTTATTCTGGGCTTCCAGCTCTTGAATCTGCTTCTGTGCCATGTCCATCCTTTCTCGAATGTCTTCCACCTTCTTCTGCATCTCTTCCATCGTGGCCTTGAACTTGTCCGCAGTCTCCTGCAGGTACTGGTTCTGATCCTTTATGTGTTTGTTCTCTTCCAGCAAGACCCGGTTCTCGGTATCAAGACTGGCTGCTGCTTCTTGCAAGTCATTGATTTGACTTCGGAGGTTTTCATTTAATATCGACAGATCCTCCACCGACATCCTTTAGGCTGAGGTGGCTCACTTAGAGCTGGTTATCTTTTTGTGAAAAACACAAACAGAAGTACCATTTAAATGTATATTTACTTCTGCATATATATTTATAATGTTCTCTTAATAATAAAAAATTAGCAAAATGTTTCAGCTTCTGTCTGCTTCTGTTGCTCAAAACAAAAACTCTGTCCAAGGAGTCAGTTTAGAATACTCTGTTGCCAACATTCTTAAGTGGAGGATGGTGTTATCTTCTAGGACAGAATGAGCAACTGCATAGGAGCAAGGGGCAAGTTCTCCACCAATCGAGCCCAAATACTTAGAGTCAAATAATTGAAAGAGACCCCAAAGGCCATCAGGTCCAACCCCCTGCCATGCAGGAAGGCACAATCAAAGCACTCTCAACAGATGGCCTCTGTTAAACCCCTGTTAAAAAATCTCCAAAGGAGACTCTACCACTTTCTGAGGCAGTGTCTCCCACTGATGAACAGCTCTTACTGTCAGGAAGTTCTTAGGTGCATCTCTTTTCCTGCAGTTTGCATCCGTTGCTCCATGCCCTGTTCTCTGGAGCAGCAGAAAACAAGCTTGCTCCATCTTCAATATGACATCCTTTCAAATATTGAAACATGGATGTTATGTCACCACTTACCCTTCTCTTCTCCAGGCTAAACATAATCAGCTTCCAAAGTCACTCCTCCTAGGGCTTGGTGGTTTCCAGATATTTCACCGTTTTGGTCACCCTTGTCTGGACACACTCCACTTTGTCCACATCCTTCTTGAATTGTGGATCTATTTTTCCCTTCAGTCTCTCTCAGAATGTCACCCGGAAGTGACATAGTATCACTTTTTGTTGCCACTTTGAGAGGGACTGCCAAGGAAAACATAGCTATTTGTGGGGTAGTATGGGGTTCTGAGGGGCTGGTGAGGTGAGGTGAGGCTGGGATGCATGAATGGGAGGGTATTGTGTACAGAGTTCATTTCCCACTTGTGAACTTTCCATTGGTCCACTGACATAAACATGATGTTGTGCTAGACATGCCTTTCACCTGATCCAACAGGGCTTTTCTTATGTTCCTTTTTTATTTGTTTTATTGAAACTAAAGTTCATATAATGAATTTTATACAATACATAATTTCATATGTATATATTCTACTCTATTAGATGTGCTAGATATGCCTTTGGTCTGATCCAAAAGGGCTTTTCTTATGTTCCTGAACCAGCCAAACATTTCATACTAGATGAAACCAGGGAGACTTCAAATCCCCGCTCAGAAAATGAGTGAATTTTTAACCCTGTGTTTGCAGAAAACATGACTGACAGTAAGACAAAATAAGACAAAGAAACCAAAGAAACTTGGAAAAGTCACTTCTAGGAGTTGTATTCCATAAAGGCATGTGCTCACACTCTGGTTCCTTTTCCTTTCTTCCTAGAGATCTGATGCATTCCAGGGTCTTGGCAGCGCTTGACCAGGTCTGGGTTCCTTTGAGAATTAGGGAAAGACTGGTGGAGAGAATGTAAATCCTTCTCCCAGATACAGTGGCATCTGCAAGGGGGTGCAAAGGAGGGGTGCAACTTGCCCAGGGTGACACTCCAGAAGAGGGGTGACACCCGGCCAATCCCTCCTCCCACTGCACCCCTCCTGGCTTTGCTGTGGCGGTGGAGGCCTTTTCATGAGAAGACCTCTGCTGCCATGGTGAAGGCCCATCTTTACCATAGTGATAAAGGCAAAATAAGACAGTGTCTTATATTAATTTTTGCTCTGAAAGATGTGCTAGGTCTTATTTTCAGGGGATGTCTTGTTTTTCCATGAAGAAGAATTCACATTTATTGTTGAACTAAAAAAAATGGGCATGCTTCCAACCAAAAACTTTGCTAGGTCTTACTTTCGGGGGAGGCCTTATATTTAGCAATTCAGCAAAACCTCTACTAGGTCTTATGTTCAGAGAATGTCTTATTTTATGGGAAACAGGGTAGAATCTGACTGCCCTCCCTGCACCAGGTGATACCAGGGGTGGAGACACCACTGTGGAGATATATCATACAAACTATTATGGAGGAGGAAGAGGAAGAGTGCTATCTGGGAGCTAGCAGTGCATCTCTCTCCTTCCACCCTTAAACTTTGGTTTCCCGTCTGCATCCTAGACCACAATCTTCTTCTATTCTTATTGCACATTGCACATAGATGCTAATTGCACACAGACAGGCATTGCACATTGCATCTGGGTGTGCACAACCCTTTGTGCATGGAAGTGCACTGCATATTAGACAGAGAGGCCCATTACAGAAGTTCATTGCACATTGCAAATGGATGTGCACTATCAGTTGCACATATAGATGTGCATTGTACATTGATAAGTATTGTATTTAGATGCTCTCTGCACATGGTGATACACTAGTCTATGACCTCCACATGCAGATGCAGTTACAGATTTGGTTGTGTAGCATCACTCTTCGCTACTTAAGTTTGTATTGCACTTTGTTGTTAGCTGCCTTTGCGTCATCCCCAACTCATGGCAACTCTATGGATGAGACACCTCCAAGACCCCCTCTGCTTCACTGCTCTGCTCTGGTTTTGCCTATGTCCTCCCTGACTGAAGGAAAGAGTCTTCCTCGTTTTCTGCTGCCCTCCACCTTTCCTAGCATCATTGTCTTTTCTAATGGGTCTTTTCTTTTCATAGTGTGTCCAAATTACGACAACCCCAGTTTCGTCATCTTGGCTTTCAAGGAGATCTCAGGCTTGATCTATTCTAGGACCCATTAAAAACTGACTTTTCTTCCAGAATTGGAGAGGAAGCAGTTCATATCCAGAGAGATGGCAAGAAGGTCCTCCCTGTCACCCCAGGACCAGATGAAAGGAGCACAGCCATTCTCATCTGGTGGCTCTAATCAAAAAGCAACCAGATCCTAAGGGAGAAATGAGAGAGATTTATTCCAGCCAAGGGAGTGCCTAATAGCTGATAGTCATGTTAAATATTTACACCCGGCTGGAGGCTTCCTCTCCAGGTCTGCATCCATCTGGGATGAAGCCAGTAACAAATAAGCAGGCAAGCATTATTTTGGCTGCATTACAGAAGGTGCTGAGGAAAATCTAAAGCATCCTTGTGTGGAGGTTCCCGGGTTCAGTCCTCATGGCCTCCAGGTCAAATAATCTCAAATATGAAGCGAAGAGGAAGGTCTTCCTTTTTCGAAGCCAGGATGGAAAGAATATATTTTTTAAACACACACACACACACACACACTTGAATAATAGAGTTAAAAATGGGTCTCCTGAGAGTTGCAAAGCTCTCCTGAAGTGAAACCTTGGACTGAGAGAAATCTTGGCAGTTTGGGACAAATTTTGTAACCCCCAAAATAAATGCACACATTGTGTGTGTGTGTGTAATTTATCACACTGGAGGAATTTCTCCCAATTTCGAATTGAGCCAATTTGAATTCACGTAAATTCGCTAGTTTAGCAAATTTATGTGAAATCTGATTGTGTTCGAAATGCATTCAGAATGACTTCTCATTTCCCAAAAATGACCACCCATTGCCCGAAATTGTGTGAGATACACTCATACGCAATAACGTGAAACCCCATGATTGCGTTTGGATTGCATTATACCCCCAAATTCCATCATATGTTAAACTCCTCTGTGTGCAGGAAATGGCAACAAGAAAAACAAATGTGCCAAATCAATTTTCCTGGGACAAAAACATGATTATCCACATAAAATTCACAGTCCTGAGCAGAAAGCAACACTACTGCATAGAAAATTGCATTTTTGGTAGAAAACTTGGTTTTCTGCAAAGAAAATCCCATATGCTTTTTCTTTTTTGCAGAACAAATCCTCAGCCACAAATAGTCCTCCTTGAAAACTGCAGTTTTGATAGACTTTTCTCAAAGAAGGAATAAAAGGTAAAATCCTTATTCTTGCCTACAATAACCAAATTTATGAAGAATCATACCCCTGTTCCCAAACTACCCAGAGAGGTGGCTGCCAGTCAGAATACAGGATACTGGGGCTAGTCAGTTTTCTCAGTTATGGGAGCGGTAGTCTCCCAAAAATAAATGTCCCAAATTCTGATGATAGTCAAAGAATGGATAGGACTTTCATTCCCAATGAATAGATGTTGCTTGTAGGTACTGGGATTGTTGTTGTTTTTGTGTGAAATCATTTTTATTTTTTTACTTCTGGTGTGGATAAAGCAGATGGCAAACTTATCACAAGGTTTTCTTGGCAAGTTTCTTCAGAGGGGGTTTGCCATTGCCATCCTCTGAGGCTGAGAGAGTGTGACTTTGCCAAGGTCACTCAGTGGGTATCCATGGCCAAGCTAGATCCTCAGAGTTGTAGTCCAACACTCAAATCACTACACCATGCTGGCTCTGGGTACTGGGTACCCAGCAATATTTTTCACACATATTTCAGGTTTTGGCATTACTATATAATAGGTGGCATCCATCTGGCACCCCCATAGATGTCTATCCAGCCTCTGTTTAAAAATCTCCAAAGAAGGAGACTCCATCACTCTCTGAGGCAGCAGCATCTTCACTGTTTAACAGCTCTGCCATAAGGAGGTCCTTCCTATTGTTTAGGTGGAATCTCTTTTCTTGCAGCTTGAATCCATTGCTCTGTGTCCTAGTCTCTGGAACAGCAGAAAACAAGCTTGCTCCAACCCCAATATGGCATCTCTACAAATATTTAAACAGGGCTCTTATATGGACCTGCTCTGGACATGCTCCAGCATGTCCACATTCTTCTTGAATTGTGGCACCTAGAACTGGGCACAATATTCCAGGTGAGGCCTGACAAAGCAGATAGAATTGTATTGTTACTTCCCTCCATTAGGACACTATACTTCTATTGATGCAGACTCGGATCACATTGGCTTTTCTAGCTGCTGCATCACACTATTGGCTTATGTTCAGCTTGTGGTCCCACTAAGATTCCTAGATCCCTTTCATATACATTGGTTTCACTGGTCATTTTAAGCTCAGTAGTGCATTACTACAACAAAAAATATCCTAATAAAGGGCCCCCAAAATGTACCCCTAATAGCTCCTAGAAGATATTGGGGGGTGGGGGGAGGCATTTGGAGGGAATATGTGGCTTATGTGCCACACTCTGCCCATCTCTGGTTTAGAGTACTGGACTCTCCTTCTTTTGAGTTCTTTAAAGAGAGGTTGGGTGGTCATCTCTCAGGAGTGCTTTAGCTGTGGATTCCTTCATGGCAGGAGGGTTGAAATCAAGGGCCCTTGTGGTTGCTTCCTGCTCTAAGATTCTAAGGAGCTTGTCTCATGGGAAAAATCCATGCAAAACGGAATTTAAGAGCTGGAAAAAAAACCTGCATACATAATTTTTTTTGTTTTGTTTTTTAAATTTATTTTGTCATATTCCATATACAAATATCTTCCTACCTTCTATTACATTCTGTTACATTTGACAATTTTTTTGATATCCCCTCAGTGCCCCCCTTCCCGGAGCCATTTCCATCCTTATATTCCATCCAGAATTTCAATTCATCTCCTGGAGGTAGTCCTCCGTCTTCTTTTCTCAGTACAGTGGTCCCCTGGGTTACGAATCCCCCGGGTACGAAAACCCCGGGATCCGAAAGAGCCGGGGCCGGAAAAACGGCCCCGGCTTGCGAAAAAACCCAGGTTGTGAAAGGAAAGCGGCGCGAAATTCAAATCGCGCCAAGTCCCTTTCCTATACTTACAGTGGTCCCCCGGGTTACGCATGTTTTCGGGTTACAAAAGGTCTGCTGGAACGGATTACTTTCGTAACCCGGGGGACCACTGTACTTTCTCGACAAATTTTTTCCAAATCCTCTCAAATTCATTTCTTTTCAATAGTCCTTTTTTTACTTTCAATTCACATGTCAGTTTATCATTAATTTCCATACTTCTTTATACCAATCCTCCACTTCTATATCTATTTTTGTTTTCCAACATCTTGCTATTATCAATCTCCGCTGCTGTAAGCAAACTTGATAACAAATCTTTTTCTCCCCCCCCCCCCCCCCATTTCTCTGAATTATATAATGATAACAAAACTGTACTCGGTCTTTGATCTATTTTTATATTCATAACATTTTCTATTTCTAATAGGACTTTCCCCACAAAATTTTGTACATCTTTACATTGCCACCACATATGCACGTATGACCTGACCTCTTGGCATCCTCTCCAACAATTTTTTGAATTATCCTTATTAATATTATGCAGTCTCACTGGAGTCAAGTACCATTTCCAAATCAACTTATAATAATTTTCTTTTATCCAAACTGATAAATTTTTCAGATGTCTTTGTTCCCAAATTCTGTCCCATACATACGTCATTGTTAAACTGGTGTTAACCCGAAGAGAAAGTAGACAAAAACCACTCCTTTTTACTTTCAAGATTTTCCAAAGATAAAAAGGAGCAGCTTTTGTCTACTTTCTGTCTACTTTCCATTCAGGTTAACACCACTTTAACAATTATGTCATGTGAAAATAAATCTGCTTTTGTGGTTTATTCTGATTTAACCCCTGTTTCTGCACTGGATATACTCCTATACTTTTGTGATTTTAGATGTTGGACTGGAATTTCAGAGAGTCAAATTCAAGGCCTCACTGAGTCATGCATCCCAATGGGTGACACTGGGCTAGCCCATCCATTCTCTCTCTCTCTGTACCTGACCTATCTTACAGGGTTGTTGCATACAACAAAAATATAGACATTTCTGATTCATGAACTGGCCTTGCAAGATGAACTATCAACTGTCAGTCCCCGGGAGGGGGGGGGGGCAGAAAAGGATGAAACAGTTGTAGCCAATAGGCACCACTATGGTGCCAATCACTGGCACATGAGGGGAGGGATGTGCTCATCTTTATATCAGATAGCTTAAAAAGCACCGACATACACCACTGTAACTGAAATAAATAGGAAGGGAAAGACAACTTTCCTTCCAGCTTTTGAATTAATGCTTTCGGGAAGAAGCAGTTTGGTCAATGTTTTTTTGCTGCACAACTTTAAAGCAAGAGTTCCACCTAAAGATGAATGTACAGTACTGCAGACATTTTTCTTTGCCTTTACTCCTAAGTCCACATGTTGTTATTTGCTGTCAAGTCAACTTTGATTTATGGTGTTCATAGGAATGAGACACCTCCAAAAGCCCCAGTTATTGACAGCCCTGCCCAAGCCCCTGCGTGTTCATAGCTATAGCTTTCTTAATAGAATAATCAAAGGCCTTCTACCTTCCCCAGCATTATTGTCTTTTCTAGTGAATCATATCTTCTCATGATACAGCCAGTTACGACAATCTCTGTTTAGCCCATCTTGGCTTCCAGGGAGAATTCTAGCTTGGTTTGCTCTAGGACCCATTTATTGGCTTTTTAGCAGTCCATGTTATCCTCAGAACTCTTCTCCAGCACATTGAGCTGATTTTCTTCCTATCATGTTTTTTTCACTGTTCAGCCTTTCACAACCATATATGTTGTGAGCATGTATTGTGTGCCTTCAAGTAGTTTCTGACTTATAGTGACCCTAAGGTAAACTTATCATTTGGTTTTCTTGGAAGATTTTTTTCAGAATATGTGGCTTGACCAAGGTGACCTGTTGGGTTCATGGCTGAGCAGGCAATTGAACCCTGGTCTCCAAAGTCATATAGGATCATAGAATTGGAAGAGACCTCAAAGGCCATCCAGTCTAACCCATTCTGCCATGTAGGAAAGACATGGTCAAAGCATTTCCTGGAGATGAACATCTAGCCTCTCTTTAAAAACCTCCAAAGAAAGAGACTCCGCCACTCTCTGAGGAAGCGTGTTCCACTGTCAAACAGCTCTTTCCGTTAGGAAGTTCTTCCTAATGTTGAGGTGGAATCTCTTTTCCTGTAGCTTGCATCCATTGCTCCGGGTTCTGGAGCAGCAGAAAAGTTTGCTCCATCCTCAATATGACACCTCTCAAGCTTCACTTCCCCTTTCCAAATATACTGAACTTTCTAAGTCTCTCTTCTCTTGTTAGTTTCCAGACCTTTCACCATTTTGGTGGAGCTCCCCTGGGCATGCTCCAGCTTGTCAATATCCTTTTTGAATTGTGGTGCCCAGAACTGGACACAGTATTCCAGGTGGGGCCTGAACAAAGAAGAATAGAGTGGCACTATTCAGTGGCATCATTAGGGGGGATGCGGACTGCACTGGGTGATAACCCAAAGGGACTGGTGCAGCTACTGGGCAAGAAAGGGCACTTTCCTACCTGTCCAGTCTAACCCAAGAGACAATCACCTGTCCCCACCCTGTGACCCTGATATTGATTTAATATGATAAGGGATGTTTTAGGCAAGTGGCTGAAGCAACAGCTTCCCAGCATAGGAAACCAGCAACATCACTTGAACTGGATAGCCCAGGCTGGGAGAAGCCTAAAGGCAATCTGTCATGATGGATCTCTCAAGATCAGAATCAGCATAATCCCTAGACTATAGAGAAGGTGATAGTGAGCTGGATTGGGAGTTTGGTTGCATATCACAGGAAAGAGAGTTTCCTTCTGGAAATGAAACTTTTTTGTCCGAGAACACTTACACAAATTGTTTTTTGTGGGTTTTTCGGGCTATGTGGCCATGTTCTAGAAGAGGTAGTTCCTGATGTTTTGCCAGCATCTGTGGGCTGGCATCTTCAGCTCTGGCAAAACATCAGGAACTAACTCTTCTAGAACATGGCCACGTAACTGAAAAACCCACAAAAAAGCTATGGATGCCAGCCATGAAAGCCTTCAACTTCACTTACACAAATTGCTCCGTCCTTACCACATATTGGTCACTATTCTCCCTCTCCTGGGAAAACCATTCAGTAATGAGGGATCCATTTATCCTGAGAATACTGCCCTGGGATGTGATTTTGAGAATAAATATAGGTGCTTTGGCACTAGCAATTAGGTCTAGTCTGATGCAGGACAGAATCTCTGTTCGAGTTCTACTAGATTCCTCAATAAACCAGCCACCCTACTTGTCATGGTAGCTATTGACCCATCTCTATTTGGGACACCCGTCAATTCAAGATCAATACAGTATCACCATTAGCAAGGCCTCCAGTTTTCAGCTTCTCCCACCTTTGCTTTGTTAGTTGTTGGGTGTGTGCATGAGAGTGTGTGTGCAAATGTGAATGCATTGATTATTTTACTTATAAACTACAAAAACCTATTTGGAATTGCCTCTGGAGTTCTATGTAGTTTGGAACTAATATACAAAAGAACAGATCCTGGGTTGAACATTGCCCCAGCTAAAGTATATATTTATTTGAACTATTTAAACATCCCCTAAAATATATTAATTTGTAGATGCCCTCCTGGGATGCCTAGCTTTTGGGTAACGCCAGCAGCTGCACCAGACCCTAAATGGGTCCTTCAGAGTCAGGCTGCTGCCATCCCCAATATTTTTATTTGATTTTTCATTTATTTAATTTATATGCCACCTTTCCTCCAGAAGGGACCCAAAGCACTCAGAGGTAAAAATCATATCAAAAAACATTACAATAAATACATAAAACATTTTAAGTAAAGTAAAAATAATAGTGGCAACTGCTGGGGGGGAGTGTATTCAGAGTCCCGCACCATGGGCCTCTGACGGGTTGTGGGGGGCAGAGGAATCCCACTAGATGACCTTTGGGCAAGCCACACTCTCTCAGTTCAGAGAATGGCAATGGCAAGCCCTTTCTGAAGAAACCAACAGTATCCATTGTAGACAGCTCATGATGAGCCTCAAAAGTCTAGGGATGCTGAACACTGGTTTCGAAAGGTTGCAAAATTTCATTTCAGCTTGACAGGTCCCCCGATCCATGGCATCATAGAAACAACACTTATGGGTTTGGGCATTGGACTAATACTCTGGAGACCAGCGTTTCAGTTACCTGCTCAGCTATGTGGCCTTGGGTGAGTCACATTCTCTCAGCCTCAGAGGACAGTAGCAAAGGAAACCCTTGTGATAGGTTTGCCTTAGGGTCCCCATAAGTCCAAAATGACTTGAAGGCACACACCAACAAAGCAGCTGTCATTTTGCAGCCCTTTTTTTAGTAGTTGCCTGGGAGATCATCAATGAATACCAGGAGCTGTAGGCTATATTTTAGAGGAAGGTGTGTCCAAACCACCTGAATCTGCTTGCTAAAGCAAATCCTATGAAATACATGGGGGTTACCATAAGTCACCTTGAAGGCACATATGCACACTCACTGGGCTCATTTTAAAGTCAAGAAACTTGCATTCTGAGCAGAAAAAACCCCCACCTCTGTTTCCTATTGTCCTATGCTGCCCCTGCTGCTGGTCTTTGCTCTTATCCAGCAGTTTTTAGTTTAGTTCCCCAGCAGAGAAGTTCCAAGAAGAACCATCCTGCATGCCATTGTATTCTCATTTGCCATGGCAACCTCTTAGCCAATGAGCTTGTGAGAAAGACCCAAGATGTAACAGACCATGGCTGTCATTTTTTGCAAACCCAATGGACACATCCTGGACCTCAGTGGAAACACACGAAAAAACATCTCCTTGAACACTGAGTCTCTCTTATCTGGAATTCCGAATTCCGAAATCATCCAGAATGTTCTACTGAAATAGTGATGCCTTTGCTTTCTGATGGTTCAGTGTACACAAACTTCACTTCATGCACAAAATTATTACAATTATTATGTATAAAATTACCTTCCGGCTATGTGTATAAAGTGTACATTGTTGTTGTGCCTTCACGTCATTTTTTTAACTTTTGGTGACCCTATAGCGAACCTAGCATGGGGTTTCTTGTTCAGAGGGGGCTTGCCATGGCCGTCTTCTGAAGCTGAGAGAGTGTGACATGCCCAAGGTCACCCAATGGATTTCAGGCCAAGCTGGGAACTGAACCTTGGTCTCCAGAGCCATAGCCCAGCACTCAAAACCACTACGTCACACTGGCTCATATGAAACATAAATGATTTTCACATTTAGACCTGGTTACCACCTCCATGATATCTCATTATGTTTCCTGTGTCCATCTGCATCAAGTCATTTCCAATTTATGGTGACCTATCATGGGGTCATCTTGGCAGGAACCTTTCATGGGGTTATCTGGACAAGATTTATTCAGAAAGGGTTTGCCAGGGCCTTCTTCTGAGGCTGAGAGAGTGTGACTTGCCCAAGGTCACCCAATGGGTTTCCATGGTTGAGCAGGCCTTCAAAACCGTTGTCTCCAGAGTCATAGTCCAATATTCAAACCACTGCACCACACTGCCTGATCTCATTATGTTTTAGGCAAATATTCCAAAATCTGGGGGGGGGGGGGGGGGGAATCCAAATTCAAGACAATTCTGGTCCCCATATATTTTAGAGAAGGGAGACTCAACCTGTATCCCGATCTTGTCTGATTGAAAGAACTAACCAGGTTGAGCCTGGTTAATACTTAGAGAATACCAAAAATCTCCAAGTAGTTCTGGATTCCTGCCTGCAATGATGGGTAGGCATAGCTGTTTATCACAGTTGACAGTACTTGGGTGGAGAGAATAACAGTCTAAGTTAATTATTCCAATGTTGCCTCCACTTCCACTTCCAATTCCAATTCAGATCTTAGGGCTTTATGGAGTATGTAAGAGTCCTACAGGTCTGAAGTATGGGATGCAAACTTCATCACCCTGGACAGAGACCAGGCTGAAAGGGGTTAGACTAGATGCCCTTTGGTATTAATTCTGCTAATTCTAGAAACCTACAGCTATTTGAGATTTAAGTGAACCAGATCATAGCCATGTTGTCAATAAATGCCAGAGAGCTTGTTTCCTGATGTTGCAGTGTACACAAGCATGGCTTCATGCAGAAAATTATTTTTTTAAAAAAATTGTACAAAGTTACCTTCTAGGCTCTGTGTCTAAAGTGTCTATGAAACATGGGACTTTTTCACACAGGGAAAATCAGGGTTTTAAAGAGCAATCGCGATTTGATTTTCACAAGATGTAGCAATTAAAGAGCCTTTATCCTGGGAATAACCAGGCAATAAACAGCAACAGATCAATCATGGGGAAATCTCATGAATGATTTGTTGCTGTTTATTGCCTGTTTATTCCAAGGATAATGACTCTTTAATCACGATGGGTGTGAAAATCTTAATTACGATTGTGTGATTTTCATGAGATAATCATTTCTTTTAAAGCCCTGATTTCCCCCCAATTTTTCCTTTGTGATAAAGTCCATAAAGTGTTATATCTCAAAGGCATCTCATGATGTACATATATGCAAATACAAGTAATCTAAAATAATTTTTTAAAAAATTCAGAAACCCAAAATACCTGCTCCCATGCATTTTGGATAAGGGAGGCTTCAGCTGTGATAAAATAAAAATAAATAATAAATAAATAAAATAAAAATAAAAGACACATGGTCTAATTTCTCACAACCGGGACACTGGCAGATAATACCTGGTTGACAGTAAGAGCTGTAGAAGACGCTACCTTGGAATGTGATGGAGTTTCTTTCTTTGAAGATTTTTGAACAGAGACTGGATGGCCATCTGTCAGGAGTGCTTGGATTGTGTATTCCTGCATGTCAGGGGGGTTAGATTGGATGACCTTTGAGGTATATTTCAATTCTACACTTTTATGATTCTATGGTAAACAGCTATGTCTGACCATGGTTTCAAGGGAGGATTCTAGAATGAGGTTAGACTGCATAGCCTTTGGGATCTCTTCCGACACGATGATTCCATGATTCTATGGTGGCACACTGTCAGTATTCATCAGAACGGTGGTGTAACACAACCACTCTGCAACCACAGGAACACATATTTCTACTACAGAAACATCAGATATGAGCTTGGCTTTTGGCTTTTGTTTGTTCATTGGTGGCTTGTGTTCTTCTAAGCCAGTGGTTCTCAACCTTCCTAATGCCGCAACCCTTTAATACAGTTCCTCATGTTGTGGTGACCCCCAACCATAAAATTGTGGTGTCTCGGTTCCTAAGACCATTGGAAATATGTATTTTCCGAAGGTCTTAGGCAACCCCTGTGAAAGGGTTGTTCGACCCCCAAAAGGGGTTGCAACCTAAAGGTTCTGTTCTAAGCAAAATGTTGCCCTCAGATTTCAAGGCAGGATTCTAGAATGGAGTTGGATTCGGTGGCCTTTGGAGTCTCTTCCAACTCCATGTTCCTAGGCTTCTATGGTTGCACATTGTCAGTATCCATCAGAATGGTGGTGTAACACAACCACCCTGCAACCACATGATTTACACACTAAAGAAGCAAGAAATATGAGCTTGGCTTTTGCCTTGTGTTTATTTCAGCAGCTGTGTGTGTTCTTCTTAGCAAACTTTTGCCATCAGATGTGCTTTGTTTTGTTCAGTCCTCTGCTTGCTTCCGTTTCCCGACTGGCTGCCTTCTTCTTGGGAAGCTCAGAGATCTTATCCTGGGAAAGCCTCCTGTCCTCATAAAGGGAGACCTCATAGGAGAGCTTGCGCAGTTCCTTGCTGAGCTGATCGTTGGTGTCGATCAGAGAATATTTCTGAGCTTCCAGCTGGTTGATCTTCCTGTAGGCTTCATCCGTCCGCTCTCTCATGGCAGTCACTTTCTTCTGCATTTCCTCCATCACGCTCTTGAAGTTCTCAATGATGTCAATGGTGTCTTGTAAAGTGTGGCTCATCTTTCTGAACTATCCAGGTCTGCTTGTTTTCTCCCCGGCTTTCCCAAGATCAAGATGAACCAGTTGCAGATCTGGTGGGATTCAGTTGGCCACAGGGAGATTTGTGGCCACTGGCTTTGTGGAAATTGCTCATAGAATGCGGGTGGCTTTTATTTGAATGCAACATGGAGGGAAAAGAGAAGTTTAGTTATTAACTCATTGCGTTTATATATGCCAACTTTGTACCTGTACTGTCAAAGCATTTTAAAATCTAGAGCAGGGATGGGCAAAGTGCAGCCTGCAGGTCATTTCTGTAGCTCCCCAGGGCGTCCCATATATATATATATAATAATTTAAAAAAAAAGAAATAAAAACTGTATCCTCATTCCCTAGAGTTTAATTTTGCACATTTTGAAGCATTTTTTTAAAAAATCTCTCTCTCTGTCTCTCTCTGTCTCTCTCGGTGTGTGTGCATAAAATTTAAAAAGTATACCAAAATGCTCACAAATGAACTCTATGGAGTGTGGATGGGGCTTTTATTTCTTTCTAATTTATTATTTCTATTAGAAAAAAAATTAAATAAAAACACATCAATAAAACCAAGTTACTTATAAACCACGAGCAATGGAAATTAATAATACCACACTCCTATATCTTCCAGTGTCTTTGTTTTGTTCTCATCTGATATTAAATCACTGTTGATTTCCTTCCATCCCAGTGTCATGGTTCCATCCTATGGAATCCTGGGATTTGTCATTTGTTGTGGCACCAGATCTCTCTGGCAGAGAAGGTGAACTACCTCACAAAACTACAAATCCCAGACTTCCATAGTATTGAGCCATGGCAGGTAAAGTGGTGCTAAACTGCATTACTTCTCTAGTATAGATGCCATCTCAGTCTGACCTTTAAAGGAGACATCTGCAATGCTGAAACTCTTTCGATGGTAGGGTTCATTATCCTGGGTCGAGTCTTTACATTTCAAACTAGAATTGGGAATGGATTCGCTGCCACACCAGCATTGGAGCCGCCAGACAGCATTACATGGAAGTAATGCCAGGGACCCTTTGTGAATCTTTTGCCACAGAGCTGGGGAATCCAGTTGGGTTTTATGGCTGCTCATCTAACACCTGCTATAAATGCTGCAGGAGCTCTCAAAAAGTAAAAGTAAGTTCCCAAAAGTGCAAAGGTGTCAGTTTTGTCTCCTTTACATTCACTTTATTTTCACCCAGGATCTATAGTTTAGTGAGCTGTGCAGAAAGTTCTGCTGGATTGCTCCAGTGGATGGGTTAGGGAGCTGGGTATGTTTAGCTTGGAGAAGAAAAATGTCATGATAGCCATCTTTAAACACCTAAAGGGATATCACATAGAAGTTGGAGCAACCTTTTTGACGCATGGAGCCCTTATTTCTATTGTGGAGACCCTAAAAAGGCCTACCCTATGTCTTATGAGTCAATGGTGTTTAGGAGTATATAGTCTTATTCTTTAATTTCATTCAATTTTTATTTCTTTCATTTTCCTGCAGCAGCTATGGAGCCCTAAGGGCTACTCGGAGCACAGATTGGAACCCCTGCTCTAATACAATCCAATGGATTCAAATCACAAGAAAAGAGATCTCACTCAAACTACTTTACTGTAAGGATTGTTTGGCAGTGGAACGGACTGCCCCAGAGGCCCTTGGCATCTCATTCTTTGCTCTTTAAACAGAGTTTGGATGGGCATCTCTCATGCAGAAGGGGGTTGGATTTGGATGGCCCTTGGCATCTTTTCCAACTCTTATGATCCTATGAATCTTCCTGAACTGCAGCTTTAGTGCTCTGTAACAGAGAACTCTAAATACCTTCCCAAACGACAGGTTTCATAATTCCAAAGGAGGAAGCCATGGTAGTCAAAGTGTTGTCATGGTGCATTGTACAGATTTGTTGGCATTCAGCCGAGTTGGCATTCAGTCCCTGGTCTCTAGAATCATAGTCCGTACCATCTGTCTAAAGACTCCTCCAGTGTGATGTAGTGGTTTGAGCATTGGACTATGACTTCAGAGAACAGGGTTTGAATCCTGACTCAGTCATGAAACCCATTGGGTGACCCTGTGCAAGCCATACTTTCTCAGCCACAGAGGATGGCAATGGCGAATCCCCTGAAGAAACGTGCCAAGAAAACTGTGTGATAGGTTCCCCTTAGGATTGCCATAAGTCAGAAATGACTTGAAGGCGCAGAATAACAACAGCCAAGTAACTGCTGATAGGTCATGTCCCCATTTTTGGTCTAACCACCTCTTAGTATCCAAATTAAGTCATGAAAGGTTTGTTGTTGTGTGCCTTCAAATAGTTTCTGACTTATGGTGACCTTAAGGCATAAACCTATAATGGGAACTTCTTGGCAAGTTTTGTCAGAGAGGCCTTGCCATGGCCATCTTCTGAGGCTGAGAGAGTGTGACTTGGAGCTCTAAATGAAATCCACAAACCCCAAGGCCTGATTTTACAGGTTATACCCAACTAGAACAGACCCAATGAATCAATGGTTAGCTGAGAAATTTGCACCTACATAAATCTCATTCATTCAAGGGGTCTACTTTGGATGAGACTAACCATTAGGTTCAGGCCTATCTTCTGATGTCCTTCATTTTTGATGGAACCAAATCCCCACCCAGAGCAACAGCTAAAGAGGGTCAGGCTCTTTCAAATTCCCTACAATTCAATCCCCATCTTCTCCTTATTCAGCCATAAAGCCAACCTCTGTCTTGCTTGTTGCAATCTGGTTTCCTTTGATTTTCCATGCAGTAGTTCTTCTGCTGTTTCCCACCAGAGCCAACTTGCCAGGAATTGAGGTTGGGAAGGGTGTATGGATATCACTTTTAGCATCATTATAGTGTCACTAGCCATGGAAACGTACCATCCAATAACATGGAGAGGAGGGAGTGTGATGCGTGCAACAATGGCTCTTGACTGTGTGCTTGTGTACATGGAAGAAGAGAGAAAGAGCACTGAGCAGAGAGCAAAATGGCAGCTTCTTTTGCTACTGGTGTTCCACTCAAAAATTTGGGATGGGGGATCCCAAGAAAAGCTTGGTCCCTCTTCTTTCAGGGGACACTCTCTTATCTTCTGATGTGGGCTAAGATCCTGCATCCAGGTGGACATCAGTGACCTAAGTTATGTAACACATGTGGAGTAAATTTCATAAGAGTTTATTACACAGGGGAAAGCCTGTGCAAAAACAAGATTCAAAAGTTGGACAAAACCCACATTTTCACACCCATCATTGTTAAACTTCTGTTAACCCAAACGGAAAGCAGACAAAAGCCACTCCTTTTACTTTCGAGATTTTCTGAAAGTAAAAAGGAGCGGCTTTTGTTAATTTTTCGTCTACTTTCTGTTCAGGTTAACACCACTTTAACAATTATGTCATGTAAAAATCAACCTGCTTTCGTGGTTTTTTCCTATTTAAATCCCCTTTTCTGCAAAGGATTTCCCCGTGTGATAAACTCTATAGTTGTGTTGGTCTGGAATATCAGCATGCAAAGAGATCTTGTAGCACCTTTGAGACTGACTGAAAGCCATTGTAGCATTAGCTTTCCATAGACTTGCATCTGAGGAAGTGGACCAAGTCTACGAATGCAAATGCTATAATGCCTTTGGCCCAGTTAGGCTCTATCTGCACTGCAAAATAATGCGGTTCAGCACCACTTTGATTGCCATGGCTTAATGCTATGGAATTCTGGGATTTGTAGTTTTGTGAGAAATTTAGCCTTCTCTGTAAACTCTAGTGTCATAACAAACTTCAAATCACAGGATTCTATAGGATGGAGCCATGGCAGTTAAAGTGGTGTCAAACTGTAATTCTGCAGTGCAGAAGCAGCCTAAATCTCCAAAGTGCTACAAGATCCCTTTGCATGTGGAATAAAGTTTGTAGACAAGTGCCTGCACCCAGGTGATATTGGCACAAATGGAGTTCTATGTACAGAACCATTCAATATAAGGTAGTGAGCAGAAGTTTACAGAGGAGAGTTGTGTATTACAATTGCACACCAGGATGTCAGCTATGCACATTGGGCATTCATCCACATATATTGCACTATTTTGGCCTAGAAAATGATTGCCTTAGGGTCACCATAAGTCAGAAATGACCTGAAGGCACACAACAACAACAACAAATAGGGGTTGGGTAAAGCAAGTGTACCTTAATTCCATTGGTGGATATTTACACTAAGCATGATACATAACGCCAGTTTAAAAAGCATACAAAGCCAGTACAGGTTGAGTCTCCCTTACTCGAGATACTTGGGACCAGAGGTGTTTTGGATTTTGAATGATGATGATGATTGGATTTTAGAATACCACAATTTGCATGTATATACATAATGAGATATCTTGGAGATGGGAGTCAATTTTAAACACAAAATTCATTTATGTTTCATATATATTTTATGCACATAGTCTGGAGGTAATTTTATACAACATTGTGAATATTTTTCTGCATGAAATAAAGCATAGTTAAAACACAAGCATTACATTTAACATAGTTAAAACACAAGCATTACATTTTAAAAAATGGCATACTGGGAGAGAATAGAAAACCAATATAAGAAGACGCCGGCATGGAAATATCATGCTAACATGAATAGAAAAAAAATGTATGTGTATTTCCCTCTATTGTTGTTGTGTGCCTTCAAGTCATTTTCAATTTATGGTGACACAAAGGTAAATCTATCATGGGGTTTTCTTAGCAAGATGTGTTCAGAGAGGGGTTGCCATTGCTATTCTCCGAGGCTGAGAGAGTGTGACTCACTCAAGGTCACCCAGTGTGTTTCCTTCCTCCTTCCCAAGATATGGCTAGTGTAGTGCCAACATGGCAGAGAAGCAGAGAATGGAATGCAGTGTCTGACTGTGAGTAAAGCTGCAAGGCCTAATTGAAGCAGAATAGATAGTGGGCACCAGTATATAGAAGATGCCCCGCACCAGTCATACCAAGTTTCTGAACTTTTGATGCCCTATTGTTGTCATAGGCCCTAAAACACATCTCTCTGCCAAGAGGTACCTTCATCTCTTTGAGGGTTACCTACCATTCAACAGAGGGTTGCATTATTGGATAGCAGTATGTGACCTGTCTAGTATGCGTGTTCTGGAAATGTCACCTGCTAATAAGTGATGCTGTATAACTATGAAGAGATAAGATGCTTTGTGATTATCGTATGGAAATGTGTATATGCTTGGATGTCTTCTCTTTTCCTTTGTGTCAATCATTCTGGTGCCTAGACCACTGGCACCTATTTGCTGCATTAAATAAAATGGTGAATTCTCCGCCCTTCAGTGTGGACTTTTGGATTAATTGCACTGGGGCTAACAAACTCCTATTTATGTGGATAAGAAGACTCCAAACCCAGGTTAGGTGCTTTGATAGTAAACATCTTCTGGATGTTTTAGCTTTTTTGTTTGACACATTGGGAGAAAGGTGGGATATAAGATAATAGTTGTTATTATTATTATTATTATTATTATTATTAGGTGTCGTCAGTCTGTGTATCGCTATGGGAAAATAGCCAGACACTTCTCTGATTTCCCTCTCCATACTCTCCATCAGCTATAAGTTGTCCATGAAGGCATGATATTGAAGTATAACCCTTCATCCTGAAGCTGGTGATGGAAGAGCCATAGCAGAGGTCTGAGTGTGAAACTCTTACACTATATGGGACTATATAAAATCTTTGCTTACATTTGTGTTTGGTCATACAGTGTTGTTGTTTGTTGTTGCCTTTTCTTTCTTCTTCTTTTTTGGTTGTCATAAGTTGTTGCTTTTATTTATTGTCATAAATATTTTTGTTTCAAAATGTAATTTGAGGATCCTGAGAGTTGCAGGCCATTGCCTCTGCAGGGCTCCGGGTCAGGGCAGGCTAAGTGCTTGGCAACATTCAGATGAGCTCTTAGGCATCCAACCTTTTCAACCTCCAAATTACATAAGAGCTGCAGAGATGGAGAGACATCAGTGCTCATCAATCACTCAGAATAACTGAGAAAAAAATATATAATTTTATATAACTGTTCTTTTAAAAAGAAAAACAGCCCATGGGCAGGAACAGACAAGAATGGTAGGGATTCTGAGTTTGCTCTCCCTCCAAGAGCCTTTCCAGTCTAATAGCTTCTTTGTGACAAATGTGTGCAAACATTCCTTGTTTTGTTATAGGAGATCCCAAAACCTTTCCTCTCTGTTGCTAAGATATTGCATTTTCCCAGAATTTGAGCCATAATATGTCATTTTAACTGGAAAAATGCAATTTCCACCATTCTAGCCCTCGTTGCAAGCATGCCCAAGGGTTAGAGTTCAGTAAGGGCAAAGTACGGTATATTCATTCCCTAAAGTATCATGAGTGCTTTTTATTAAAGCTGTCAGCTGATTAAAGAAATCTTGATTTATCAAGTGCAAGAGCAATGGAGCCTGCCATTGGGTGGAGAATCCAGTCTGGGTTTTAGTCCAAAATCTAAAGGATCTTTCCAAGGCAATGAACCTATTTGGAATTGGACTCCAGCCTTCAAATAAGGGAAATCCCTTTTAATAAGGGACACATAGCAACCCTCCCCTCCAGATGTTGTTAGATTACAAGTCTGAGCAGCACTAGACATTTTAGGCAAAGATGAGGGATGCTGGGAGTTGCAGTTTCACAATATCTGGAGTATCACAGTATCTGGAGGGTTGTATCATTCCCGCCTGAGTCTGATTCAGTAGCAGGCACTTTTGTCTGTATCAAAGCTTGAGAAAGTATACATACCTTTAAACCTTCCTTCTCTCGCCATTCTCTCCTCCGTCACCCAAACCTGCTGTAAATCAGGTTCCTAGATGGCAGGATCTGGATCCACTTTTCCAATCCTCAGGGGGAAGAGACAAATCTCAGGATGAGAGTGTTGCCTTGTATGTATACTTAAAGAAGCATAGAATCAAGGGAGCATAAACTTGGAAGGGATCAGGGAGAGACCATCTAGTCCAGTGGTTCCAAATCTTTGGTCCTCTATTTGTTTTGGACTTCAGCTCCCTGATGTCTTAGCCAACTTGGCCAGCAGTCAAGAGTTATGGGAGCTGAAGGAGGACCAAAGGTTGGGAACCACTGATCTAGTATGGTAGAATTCAAAATGCAACCATGTTTAGTCTGGAATATCAGTATTCAAAGGAATCTTGTAGCACCTTTGAGACTAACTGTGGAAAAGAAGTTGTAGTGTAAACTCTGGTCTACTTTCTCAAATGCATGGAGTGAAAAATCATTCCATGTGAAGTTGAAGGCTTTCATGGATGGCATCCATGGTTTTTTGTGGGTTTTTTGGACTATGTGGCCACGTTCTAGAAGAGTTTATTCCAATAAATCCTTCTAGAACATGGCTACATAACCTGAAAAACCCACAAAAAACTATCATTCCATGTATCTTTCCTCCTACCTTTCCTCTTGCCTTTGCCTCTTACTGACCATAGTTAGAAATGAACTTGTCACCTCATTGCCGTAACCACAAGTGTTGTGTTTCTATGGCTATTCATACAGATTGGAAAGGTCTTTCCTGGGCATCAGTTCACTCCATGGATCTGAGGAAGTAGACATAAGCTTTTGTAGACTATAACTTCTTTTGCACAGTTAGTCTCAAAGGTGCCTCGAGTTCCCTTTGCATCAAAACAGCCTGGTGTCACTCTGCATTAATGATATTGTGACAATACCAACTGGGGTTAAGCCCTGCAGGGACAGCAATGGCACTGTTTAAGAGAAACACAGAGAGTGCCAGAAAAATTATGGGAATGCAGATGTGCCAGTTATGAATGTGACACTTTCTGGAAGGTTGTTCCATCAGCCACAACCTCCCCACCAAATCCTCTTTGTGGGTTGTTTCTTCTCTGCTCTCTTCACAGAGCTCAGCAGCCATGAGAAGTTGCCCACCTCTGAGCACTTCAGGCTCCCCAAAAGCAATGCCATAAAGTGGAGGGGAAAGCAGACCCCTTTTCTGGAGATTATCAGACAGGGGAAAACTGGGGAAGAAAAAGGTACACTCCCGGCAAAGCCGGATGATTGTGCTGAAGATTTTCAGACTATGTCATGCTTATCCAGGACTTAACCCATGAAGATCCAGGAATGCTCCAGCAACAAACCATTCCCGGGAGTATGCTTTTTACTCCCGGCTTTCCCCTCCTGTCTGATAATCTCCATTGTTGTTAATTGTTGTCATGTTGACTTCAACTTCAGTTTATGGAAACCCTATGAATAAAAGGTCTCCGGGTGTCGCTGTCAACAACACCCTGCTCAGATCTTGTGGGGAGTAGTTTATACTCAAGGTGACAACCCTCTCTCCCCACTTTTGATGCAGAGGCCAAAGTCCTATTGGGATGTTGCATGGTGCTTTCAAGTTGTTTCCAATTTATGGTGACCCTAAGGTGACCCTATCATGGGGTTTTCTGGGGCTGAGAGTGTGTGACTTGCCCAAGGTCACCCAGTGGGTTTCCATGGCTGAGCAGGGAATGAAACTCTATTCACCAGAATCATAGTCCAATGCTCAAACCATTACACCACATTGGCTCACTGGGATGTTACATTGACATAAATTCTGATTATGCTCCAATGCTGCCTCTTCATTTAAGATTACAGACAAAGGATTATTAGCAATTACACCAATGTGTACAGCTCTATCAAGGCTGTGAGCCTTTCAGGATTTGGATCTGCAATTGTAGAACAGTCTTCCTTTTCACCTCTGGCATTCGTAAAGGTCTGAAGACTTTTCAGTTCACTGCATTAATTTGTTGAGTGTGCCCAAAGTGGCCAAGATGGATAGCGACTGATACGAATTTTGTTTTTAATATACAATTATAGTATTGTAGCATTTTATAGTTTTATATTTTAGCACTTGTTTTTGATTACATATGTGGGGGTATCGTAAAGTTTTAATGATGATCTTTTTAAAAAATTGACAGAAAGTTTGTTTTGATTTGTAGTTGTTAACTTATCTCTGTGTAGTCACTATGGCCCGATACAGATGGGCACGAAGAGGTGCAATTAGGGTTGTTTGCGGCACTTTTAGGGTTTGGGAGGGCACAGCATTTAATCCCTCCTGAACCCTAAAGATTATGGACGCCACCATTTTAAAATGGCAGCATCCATACGGGTGCACCATGATGTTGTCATGGCATGTGCAGCATTTCAACAACGCTGTGCATGCCTGATGACATCACGCCACAGAAGGACGCCAATGGTGCCCTTCCCACGCCACTAAAAAGAGCTCCGAAACAGAGCTCTTTTTTTAGTGCAGGTCCTTGGCACGGTCTTTAAACGGCCAAGGACCCAGGGGAGAAAGGGGCCGTGGCGATGGCCCCTTTCTCCCCTCGGCAGCACTGGGGAAAGCAGGGTGCAGAGGGCACCAAGGGCGCCCGCTCAACCCCGCTTGCAGGCCGTGGGGAAGCAGCAGTTCACTGCTTCCCCATGGCCTGCAGAAGCGGCGGGATGGGGCCTCTGAGGCTGCTGGTGAGGCAGCCTTGGCCCCATCTCGCCGCTTCTTGGGGCGACTGTAGACCGCCCCTTTTGGGCGATCTATACCGCCCCTATCTAGATTTATACATTTTTCCCAGCATATCTTGACCCTCCGAATATCTGATATTGTAGAAGTCTGCAGATTACGCCTTACGAGGGGGTATCGTAAAGTAATAATTATCACCCGGAAGTTATCATGGCATATGGATGAAATTTTGTCAGTGTCGTCATTGGTCCCTAAGTGCACATTGCTGAGAAAATCAGTTCATTGCATCCTTTATTTTTGTGACTGGCTCTGCCAGAAGTGACTAAAGTGTAAAATCCTTGTCAGGCGCAATCTGCAGACTTGTACAATATCAGGTATTCGGAGGGTCAAGAAACGCTGGGAAAAA
The DNA here is from genome assembly GCA_034509955.1 of Urosaurus nigricauda. Classification (NCBI taxonomy): domain Eukaryota; kingdom Metazoa; phylum Chordata; class Lepidosauria; order Squamata; family Phrynosomatidae; genus Urosaurus; species Urosaurus nigricauda. The sequence continues at coordinate 5,683,339 of JAOEGL010000003.1, forward strand.
TGTGTAAATCTGGATGGTGACTACATAGAGATAAGTTAACAACTACAAATCAAAACAAACTTTCTGTCAATTTTTTAAAAAGTGATGATTAAAACTTTATGGTACCCCCTCGTACATTTGATGTTCTGCCCTTTAGTGAAAAGGCTATTATAAATAAATGTTGTTGTTGTTGTTGTTGTTGCCATCTTACTGTCACTGTTGAGAGATCCAATCAGAGAAGGGATGAGGTTGACCCAGCAGAGAGCTCATCTACACTTGCCACACTGCTTTCGAAGTATTTTGACCCTGAATTTCCCACCAAATTTTCCCCTTACCTTGTGGGCTAAGGCTATCTTCCCCCAGTGATGAATGTGGTCCCTATTTGTCACCTGGTGCCACTGCTGAGGTCAGAATGAAGTGCCCGGCCACACTATTGACGCACTATTGACCTCAGAGCCACTTGTGCCCACAATGGCAGCACCAGGTGATGAATGGAGACTGCAAGTCTAAAGGTAGCTACCACCATCACTGGAAGAGAGCCAGAAACCCACATTAAAATGCAAGTTTTTAAAATATGGCTTAGGGGGAGGAAACCCTGAATCATGTGTGGGCATCATGCAGACAGTTTAGAACCAGTTCAGGGTTTTGCCCCTGTTTCCATATACTAATTCCTGGAACCAGCTCCCTAAACATTTGCAGACTATTACTTCTCTAGCTAATTTTAAGTCCAAACTAAAGACTTTTTTTGTTTATGGAAGCATTTCAAACTACAGCTTGATACCCCTGTTAATTCAGATTAAGGGTATATTTGTCTATAGTTTTATAGTTTTAAGGCTATTTTAATGGGATAAATTGCCTATATTTTCTATTTTGTGATTTTAGATGGTACACCATTGTTAGGTTTTATATTGTTTTGATGACTCTGTAAAGTGCCATGCAGAACCTATGGAGCTATATAAATAAACACTAATGATAAATAAATAAATAAATAAAGTCATGTAACCATGGAAGGCCAGCATGGTGTAATGGTTTGAGCACTGGACTAGGACAATGGGAGACTAGGGTTCAAGTACAAGCCTAGCCATGGAAATCCACTGGGTTTCAAAACTTGCTAAGAAAATTTTATGATTTTTGCCTTAGGGTTGCCATAAGTCAGCAATGACATGAAGGCACACAGCAACAATAATAACAACAACATGGAAGCAGGACATAAGGAGCCCAGGGGGAACTCAGGGGGAAAGACCCATCTAGATAAGGCAAGAGAATGAGAGTCAGAGAAAGTTGGAGATGTGTTGAAGAAAGGAGACAGACCCAAAGGAGAAAGGCAGTCTCTGGAGTGAAGTCGAAGGCTTCCATGGCTGGCATCCATAGTTTTTTGGGGGGTTTTCGGGCTATGTGGCTGTGTTGCTATGTTCTAGAAGGGTTTGTTCTTGACGTTTCATCAGCATATGTGGCTGGCATCTTCAGATAAAGATGTATTTTTTTTTTAAAAGCTGGATATTTCTCTCCAGTGCAGAATGCCTGCATGCTGCTCAAGATTGCATACGCATACGTGGACTTGAACATCTGCTACTCTTGCTCACAGAGAGGTGGACTGGACTGAGCATTCAGTTGTGCATTTGTGTATTCCATTGTGCGTTCGGTTATGGATTCAGTTGCACAGACTCACCATTCAACACAAGGGTTGTGTAGCACAATCCAACTGTGCAGAGTTGCACTACACAAGGCTGATGTAAAATTGTGACCATTATTAGAAAAGAAGCTGTTAACTCTGAGGTTCTTCTATAAACCCCAGATTGTTCCCACTTGAAAACATACAAGCAGCCACGGCAATGGATAGAGATCTAGATTTTCAAAGCTGCCCTTCAAAATGCAAACAAAAGGGTCAGCCTTGTGATTTCCCTCCTGGATTTCATTTCCACAAAACGACCCAGAAAGACACTTCTCTCCGAGGTTCTCTCTTGTTTATACATCTTTAATGACACTGTTTAAATAATGCATTGGACATTAAAAATGAAAGATTTTTTTTCTTTAAAAAAGAAATGAGATGATGAAGTCCTGATTGTGACCCAAATCTGTCACAAAGGTAGATGGTTGGTTACTAAATGGGAAAACCTCTCTGGCATAAATAATAATGGGAAATGGGGATAAGATATATGACTAATGCATGGGGCACAATTGAGATGGAAAAGAAATGGAACAACCACCCAGGAAGGGGAGAGGAATATAAATGAGTGGGACAGACAAAGCAAAGGCTGGCCCGGTCAGAAACAAAAGAATTTGTGTGGTTGAATAATAAACAAAGAGCTATTGCAAGAAGGTGGTGTCCAGATTTAGGAAAGGGGTGAGGAACAGATCACTACATGGATATTGTTGGACTTCAACTCTCATCATTCCCACCATCCAATGGTCAAGGATGATAGGTGCTGTAGAGTACCAACATTTGTAAGGCCATTGGAAGGGAATTGAAGGCTGCCTCCAGACTGCAGAAATAATCCGTTTTCACACCATTTTAACTGCCATGGCTCAGTGCTATGGGATTCTGGGGATTGTAGTTGGTTGTGGCATCAGAGCTCTGCATGGCAGTTAAAGTGGTATTAAATTGGATTATTTCTGCAATGCAGAGGCAGCCTAGGAAGGCCACCCCATAGGAGAGTTTTGCAGATACCAAAAAGACAACTGCCAAAAAGATCAATCAAAGGGTTCTTTAGAGCATATCAAGCTTGAATTTGCAGTGAAAGCTAAAGGCATGTTTATAGTGGCTGCTTAATCCAGGATTTAATCCAAAGAAATCCAGGATTTAATCTGAAGCATGCCATAAACTGGACCCAGACTGACCACAATGGTGACCATTCTCACCAGGCCAGATCTAGTGCAATGCCATGTTCTTATGTAGCCAGGCTGGAAACTATATGTACAGCCAGTCTTCCATATCCGTATTCTGCATTCATAGATTCCACCGTTCACAGTTTGGAAAAATTGCCTCTCCTCCCTTCCAAAATGCAAGCCTTGATTTTGCCAGTTTATATAAGGGACACCATTTTACCACACCATTGTATTGAATGGGACTTGAACATCCACAGAATTTGGTATCTACAGGATGGTCCTGGAACCAAACCTAGTAAATACCAAGGACTCACTGTACAATAGTCTGGATAATTCTGATCCTTTTCACTTATCTAGATCTTTTCTAGTTCTTTCATGGGTTCTCATCCATTATAATTCTAATTTCTTGACTCCATTTTGACTTATGACTGAGCCAAGATATAAGAAATCTTTAACTATTTCAGTCTCTTCTTTGCCCATTCAAAATTATGTAACCCATCTGTGGTCATTATTTTTGTCTTCTTAATATTCAACTATAATTCTGCCTTTCCCCTTTCTTCCTTAATTTTCATCAAAAATCTTTGCTATTTTCTGCAAGTAATATGGTGCCATCTGCATATCTTAAATTGTTGATGCGTCTTCTTAAAATGTTCATGCCTGCTTCCTCTGTGTGTTATCCTGGTTTCCATATGATACGTTCTGCATTTAAGGTGATAAAATTCAGCCTTCTCTGACGTCGTTCCCAATGGGAAACCATTCTGTTTCTCCATTTTGTGTCTTGACAGTGGCCTCTTGTTCAGAGTATAGGTTACACATCAGAACCATCAGATGTCATGGTACTCCCATTGTTTTCAGAGCAAACCATAATTTTGCAAGATTTATGCAGTAAAAAGCTTTGCTGTAATCTGTACAGGACAGGTTAATTTTCTTCCAAAATTCTTTGGTGTGTTCAATTATCCAATGTATGATTGCAATATGATTCTTAGTGTCTCTTCCTTTTTTTTTTTTTTGAACCCACTTTGGACATCTGGCATTCCTTGCTAAAGGTTGATAAAAGGAGAAAATTCTACCAGCCCTTCACTTTTATAAATATACCTTTTAGACTACAGCTCCGAGAAATCCAGCAACCAACATAGCCATATTTGTCTGAGAGTTGTAGTCCAAAGAAGCTACTACTCTCAGTTCTTGTGGATTTGAATACCTTTTTTGTTGTCAAGTGAATTGGAGCATTACAGAAATTATTTCATAGACAATAGAGGATCCAGCACCAGTTTATTGAATTTTTTGAAATTTTATATGTGAATATATATGTGTGTGTATGCGTTTTCTTTATATCTTACTCAAATGACTCTTTACAAGTTTCATGCAAGTAACATGCTTGTTCCAGCTGCTTCCTCTGGAATGGAGGGAAGGGGCTTAACTTCAGTAGAATGGTCCCGTCTTAAGGAACGTAGTTCCTTGGCTGTAGCACCGGTAGTTTTAACAGGGGTCCTGAAAGCAGAGAAGAGGCTGTCATTCCACAAGACTGATAGACAATGTACTTCTTTGCAGCTATGAGCTGAGAAACTTGTATGGATAATTAAGTATAAGCTTAGCATGGACAAGCATCATGCAGTCTATTGGCATATATGTTTAGCATGGAATTACATCATGCAGTCAGTAGGTGTGTGAGGCACCCACTGAAAAATTCATTGGAACCTTTTGTCGGGGTGGGTTTGGTCTCCAAAACAACTCTTGGTTGATGTTTCTACCTTGGGCATTTTGCAAACAATGCTCAGGATACTTAGCATCCATCCAAGATTGGCTAGAAAACGGACTATCACCAGAGTTTGGAAACAATATGTTATGACAAGTAAGGGCTGAGATTTGAGGTCAGGTACTTAGTTAAGAACTGTATATTTAGGATCACAGTTACAAATGTGCAATCTAGAGTTACGCATTTGTAACTGGTTTGTATTCATGATCCCTACACATTCATGATTGTGGCAATAATATAGGAAATATGTGTTGTTGTTGTTAATGGCCCTGGAGTCATACCTGGCCCATGGTGACCTTGTGAATGAGACATCTGCAAGACCCGCTTCCCTCCACTGCTCTGCTTAGATCTTGTATATTCAGGACTGTGACCTCCCTGATTTAATCTATCCATCTAGTGTGCGGTTTTCCTCTTTTTCTACTGTCTTGTACCTTTCCTAACATTATTGTCTTTTCTAGTGAGTCATGCCTTCTGGTAGTGTGGCCAAAGTACGAAAGCCTCAATTTGATCCTCTTGGCTTCCAGGGAAACTTTTGGTTTTATCTGCTCAAGGATCTATTTGTTTGTCCTCTTGGCTGTCCACAGTATCCTCAACACTATTTTTCAGCATCACATCTCAAAAGGGTTGATTTTCCTCTTCCTTCTTTACTGTCCAACTTTTGCATCTATACATGGTGATGGGGAATACAATGGCTTGAACAATCCTTATTTGAGTGTTCAGTTGTATAATTTTGCTCTTTATGATCTTGTTTAGTTCCTTCATATCTGCTTTCCCTTTCCTAGTCTTCTTCTGATTTTCTGACTGCAGTCTCCATTCTGAGACATGTTTGATCCAAGTATGGGAACTCTTTATTTCAATTTCCTCATTGCTAGGTTGAAGTTGTGTAGTCTCTCCATGGTTATTATTTTTGTTTTCGTTACATTCAGCATTAGGCCTGATTTTGCACTTTCTTCTTTGACCTTCCTTAATAATACATAAGCATCATAAAACTCCGCCAATTCTGACTTAACTGGGTATCAACTTCTGTGTGTGATGGAGGTCTGTTCCTCAATAGACTTGGATGCAGCAGCAGACTGATGTTTCCATCCTCCTCCGACCAGCTAAGTATACTTAACTAGTAGCATATGCTGGTACCCTGCCCCCTCCATCCTGCCTTTCTTCCTTGAACCAGAGATCACTGGTGGAAGACGGAAACATCAGGAGAACAGACCTGGCCCCCATCACTCTCAGTGGCTGATGTCCGATAGCACAGGATTGGAGGACCTTTACAAACCTTATGGCCTTATCTTTACAATCCTCACAATATGGCCACTATCATGAATATGTAGCGATTATGGATACAAATCAGTTACAGATGCATAACACTAGGCTTGTTGTTGTTGTTGTTGTTGTTGTTGTTGTTGTGTGCCTTCAAGTAGTTTCCATCTTATGGCGACCCAAGGGCAAACCTATCATGGGGTTTTCTTGGTGAGATTTGTTCAGAGGAGGTTTGCCATTGCCATTGCCTTCCTCTGAGACTGAGACTGCCCAAGATCACCTAGCAGTTTTACATGGCCAAGCAGGGAATTAGACCCTGGTCTCCAGAGTCGCAATCCAGTGCTCAAACCATTATGCCATGCTAGGTCTCTCTTAACTCTGGTCTAGACATTTGTAACTGCAGTCATGATTTCCATCCAAGGACACTACCCATGATATGTTACTTTGGGGTCAATAAAGGCACAATGATGTTCCTTCTGCAAAATGCAGTTGTCCCTTCATATCTGTAGAGGATCCATTCCAGACTGTCCCACATATAAGAAGAAACATCCTGCATTTCCTCCCTACATTTTAGATCATCCTAGATGCTTTAAAACCAAACAAAAAACAGGGAGAACTAAAATGTATGAAAAAACTACAACCCACTGAGTATTACAATAAGTAATGCAACAGGTTGTTATTTTAAAGCCGCTAAATGTTGACAAGCTATGGAGAGAGATATTGTAACCAGTTACTTGACAAACTATTTTTAAAAAGCACCTTTCCAGATTCTGTATATAATTTATTTTGAAAAGCTTCCACAAGATGAAAAAGTTAGGGCCCCAATCTAATTGTTAGTCCCAACTGAAGTAGACTTCTTTGCTCAATGGCTCTTGCATAAGTGTTGTCTTACCAAATTCCCATTTATTCAGTGCATTTACTCTAGCTGAAACTAGCAATTGGATTTAGGGATATGACTGCAGTCCTTCTCCTAATCATATATGGTGGAGTATGCAAACAAATTTGTGGGACTTAAATAGATTGCTTTGATCGTAGTATGATCCCATAAAGCAGCTTTGTCTGAACAGGCTCCAACCATATATGTTTGACTAAAGCTCTCAACACCTTCACCAATAAGGCCAAAAGAGAGTGGTAGTTTGAAAGGTGACATTTGATCGTTGAATCAGGATGAAAAAGTTGGGACAAGAAAGCCATTACTTGATCAAATTTTAGAGGTGCTATTGCAGATGCACACTGTGAAAATAATAATGAGTTGTTAAAGCATGCATTTAGTTATGGGGCTGGATTTTTAGATTTTGGTACATGTCTCTCGTCACTGGAAAATATGAAAATGCTGGGAAAAATGGAAGTCAGTAAGAAAAGAGGAAGACCACATTATTTATGGCTTGGCTCAATCAAAGAAAACACAGTCCTGAATCTGCAAGACCTGAGCAAGGGCTCTGGAAGGTCTTTCATTCACGGTGTCACCAAAAGTCAATTTGATGGCAACTAACAAAAACAACATACCTCTCTCTCAGTTCTCAAGAGGTCGGTGATAATTTTTCAAGTAAAATCAGGATTGCCTTTGTTGAAACACCAACAATGCTGCTTTGAAACAGTCAAATATTCCTGGGAAGTTGGTATATTTGGGGCCTTTTCTCCTTTTGCAGGAGGATGGAATTTGCTGGAAGAGTTCCCGAGTTGTATCACATTTTCAAATTCTGCTGGATTCTGAACCAAAGCAAAACGATGGCTTGGCAGTATGAATTAAAGCAAGCACCAGATGTTGGCAAATGTCACATCACAGGAGAGCCTCTGCAGTTTGCAAAGTATGAGATAGCTGTGCTATGCTCCAGCAGTGGCAAGGATTCTTGGGCCCTCCTGATGTTTTGAACTTCAGTTCCCAGGAACCCCAAGCAACATGATCATAGTAAAGGCATTGCAAGTGTTGTAGACCAGAATCCCCATGGTGATTTGCACTTCTATAATACCCTAAAGCCACCAGATCCATCTGATCTTGGAATCTGAGCAGAGTCAGCCCTGGTTAGTACTTGGACGGGAGACTGCCAATGAATACCAGGCAATGTAGGCTATATTTCAGATGAAGGAAGTGGCAAAACCACCTCTTGAGCTTTTCTTGCCTATGAAAACCATATAAAATTCATGGGGTTGCTATAGGTTGGCAGGTGACTTGAAGGTGCACACAAACACACAATTGGAGGTTAAGTACTATCTCAGCAAAGAGGTATCGAATAAGAATGGAAAGAATATATACAAATATTGCAACAATGGAGAACAACAGGGATTGTTGTGAAATCGTTCAAGTCAACTCTGACTTATGGCAACTTTATCCCAGGGTTTCATTGTAAAGATTTGTTCAGAGGAGGCTTGCCATTACCTTCCCCTTAGGCTGAGAGTAGGACAACTTGTCCAAGGTCACCAAGAGGGTTTCCATGGCTGAGTAGGGATCTGAACCCTGGCCTTCCAGAACCTTAGTCCAGCACTCAAACCCTTATGCCATGCTGGCTCTAAATATCCATTGGTGGCATGTTAATCTCTGCTAGCATACTTACACTAGTGTTAGAGGAGTGAAGGCTGGTCCTTCTTCATTGAAGCCAATCAGCACAGTGCCTGGATGGACCATAGAATCATAGGATCCATAGAGTTGGAAGAGACCCCAAGGGCCATCCAGTCCAACCCCATTCTGCCATGAAGAAATACACAATCAAAGCATCCCTGACAAATGGCCATCCAGCCTCTGCTTAAAATCCTCCATGCTCTGGAGCAGCAGAAAACAAGTTTACTCCATCCTCTCTATGACATCCCTTCAAATATTTAAACTCCTGTTTAACTTCTACATTTATGAATTTTAACAAACAGCATTGCAAGGTGCTTGTATTTTCTCTACCCAAGCAAACTAATCCTGCAGAGAATGAACCAAGCACCTGCAAATATTTGGTTATAACCTAGGCACGTTTCCACCTGCGGGTTACAAATTAGGCTAGGTGCCCTCCAAATCAGCTAGGTGCTTTGGTGCCCTCCAAATCAGCTAGGTGCCCTCCAAATGTGCTAGACTGTAATTCCTATTAACCTTCAAAGAGTAGACAATAACTAGTTTATAGGGAATTATGGGAGCTGCAGTGCAACATATTTAGAGGCTTTCTCACTCAAGACAAAGATTGCACAGGGAGCTACTTAATATCTTCTTGTAGAATGCCTAAAAATGTCACAATGCTGGCAAAACTGGAGGTTTTGCCAGTGTAAATCACCAACAGGAGTCTGGCTCTTTTCTTCCATGTTGTATCTAAGAAGCAGCTGCATTGGGAGGAGGAGACGTAATTTGGATTGGGGCTACAATATGGAGGGAGGTTTTGACCATGTTAGGTTCTTGGGTGTCTCTGGGAACACATTTCATTTGAATCGACGGTACCAAACCCTCCCTTGTGGTCCCCCCAAAGAATCCAGAAGCAAGCTAAAAGCTATTGCATCTCTTGTGGTATGAACATTCGGTAGGCGTGATGCATGAAATGGGCAGCTGGATGCATGGCGTATGATGTCTTTTATAAAGTAAGACAGAGGATGTGTCTTATTGATTCTTAAAAGGCCCATCCTCCATGAATATATCTATTAAGCATAGACAGTTTAACGGAGACCCTCATATCTAATTTAGGAGAACCTGGAATTAGGGACCAACTAATTCTAGGATGGTTGTTGGTATAATGTCCTGTTGATATAATGTTCCTTCTGAGGATACCTATTTGCTGCTGTAGAAGTATCAACAGATTGGAGGCAACTACGACTGTTCAAATTCAACAGCATTGTAAGTAGAAATGCCATCTAAAAGATTTTTTTTCCCCTTAACATAGTGTCCAAAATAATTGCTTTCAGTTTTTTTTCTTCTTTCAATAAAACTGAAGAGAGAATTATTATTATTATTATTATTATTATTATTATACAGCAATTTCTCCTTCTGCTTATTTCTAATATTCACCAGTTGCTTGAATTATGTGACAATTCTTGGCATAATATTTGCATATTATTCCCGCAAATAAGTAAATGTCATAAAAATTAATAAGCATTTGGATGCCTGTAATTTGGCTATTTCCCCCTTTTTAAATATTTTGCTCATACCACTGGGCCATTTTTTATTCTCCATTGGACGCTGCTGAAATTTGTCACTTACTTTTGATCTCCAACTTATATCATATTTTCCCCATCCTTTGTATTATTCCTTCTTCTTCCAATTGGCTGATGCCATCTATCATAACTCCATTGTACCTTGTATCTGAACATTTTTGCACAGAAATGTAGAAATCGTAGAATTGGAAGGGACTGCAAGGGCTCCCTAGCCTAACTCCTTGCTATGTAAGAATCCACAGCTAAAGTATCCCCAAGAGAGGGCCATCCAACCTCCAATTTTTAAAGAACTTCCAATGAAGGAGAGTCTACTATCTTCTGGGACAGATTATTCCACTGCTGAAATCAAAACTCAATATAAAGTCATGGAAAGTTAATTATGGATGATCAGAGCTTGGAAAACCTAGTTTCTTGGACTATATCTTGCGGAATTGCCCGTCTTTTCTAGTAACCTTTCTAGATTCTGATCTTGGACATCACACAAAGTCTGAAAACCAGGCTCTGTAAGGAGTGGCTTAGGGAGCTGGGTATGGCTAGCCTGACAAAAAGAAGGTTATGGGGTGATATGACAGAGATTTCAAGAGATGTCATATTGAGAATGGCACAGGTTTGTTTTCTGCGGTTCCAGAAACGAGGACATGGAGCAAAGGATTCAAGTTCCAGGAAAAAAGATTCCACCTAAACATTTGGAAGAACCTTCTGATGGTAAGAGCTGTTTGACAGTGAAAGACGCTGCCTCAGAGAGTGGTAGAGTCTCCTTCTTTGGAGGTCTTTAAACTGAGCCTGAGTGGACATCTGTTGAGGATGCTTTGATTATGAGTTCCTGCATGGCAGAATGGGGTTGGACTGTATGCCCTTTGTGATCTTTTCCAACTGTATGATTCTATCACTGTGACCTTATTAAGGCCCCCTTTTTCTCCATTAAGCAGTGAAATGATGGTCCATACAGAAACCACAGAGCGTTTTGGCCTAATATTAAAGGCCTCTGTTTGCTAACATAGGTTTGCCTAGTTGTTTGCATTTTACATTTTTTGACAATGGCATCTTAAGATCATGAGAGAATTTTTCTTTTTGTGTGTGAACATCAGATTCTGGTATATATTGCCAGTTATATGCCAATTGGAATGGCAAGACTTTGGGTTCTGTCAAAAAAGGACACCTTTGAATGCCAAAGTTTTATTTTACTAGATCTTTGAAAGAAGGGTGGAGAAAGTGCAGTCATCAGGTAGTGGGCACCTGAATTCCCTTTCTTGTGACATCCACCCAGGGATCTCAAACCCCACCTGCATCCCAGAATTTAAAACCATCCAAATCACTTCCCAAACTGCCCTCAATGCAGCCATTTGCTTGGCTTGCGACCCATAACTTCCCAAACTCCTAAAAGTTACAAATACTGGTTAAAAAATAGCCCAAAGGGGGGAAAAACAGTAAGGGGTGTGATATCACATCCAGATTGTCAGCTACTCATTGCTGTGGCCTGGTGAAAGGGGCATGGGGTGAAAATTGACTCTCACCTTCCATGCAGTATCTCAGCCCTGGTTGAAGGCAAAATGCTACAAAGTAAAACATTTCATTAAAAAACACCAATCCTCTGAGATGGTCTTCCTTCTGACCAGGTGTTGCCATCAACAAGACACAGTCAACATCAAATGTAAATGGAATTGTTTCCATCTTCAGCAGAACACATGAAACAAATAGGAGCCGCTGTTCAGAGGTATAAAGTCAAAGGACGTTGGGGTGGCTCTTGAGCAGTTGTTCTGGCGACAAAGCCTTGAGCTACAATTAAACCTTTCCGTGTGGTCACATTCCATGAAACAATAAGTGGCATGGCATGAATGTGGCATGGCCAAGTGCCCAGGTTCAGTCTCTGGACAGTCACCAGGTAGATCTAGCAAAAAATTCTGAAGGTCCAGCAAATTGTTGCTGCCAGTCATAAGAGATACTGGGGTATATAAACTACTTGTCCTAAACTTTCCTATAAGCTTTTTAGTTTGGAATAACAAAACAAAAAAAAAATTCCACACTCTTCTCTTCAAGAGGAAAAGACAGTGCTCTGTTTAGTGGAGATATATGCCAGGTGAAAAGTTAAGAATGGCTGCATGGAGAAAGTCTTGAGTTTGTGCTGTTGTTGCTGCAGGTGGTTCTAAGACCCCTCTGGATACCTAAATCTGTGGATGCTCAAATCTCATTATACACAATGGCATAGTAAAATGGTGTCCTTTCTATAAAATGGCAAAATCAAGGTTTGCTTTTTGGATTTTACGTTCTCAAGCCATGGATAGTTGAATCTGTGAATGCAGAATTGCTGCAATTAAGGAGTCCTTGACGGTTTGTTTCAATCAGCCTATGAAGATTCCCTGCGTTTGAATCCAGTTTTTTTGTTGGATTGTGGAGAGTTCCTATATAAAGCTTTCTCATACACATGGGAACCTATTGGGTATCATCAGGGTCAAAACCCTCGTGGAACAATTCAAGAACATCATGGGATCACCATCCATCAACAGAAAGTGCAGGGAGAAGGTGTCCCTGTACAAGGAGGTCTAGGCTGCTGCAGAGTTTCAGACATCCAGAAGAAATGCAAGGGAAGAACGGGGAATCCAATGCCAACAAATTATTGTCCACAAATTTCTGAGTGTTGTTACCTCCACTCTCAATGGTTTCTATATTCCAAGTTGCAAACAGAAAACAATTCGTCCTTTATCATCTGTCCAAGCTGGTCTGTCTCATCTTGCTTAATGCTGCAACTTGTCCTTGATTCCGTCCATTCACTCAAGAAAATGAACCTGGCTTTTTCTGGAACATTGTGCAAATTCAGGGCTCTGGATCCAGATCTGAAGGGCAACTTTGTGGTTCTTTAACCAAAAAAGAGGAGAACCTTTTATTCCATCTTTACAACTTTCAGAATCCAGGTTCCAGTTGCATGGCACTAATACTCTCTGGACAAGCTTTGCCGTTCAGCTGAACCAGAATGTGCTGATTTGGCTCTTTTGCTAAAATATTGGGCTGTGTTCTGAATTATCAATGTGGATTCAGTTTATTCCATTCATCACCTGCCTCCCACTGGATAAAGCAACAGATGTTTTAGAAAGTCACATACACATTATTGCTTGATCTTGCTTTGACTGCAGTGGGGCTGCTGCAGTGCATTGAGACCAACATTTTCCATTCACTGGTAGAATGCATTTAAAATGCAACTGTTTTACTGATTAAGAAACTTCTAACTCATGGAACTTCTGGCCCTCTGGATCCTGTCACACTGCCGTTCCCATCATGCCTCACTATTGCCTGTGTGATAGCTAGAACATATAGGAGTTGCAATCCAAAACAAGTTACTCCCACCTCTTTGAGTGATTGAAGGTATTCTATACTGCCGTTATGGATTTGTAAGCTAGAGTTACAGATCTGTAACTGCTCTGTATCCAGTTAAGGCCATGTAGTCTTACTGCAAAAGCAAAACTATGTAAATGTCATCCTGTGGCAAAGTCCTTGTCAAAGCCTCACTTTCTGGTGGGAGGAGGTGGCAAGATCATCTTCCTTGCACCCCAGTCAGAAGCTGAATGAACCTTCTTCACCTGCTCTGGTTGCTGGCTCTTAAGATGGGCTGAGAGGAGGTTGAGCCAGGAGATGTTACTTAGTTATGCAGACATAGTAACTGATGCAGAATATCAGCAAATTAAAAGAAATGTACACAGGGCTAAACATTCTTACAATGGGTCCTTGGTATACGCTGGGGTTTGGTTCCAGGACACCCCATCCCCAATGGATACCAAAATCCATGGATGCTCTCGTCCCATGATATACAATGGCATAGTGAAATGGTGTCCCTTGTATAAAATAACAAAATGGAGACTTGTTTTTAAACTGTCTTTCTTTTTGGAATATTTTCAAGGAGGGAATGGTTGAATCCATGGATATGGAGGACCAACTGTACAGGTATGTTTTTGACATCCGAAAGAGACACATCCTGTTGGTGCATAAGGCTAGCACACATCAGACTGACATTATTGAAGCTACCTTTTATGGATCGTTTCGGCCACTGTGTGATATAATTTCCTCCACTATTTTTCAGCTGCAGCCCCCTGGACAAAGCCACCTCTTGGTCAGTGGAGAACATGGAGAGGCAGCAGACAAGTGTCCAGTTCTTTTCCTGCAACTGGACAAAGAACAAAGGCATCCTCTGAAGGGACCTTCAGAGGATGCTTGGAGCTTCCTGCAAATGCCTATTGCTGTGAGTCCAGTTGCAGCTGGGATGGCAATTGTGGGAGGCCAGGGGACCACATTAGCTTTCTGGAAATGTTGGCGGGCCACACATCACACTGCAAATAAATAAGTAAATAAATAAATATTGTTGCCTCCCCAATGCTCTCTAGGGCAGTTGTTCCCAAACTCTGGTCCTCCAGATGTGGACACCAGCTCCTCACTGTTGGCCAAATTGGCCGGGGCTTCTGGAAGCTGGAAGTCTAAAACACCTGGAGGACCAAAGCTTGGGAACCACTGCTCTAAGGGGTGTTGGGGGTATTTTTGCCATGATTTCAGGCCCCTCTGGGCCATTAAAGGCCCAGGAGAAGCCTTTCTTTAAAAAAAAACAAAAAAACAGGAAGTGATTGGAAGTCACGTCTAATATACTTCTTGTTTTTTTTTTTAAAGGCCTCTTTTGGATCTAAAATGGACTAGCAGTGCAAAAACATAGTGAAACTACCTTCATGCCCCTAGAGTACCATTAGTGATTTTTTTAAAAGTTGATCCGTGGGGCCCCAGAGGCCACAAATGATCCTGAGGGCCACATGTGGCCCATGGCTCACATTTTGGTCATCCTGAACTATAGAAAAAGAGCTGAATACCTATCTGCTGCTTCTTTCCCTCTCCACCGACCACAAAATGGCTGAATTGTACAGCGTTTTTGTACAGTGCCATGTACATTTATGGCGCTTTATAAATAAAGCTAATAATAATAGTAATGATAAATAATAATAGAGAGGGTTGCAGCCGAGAAAGGCATGGAGTCTTTTTTCAGTGGGAGGTGGACATAGCTACATCTTGTCGCTATGTCTCCTGATGCCTGATCACACAGCCATGATTGAATAAACTTAAGGCTGTCTTTCCATTTGTCTACTTCTTTCATTAGAGAAAAAAGCACCAAAAGCAAAATAAGCTAAAACAATGAAGAACCATGATCTAACATTTTTTCCTAACCATAATCAAGTTAGAAGCTAAATATTGTAAAGGCACTAGATTCCATTTGTTCTGGGAAGCTTAGTAGAATCAGCTTTGGTTAGTACTTGGATGGGGGGCCACCAACAAATACCAGATGCTGTAGATATCTGGTATTTTCAAAGGAAGTAACTGGCAAAACCACTTCTGAATACAGTCAACCCTCCACCTTTGCATCTTTGACTTTTGAAGATTTGATTAATAAGTTCTCTCAACGAATTTATAGGTCCTCCAGTGCAACTCAGCTGGAAACTGACCATAAAGTTGCATTGGAGGACTTTGAGATTACTGGAGAAAACACTTCTCTAGACATTTGAAGGTCCTCTAGCATGGTTGTATGGTCAACTTCTGGCAGATATTGACCATAGAGCTGTGCTGGGGGACCTAGAGATTCCTAGAGAGGTGTTCTCTCAGGCAAAAATATAGCTTTTTAAAAATTTGCATTTTCTCACTTTTACAGGGGTCCTTTGCCCCTAAACCCAGTGAATGTGGAGGGCCATCTATATTTCTTGCCTAAGAAAACCTTATGAGACCTATGGGATCACCATACATCAACAGGCAACTTGAAAGCACATGCACATACAACTGAGTTATAGTGGCCTAATCTTCCTGTTAAAATGGAAAAACGCAATGAAAATAATAATCTAACCAATGTGTGAGCTGGTTCATTCCCGTTAATTCATTGCTCAGTTTTCAGCTTTGGAAAGCCTTTATGCTCCCATTCCATTTCAAGAGTATTTAAATCTGCTACTCTGTCTTGTTGTTTCTGCTCTAGGAAAGTAGGACCTCTCGCATTAAATCAGCACAGCCTCTTTGCCTTTTTCAGTTGCAGAAAGAAAAATAATAATAAGATCCAGGACTTGGTGGGTGTTTGTCTTCAGTGTTTATTTATCATTGTCCAGGAAATATATATATATATTAAAAGAGTGACTCCAGTTTGAGCAAGCAAAGTCCACAAACATGTGACAATCAAATGGCTCAACACTAATATTGGTCCGGTCGGGATGAATCATACTAACAGCAAAATTGAAGGTGTTAGTATGGTGGCAGGACAGAGGGTGAATCCAAGTCTTTAAGGAGACATTTTAGAGGATGGGGAGAGTGATAGGTAGCAGGGTGACCAGACGTCCTCTTTTTCCTGGACATCTCCTACATTCCAGCCTTCTGTCCAGGAGGAATTTCAAAATGCCCTCTTTTTTGAGCATGACTAAAAAGTACGAGTTTACATCTATATGAGTGTTTTTAGCTGTTATTTGGTCATGTCCTACATTTCTCTGGATTGACCTACATTTTGCGGTGCCTTGTCCTCATTTGTGGTTAGGACATCTGGTCACCCTGGATAGGTGGTGAACCTAGTCTACAAAACTACCAGTACTACCCAGGACTATAACTAAACAGAGGGGGGAAATGAAGACACAGCCTCTTAAATAAGAATTCTGAGCCTGCAATGAAATCTTCTTTCAGTTCTCAAAATTCTAGCATTGCAATAACTTAAAACCTCAGTTGAGGTTTTAGAAATTTGCACCGATATTCTGCATCGACTACTTCATTACATCTGTGTAACTCAGGGCCTCGACAGACTGGCAGAGTGGGGGATTTGGCATCCACACAACGCATGCCCCAATGCTGCCCGAAAAGCTGTGGCTATGGTGCCTTTTCTGCAACACAAAAAGGGGCCGCCATGGAAAGGCCAGATCAGGGCCATGGCATGTAGTTGCCACAGCCCTGATCTGGTGAAGAAAGAGTTGGTTGCAGGCTGCCCCTTGGGGTGGTCTGTTCAACCCCTGATACCTTCTCCTGGTCCGCCTCCTTGAACATATTTTAAGAGCAGCAGCCAGGTTGGATGAAGGTTTGTTTAGCTTCCAAGTAGGGTGCAGAGAGGGTGACCTATCCAGCCCCTGCGGTGCCAGTGAGCAACAAGGACTTGCGACAAAGTTCCTGCTTCTGATGGTGGCAACCTCATTCCTGGGAGGAACAGGTAGAAACATCATCCTTTTTGGGATGTAATCAGCTGGCTCTTAAGGTGGGCTGGGAATGGGCATTTACTGTGTATACCTATTTGTAAGTCTAGAAATCATAGTCAAGGTTGACTCCTCTCCTCCAAAAACTGTGTCAACTTATCCACAGGTCAGTGTAAGTACTGTAAGCACTCTTATTAAAAAAGGAACCATTTCCTGGTGAAAGCGAAGAGTGTAATCTGTCCTGGAAGCACTGTCTCCCTCTACTCACTCATCCATCTAGCCTACAGTGTGATCACAAACAGTTATACCTGTCAGAATTTTGTAAGTTCTTTGGCATTGTTTTCTTTTACTTCATTGTTTACATTCTTTCTTACATGCCCCTAGGTTTTACCCTCACTTGTCCATAGGATATATCAAAATCCTTAATTTTGGTCCCATAACCTGCCCTGGACCTATACATGAGGTCAATTTATGAGATTATCAGAAGGGGGGAAATGGGGAAAGAAAAAGGCATACTCCTAGCAAAGTTTTTCAGACAACATCGCACTTATCCAGGACTTAACTCATGGAGATTCAGGAATGCTCTAGCAACAAACAATTCCCGAGACTTTCCCATGAAAGGTTTGTTGCTGGAGCATTCCTGGATCTTCATAGGTTAAATCCTGGATAAATGCAACAGTGTCTGAAAATCTTCAGCACAATCTCATGACTGCCAGGAATATGCCCTTTTCTTTCCTGATTTTTCCCATCTGATAATCTCCTTATAAGTATACTCCTTATGAGTACAGTATGTAGTATTGCAATAAGACCACATAATTTTGCTGGATATTGAGCAGTTACGGATCCATACCTCCAGCTTATGTATCTATACCTGTACACTTGTGCTCAGTTTAGGCATTTAAAGAAAAGGAGCAGCCAAAATGCCCAAGGGCATGAGAACACAGCAAATAAATAGTTCTAGGTGTAAAAGTATTACAATATCTAACTCTGCAATGCTAGAAATTTGGAGACTGAAATTTCTTTGGGCAGCTTTTTTAATTGAGGGGCCAATGCCCACATTTTACTCCCCTCCCCTAGCTACATCTCTGGTTATAATATCTTGGATTTACCGCCCGGATTTAGGAGCATAGATGGATTTATGGAGGATAGCTTTTTCTTTGTTCATATATATTAATATTTTTCATTGATTTCCCAAAAGAAACACTGCAGATGTGAGCAAAGCAAGTGATTGTGGTGTTTATTTTTTTTTCTTTTTTGCAAAGCCAAGTGGGGGTGGGGTATAAAACAAGCTGTGGTAAGGCCTTGTAGCACCGTTTTGCAAAACGAGGAAAGAAAATTACAAGAAGGTACAGTGAATAGGACCCAAATGAGCAGACAAAAGGCAAAAAATATTCTAAAGGACAGTGGGGGAGAGAAACCAGCAAGCAATTGTTTTGTACATGGGATCAAAAGAAATGTGTTATACAAGTTTGTAAAGACACACATCTTGATTTAAAATGGAAAATAAATAAATATATATAAACCCCAAACAGACCTGAATTGTTGGTTTGAAGCAGTAAGGTTGGCATCCAACACAGTGAGAGATTCCAGATGTGTGATGGTTGTTTTTGAAAGAGACACTTGGGTGTTAACCAGAGGAAAAAAATGAAGACGTTGCTAGACATCTTGTTGTGTCTTCTGCAACCCATGAGGCCTTCCTTCATTTGCCTAGAGTGCAGTTCCTACAGGGACCCTCAAGGTGGGCAAGTTAGCATTCTGCAGAAAGTCTGAGTAACCCTTTGCCATCCCTACTCAGGGACGTATTGAATGGAATTCGGGAACTCACAACAGACAACAGCCCAAATCCTATGGTCAATCCCAACTGGGGCCAATCTACTGAATTTATGGAATTCAACTACATGATGATTCCTCATTCATCAATTCTACTTCAGTTGGGACTAGCCAATAGGATACCAGCCAATATTTTACAATGGTTCTCTGAGGTCCTGGATTGTCTGCCCCTTCCTCCCCATATGTGAAGAATTCACCTTCTTCTTGCATCCCCCATAGCAATGCCATTTAATGTTCCAGAGAGGATAGGGGCAGTGAAAGAGTATCTGGCTATGTTCCTCCAGCCAACGACAAAGGCATCTTCCAAAGGTCTTCTGAAAGTCCTGAAGGATGGTGTCATTGTCATGTGTCTGGCTGTGGGAATGTAGCCTGATACTTGTTGGTGGTTCCCGCCTTTCCTGGGACACTAGAAGGGTCACTTCAAGAAGAAGGTGAGTTCCTTTGGGTAGGGTCATTGTGTTAAGTAGGTAGTGAATGCCTCCTTTTGCAATGGCCACAAAAGGACACACAACAGAGTAAATCAGTATTACCCACATGTGTGTGTCAAGAGGATTTCACCCCACTGTGTGCATTTTCAGTCAACTGTGTGTATGTAATGGGCCCGATTCCTGCTACTGAAACAACAATCTCAACTAGGAGAGAGGTGGGGTGGGGGGTCCTATGCAAGATGGTTGCAGCTGGCGGGTGAATGCACTCTGGGCTTCATTCTAGATTTTAAAAGAGCTATCCAAGGGGCTGAACCTATTTGAGAGGACAACACTCAATACCATGGACAGCTCTTTGTAAACAATTTGGAAACCTAAGTAAATTCATCATACCCCTCAAAAGGTGCAACTGGACATCACTCATGCAGGGAATGGATTCATGGTTTCCTCCCATGCCACTGCCTGGTTGAAAATCTCCCTGTCCCTCCAGAAGCTGCCATTTGTTCCTAGGAGAAGTGAGGGAAGGCTTCTACTTTCCTGCCTAGTTCCCATTCCTGCTTGAATTATCCTACCCCAGCTCAGATACTGGGCAAAAGCTGGACATGTGAATGGGTAATGTAGCTACGTGGTTGCTGTTATTTTGCACATTATCAGGGCCTAGAAGATCAAATGCAGCAAACTCTTTCTAATCTTCATCCCTACAAACTCCCTCTGTGTAGCCCCAAATTAAAAACAACAGCACGAGAAAGAGGACTTTTCTACTTCAGTGGAAGCTTTGGGCCCTTATCACACAGAGGGACTTATGTTGTCAAAACATTTTCAAACTGCTTCAGAAGCGCGAAGGTGGGATCATCCGTTCCACTTCTAAAATGTAATTGTGGCTTCCTACTTTTCTTCCATCAACGAAGTGTGTGCGGCGGAGCCAGGAGGAGCCATTTTTTGAATCCTGTTATTCAAAAAATGGCTTCCCCACACATGCTTCATTGATGGAAGGAAAGCGGATTCCACCTTTACACTTCTGAAGCAGTTAGGCAACGTTTTGGCAACGTTAAGTCCCTCCGTGTGATAAGGTCCTTGCCCAAGAGAGGAAATGCAATGGGGAGATGGCAGAGCAGGCTGCTTTAATAAAATTGCTCTTCAGAAGCTGCGCTTGAGTAGACCAAACCACCAATTTTACATTTAGGGATTCCAAGGGTCAGTGGCAGGTTGAGCTTAGGAGAGGAACAATTCTCCAGCATTTTGAATGCAACCCCCTTTCGATCATGTCCCAACTCACTGAGGCTCAGTTCTCCTTGAATACATCGTGGATGGAAGCAGCAGCATCTCTAAACATTCTGCACAACCCTCTTCAGAGCTGGAAAGACTGTATAATCAAGCAATATCCATGCAGTGCATTTTCCAACAAAAGCATTCTGAATAGCAAATGAGCATTATGGATCAACCGATGGCGCTCTTCCACAAAGCATGCGGAAAACAAACAAACAAACAAACAATGCATCACGTTTGCAATTATTTCTACACTGCTGCTCCCTGACAGTTATTCCTGAATTCCTCTGGAGCGTTAGAGGTCTGTAACCTCCGCACCCGCCACCCACCCACCCACCCCTTACAAACACACAATCCTGGCTACACTTCATACTCTACAGTTCTAATACAGCTACACTTGGAAATACACCACAGAATTCATTACACATACTTTAGAGTTCAAAAGCGTTCAGGCACGAGCCATAGAGAACACGTCACGCACAATGCACTACGATTTGTTTCTTTTTGCATTCAGTTCAGTTAAATTAAGCCAACAATATTTGCTACCCTTTTATCATACAGCTGCCCACTCCCACCCCAAGTCTTTTCTTCTTTTTCTTAAAGATATGTTGTCCTAACCTGGCATTCTAGCAAATGATATTTCTGCTTATTTCTCAACTATCTCCAAAAATGAACATCTACTATTTGGAAAAATCTCAGAGTTGTGAGAGAGAAAGAGAGAGTGAGAGAGAGAGAGAAAAGAAGAAGAAGTTATAATTTTCAAAAGCTTTTAGGGTTCCTTTGTCCAACATCTCTATACCACCCAGATCCCTGACCTTCTCTCCATCCCTAGCTGTCTTGCCTTGCTGTTGGCATGATTTCAAAAACTAATAGGCCAATTGGGGCAAATCAGCAATTAAATATAATGGGCTACATCCAACTGTCAGTCCCATCTACACTTGACCCAATGAATCAGTGGGACATTGATAATTCTTAGGAAAGTTCTACCAGTTCAACTGATCTATTCTACTTGGGTCTTATCAATGCCAGCTTTTTCATTTTTTATATTATTATTAACATTTATTTATAGTGCACTGTAAAGTTTGCACAGTGCTTTACATAGTAAGGGTCAAATAAAATAAGTTACATGTGTTGGCTACTTCACTTGTTATGGTGGAGAAATCAGGGGGGGAAATGACAGATGAAACTTTTTACCTCTGTGTGTTTTCAGCATTTGGGAATCTCTGTGCTCAATCTAAATTGCATTGTTAGAACTCACTTAGGTTAAGTCTCAAAGGATTTTTCTAAACTTCAGGTGACACTGACTGCTTGGCAGAGTTCTTGCCGGGGGGGGGGGACCATTTGAGATTACAAGTCCCAGCCATATTTGACCATGTTCATCAAGGAATCTAGGACTTGTAGTCCCTCAAAGTAACTGCTCTAAGGTCTGTTACTTGGAAGAGATGGTGCATCACCAAAGGGGAGAGGGAACGACAAAATATGCATAAATTTTAAATATGCTAATTGACATGCAGAGATGCCCATGTAGAAAGAATTTGTATAATTTAGATAAGAAGGCAATGCCTTATCAGCACCAATCAGGTGTTGATGATCAACATCAAGGCTTCTGTTCCAGAGCTTAGAAAAGTTACTTTTTTGGAGTACAACTCCCGGAATTCCACTAAGAGATTCTAGCTGTTGTTGCTCCCTTAAAACTTGCCCAAGCTCTCTGTCCTTCTTACTTTTCTCTTTAAGACGAACTTGGATTGGGTACATCTTCAAATATGATCTGCCTTCAGAACAGAGCACTGTCCTCTTACTGTTACAGGGGGACGCTTAGACACCCTAGTGGCATAGCTGTGGCTAGGTCTCATATGGCACCCTCATAAATTTACATGCCAGGGTTAGAGGACTCCTGGATTATACCTTGCCAACAGCAGAGATCTCCTTCACAGTGGCATCCATAGCAAGGTGGCAGTCGATCCAGGAGCAATCCAAGGTACTGGAACTTGGGCAAGAGGTTGAGTTCAGTATCATGGATAGTTCCTCTAAAGGACAGTTCTGTTGCCAGTGAAGTGCTGAATCTGCTGAGAGCTATGCTAGAACCTGGTGTAGTCACTACCCCACTGACTTTAAAGCTGCCAAACCACCATGGTTCATTCACCACACACCTACATAGGATCTCCAAACACAGGTATGTATAAACAATTCTTGGATTTGATCCACCCCATCTTCACATGTTGAGGCTGAAAGGCATAGTTACTAAATATGGCAGCTTCATCTGTCATGTTCTTTTAAACATGTGATGGAAAGTAGGGGAGAGACACCACCTCGCCCCTCCAAATCAACCAATACCAACTAGTAGCTCTGATGTCAATGGGGATGGTTTAAGCTAGGTGCTATCCAAGGTTCTGCAGCCTATATTGGACAGCCAGGGTTTAGCACCCAGGATAGCTCCTTAATACTTGAGATTCCCTGCCACATTGACATTGAAACCACCAGCCTCCACTGCTGTTGTTGTATGACTTTTGTCTCTTTTCTTCAATCTATGAAGTGGGCATTGCCTGTGGACTCTTCCCAGTTGGATTCTGGCAATACAATTATGGGGATCCTCACTCATCTCTTGATTCTGCAATCCCAAAGCTTCCTATTTTCTTTTCTTCCCATTTCAATGCTGAAGTTCCTAGCTCTAGAACTGGGTGTAGTTTCAGGCCTCTCCAAGGGTTTTTTCAGTGCCAGATACTGACACACATTACTGCTATAGCACATGATTTATTGGTAGTAAATCATGCAGCTGATGGTACATAGGAGAGAAGCATTCTGGCCCTTTCACTGATAGGATCCAGCATCCCATCACAGTCCACAATTGGGGCCCCAAAACAAATTCTATCGCTTGAGTGACAATTACATTCCTGGGTAATACTTGCACACTTTGATTTTCTTTATGCAAAGGTGTGTTGCAACACCTTTTAGACTAACAGAAAGATAGAAGTTGGTAGCATGAACTTTTGTAGACTTGAGTCTTAGATGCATTTCAGGAAGTAGGCTCAAGTCTAAGAAAGCTCATACTACCAACTTCTATCTTTCAGTTAGTCTCAAAGGTGTTGCAACACACCTCTGCATATTGATTTTCCAGACAAATGCAGCTATGTCTTTAATGTTGTTTGCTTCTGTACTATGTAGCCTTTGGATATTCCATTGAAGGAATGGGAGTGTACCACAGAGTCCAAGGGTCACCTCATATATCCAGCAACAGGGATTCAATTTGCTAGTAAAGGGATAAATCTAGGTAGACTTATCATTGGTTTGGGGGAATGCTGGACACTATCAGAAAGAGGGCTGGGATACTTCTCTGCATCTGCTGCATCATTTACCACCAATAAAGTTGATGCTATAGCAGTAACATGTGTCAGTGTTTGGCATCAAAGGATCCTTGGAGAGTCCTGAAATGACACCCAGTTCTAGAACTAGAACTAGACACATTCCAAACTATACATTCCAAACTACACTAAAAAAAAATCCCTTAAAATTTTATGATGAAAAGCTGGACATTTGGGGCTCAAATTCAATTCCTAGTCCCAACTAAGACAGAGCGGATGAACTGGTCACTCTGAATGATCAGCTGGCATTTAGGTAACCCCTCTTGATTCCCTGGGTCTACATTAGTTGGCACTAGCAAATGGCCCAGGGCAAGTGTTGGGAATCATGCCATCCTCTAGATGTTATTGGATTGGAATTCCCATCACTCCTAGTCAGTAGAGCCACTCAAGAGGAATTCTGGCATCTGGAGGTGGTGCATGATGCCCACTCTTGATTTAGACCATAAAATCCTGTAGAAAGAAAGTCTGCAGGATTCTGAAGTGAATGATGGTCTATGTTAGATATGACAGGCAGCCTGTGGCTACTGGCTAGTGCTCAAAAAGTTCTGCAAGTTGCTAGATTTCCTCCTTTTCCTTCCTCATGGTTTTTGTAGATGTTCTTTTTGTGACATCACAAAATTCTGCATTTTTCACTCTCGTTTCTACATCACTGTCTGATAAGATTGGCAAGGCCAAGAGATCTACTAGGCCTGCCATTCCCCCAAGCTGGCACCCTTCAGACATATCTGGCTGTAACTCTAATGGCTGGGAATTATGGGATTTGCAGCACAATACCTCTGGCAGGCACTAATTTTGGAAAAGTAATCTATGTCTTTTTTAAAAAGGAAAGCAGATGGGAGGGAAGTAGGTATCTACATTGTGACCATCATATCTAACTGGACTCTCAAAAGAGAAACACTTGAACACAGAATTGTGTTCTATCTTCCACACCACTTGTAGCAAATTGGTGGAACCTGTACCTTTTATTGTGTGTTTGTTTTTTTAAATCGGGTTTGCCCTGTTCCTCACCTTCATGAAAAGCATAAATTCAGAATTATTATTTAGGCTTTTTTTTTTAATCAAAAAGGTTTCAAGGATTTCAGGTGGCTGACTAGGGTTTAGGAAAACTGATGCTGATGGGAGTTATAGTACAACACATCTGGAGAAGGCCAGGTTGAAGAAACTTGGAATAAGGCCTATGGAAGAGATAATAGGATGCTTGTTTTGAAGAGTGCTGAAAGTGGTTCAAGGGAAGTCTGCCCTCCCTTTCCCACTGTGTGTCAAACAAGTTTCTTTTCCTCCCATGATCCAAGAGGATGCAAGGTTTTCCAAGCCCCCAAAACCTGTTTGGTATAAGCCATGGATGTGGAAAATGTGGGCCTTTGCAGTAGATCTTGGACTGCAACTCCCATCACCTCCATGCTACTACAGAAGCGACCGGTGGTTCCTATGTCACTGGGGTGATGAATCCATGCCAGGGTTTAAAGCCAGGGTTTAAAACTCTCTGGGTCACAGAAGCCACCAACAACAGGGCCCTGCTAATAGTTTATGTAGCTGAGGCCACCAGGAGCTTCAGTCCAGCAACATCCCTGACATAGAAGTATATCATACAACGGAATCTGGGGGTACAATGCAATGGCAATCATATAATGCAATCATGGGGTTTCCCATAATTGCGTATGAGTGTATCTCACGCAATTTTGGGCAATGGGGGGTTATTTTTGGGAAATGGGAAGTCATTCTGAATGCATTCCGAATGCAATTAGAATTTACGTAAATTTGCTAACCTAGTGAATTTACATGAATTCGAATTGGCTCCATTTGAAATAGGGAGAAATTCCTCCCATGTGATAAACTCCATGGCCAAAATAAATAAATAAATCCCTTTTTCATAAATTCCTGCCTTCAAACCCTGCCTCTATCCCTTTCCTAAATAATCCCCAGTGCACATTTAATAGAAACCCACTGCAATCCATTATACTTCTTCCTGTCACACTTTCCTTTCCTCCCACTTTCTCCAATTCCAGCCCCCTGAAATTTGGCTTTCTAATCCTCCTTAAAAATAAGACTGAAAGAGCTCAGGACACCAGCAGATTAGAGGCCTCTAATTAATTTTGTGGCCTTTATTTTGAAAAATAAAATCAAATAAAGGAATGCAAAAGAAAAAAAGGGGGAGTGGGGAGAGAAAGAGAAAGAGAGAGAGAGAGAGAGAGAGAGCGCAATTAAGTGCAGTGAAATTTACTCTTTCGCCTCGGCCAGTTTATTGTTCAACTCTTTGCTCTTCTCTTTGTCCTCGGCTGCGCTGGCTCCGCTGGGACTTTCGGTGGTGCCCTTTTTCTTCGATGCCCGGCTGGACGCCATCTGCTTATCTTTGGCCTTTTTCAGCGGTTTATGGCTTGTGGTCGTCTTTTTTGGTTTAGAAGGCTGCGGGCTCGGCTTCTCCACCTGGGCAGATGCGACCGACAAACCACAATGACGCAAAGAGAAATACATACAACACACAAGGAGAGGCGGCAGTTTAGAGAGGAATGGTCAAGGAGGTTATTTACTGTACTCTTAAAGAGAAGGTTGTTAGCTGCCTTTAGTCCCATTATTGGGAGAAAGATGAGATATAAATGAATATAGTAATAATAACAATCCTCCTCCTCCTCCTCCTCCTCCTTCTGTGGTTCTTAAGGGATCTGTCACATAAGCCAGGGGTAAGCAAAGTGCAACTTGTGGGCCACATGAAGTCCTACAGGACCATTTGTGGCCCTCTGGGGCCAATATGTTTTTGCAAAATGCCCTCTAGGAAGTGTAGGAGGCATTCCCATCAAGTTTTGAGTCCCCCAGGCAATTTAGGCTTAGGAGAAGCCTTTTTTGAAACAGAAAGTGACTTCTGCTCAATCTCCTGGGCCTAAAATGGCCCAGGAAGGCCCAAAAACATGGTGAAAATGTCCCCTTTGGCTCCCTAAGAGGGCATTTGGGAGCACGGAAAGTTTTGATTATTTTGGGGGGGGGGGAGTAGGTATGTTTTGTGTGGCCTCCCAAGGTGTCCTGGGAGGCAAATGCAGTCCCCTAACCTTCCACAGTTGCCTAGCCAAGCTGTACACAGACTGTGAAGCAGGGCTTAAAAGGATCCACATGAACACTGAACTGTTGAGATCCTACATTTGCATGTAGCTCTGCATGGGCAGCTCTGCTCCCCACAGGGTCTGGCCACTGCCAAGACACAAGAGGGGCTCCTGAGCCTTTCTCCTACCAGTGGAAAGTGAAGGAACAGGGAATTGATTCCTACCATGGAAAAGTAGCTTAGTGGGGGAGAGAAATGAAGGTAAAATATGCCCGCCTTTTCCTTCCCTCAGGAACTTAGACTAGCCAGGCGACACACAACCCCCTTGTTGAAATTGCTTCACTGGTTACTGGTCCATTTCTAGGCAGTGTGTTTCATTTTTTTAACCTCATGTTTTGCAACTGAACTGTAATTGTGTGTGTGTGTGTGTGTGTGTTTTAAACTATTGCATGAATAGGTTTTGGGTTTGTTTTTTTAATCCGCTGGGGTTTGGTTCTAGGACTCCCCGTGGATACCAAATTCTACTGATGTTCCAGTCCCATTAAAAACAATGGATGGTGAAATGGTGTCCCTTTGATAAAATGGCAAAATCAAGATTTCTTTTTGGAATTTATAGAAATTCTTTAGAAAAATTTTCAAGCCGTGGATGCTTGAATCCATGTGGATATAGAAGGCTGACTGTTCTCTGTTTTTAAATGATTGTAAGCTGCCTGGGATCCAGTATAAATAGAAAGGCAGAATATAATTAAAATAAAATAAAATAAAAGTCAGGATTTAAAATGCCTCCTATCCCTCTGGTAAGAAGGAGCACAAGCAGCCCCTCCTATGGGAGGGGAGAAAAAAGGAGAGAAGGGAGTTCAGATCATGAAGTAGCAGCTGGATACAGCTGGGGAGGGAGAGCAGCAATGGTTCACTCAAGGATGAAATGCAACCTTCTTTTCAGCTACTACTTTAATGTCTGTACTGCATCTCCCTCCCTCTCTTCCTCACTGTTAAGATGAAGCAGCAGCATCAACTACTTACAGGGCTTGACAGCTGTCTGGGAGCAGTTGTGAAGGAGCACAAGGGCAAGAGAATGGCCCCTTGCACTCCATCCAAACAGGGACTTACACATGCATTACACAAAGCCATAATCTTTGGCTGCCACATACATCTCCAGGGAAGCTTGAAAATCCCCATACAGCTTGGGAGCTGACTATCTGAAAGACCCTATCTCCCCATACGAACCTGTCAGAGTCCTAAGATCTTCAGAGGAAGGCTTTCTCTGGGTCCCACCACCATCATAAGCTTTCTTGGTGAGGACACAAGTGAGAGCCTTCTTGGTGGCTGCTACCAACCTCTGGAACTCCTTTCCACAGGAGACCAGCCTGGCCCCCTCTCTGCTGTCCTTTTGGCAGAAGGCAAAGATGTTTCTGTTTGAATGTATAAATAGGTGGGCTTTTTATTGGGGATGTCTTCTTTTTCTTTTTCATGTATTTCGTTTCATTTCTATGCTGACTTTTGCACAGAAAGGGACCCAAGGTGGCTCACAGATAAAACCGTTTAAAACTTTACAATAAAAATGTTAAAACAATTAAAATCATCCCAGCTAAAGACAGTATAAAATGACACAAACATCTAAAGTTAAAAATATATCACTGTAGCACACACCCCATATAAAAGTTTCCCTGACATGATTATATATATAAAGCCTGCATGAATGAAAATGTCTTTGCCTGCCGCCTGCCCGTCTTTTACATTTTTGGTTGTTTGTACATATTGAGAGTCCCTTATCTGAAATGCATAGGACCAAAAGTGCTTGGGATTTTTTTGTATTCTGGAATATTTGCACACACATTATGAGATATCTTAGTGATGGGACCCAAGTCTAAACATGGCATTCATTAATGCTTTGTATACACTTTATACACATAGACTAAAGGTAATTTTATACCTAATATTTTTAATAATTTTGTGCATGAAACAAAGTTTCTATACACTGAACCATCACAAAAGCAAGGGTGTCACTATCTCATCCACCCATGTAGATATTTTTGGCTTTTGGAGTATTTTGAATTTTGAAATTCCAGATAAGGAATACTCAACCTCTAAAATGATTTTAATTGTTTTTACATTTTATTGTAAACATTTTAATTTACTGCTTACAGAAATGTTAACTGTAAATTTACAACTAAAACAGTTAACTTACTGTTTACAGAAATGCCTCCCAGAACTGTGGTTTGATCCTCAGAAATGGCCTCCTGAATTTATTTTAAAACAAGAAGCACTACAAACTGACACCTTGTTTTGAAGCCAAATTGCTCCTGAAGAAGCCTCCCAGAAGGGTGGTTTGGCTTCAGAATATGTTGGCCTACAGAACAGGGAGTGAAACCATTTATTCCTTTTGACATGGAAAGGATGCACTAACCTGCTTTCCTCTAACCACATAAACAATTCATACTGAGCCACCGCAAAATCTTTTTTGAATATATTCTCTTTCATTTTGCATTTTTTTAAACCAAAAGAATTATTCAGTAGACAGATCACATTTCCCTCCAACTTCCCTTTCTTCCTTACCCTTGAAGGTTCCACATAGGGCTCGCTGTAGAGGCTGCGTATCCTCCTGTGTTCAAGGAACTTGTTATCCGTTGGCCAGGGCTTTGCACCCTGCGCAGTGAACTGGGTACTGTAGCTTGTTCGGTGACTCATCTTCTCATCTGGAGGTTTGTACTGCGACTTTGCTTTGATGGGTTTCACCGGCTTGATGTCCGTCCATGGTCGGAATTCATTTCTGAAGAAGGGAAGGATTGGTGAGAATGTGGAATTAAATTTAAAAATAAAAAAAGATTGGCTGGAAAAGCTCAAGATCAGAGAAGCCTACGTTGCAATCCATGGTAACCAGAACAAATTTGCCAGTCTTGCCAATGATACTGGTGAAGAGCCTGCTGACTTACTGCCAGAAAGTTCTTCCTAATGTTTGGGTAGAATCTCTTCTACTGTATTTTGAAGGGTTTGTTCAGAGGGGTTTGCTACTGCCTTTCTCTGAGGTTGAGAGAGCATGACTTGCCCAAAGTCACCCAGCAGGGTTCCATAGCTAGCTTGGCA
Organism: Urosaurus nigricauda; assembly: GCA_034509955.1. Lineage (NCBI taxonomy): Eukaryota > Metazoa > Chordata > Lepidosauria > Squamata > Phrynosomatidae > Urosaurus > Urosaurus nigricauda. The sequence continues at coordinate 5,713,440 of JAOEGL010000003.1, forward strand.
TCTGAAACCTGGTCTCAGTCCAACACTCACACCACTAGATCAGGCTGGCTCTCATCCATCATGCTTGCCTAGAGTATATCTACACTCAGATATACAGTGGTTACACCAGCTTTCTACTGAATACCAATACTGTGCAACCAGTATGTGCCAGTGTGCCTGCTCACCACCCTTTTGTGCAATGGAAAATGTGCACTGGCTATTTCTGCAATCACAGTGAATCAGGCAAGACATTGAAAGCACTGAAACATGGTTACACACTATCCATGTATGTGCAACCAAATAGCTGGAATCCTGTTGGTGAGTCCCAACAAGACTCATTTAATAATTTGTTTTATAATTATTTAGTGGTCTAAATAGCCTGAAGACATCAGATCCCACCTGGTTTCAGAAGCCCAAACTTTTTTTTCCAAGTGACGTAGGCTATATTCAGAAGACAGCAACCTACCTTTGGGTATTCATTGCCCAAGAAAATGTTACAAAATCCATCAGGCCTCCATAGGTTGATAGGTGATTTTTACTACACTGAGAATCAACATATAGGTAAACCCAATGAATTCAATGGGTCTGTTCTAGTTGGAACTAACTAGAGGATTTAGCTCATGTAAAATGGTTACTCTTCTGGAACTCTGCTCATGCAACCAGGGAGTGTTCACTGCACAATAGCTGCAAAGGTACAATGGCATGAGTAAGGGAAACACAGAGGGCTATTATCACCAACCAGATTCCATGCTTTAAGTCTGGACTGAAACCCAGAGCAGATTTACTTCCCCACTGATACTGAGACCTAGAGATAACCCCTTATGATGTCAAAAAGTCTAGCCCTTTGGTGATGTTACAAGAATGATGTCACAAGGGGCATCCCCTTGTGTTACACATGATACATTAAGCATCAACTAGAGTTCCTCAAAGTACACCATTAAAAAAAAACCACACCAAGTCTAACCAAAAAAACATTTCTCTTGCTTTTCTTGAGAAAAGAAGATCTGCCAACACTAGTTATAACATTCCCCATGCACAATTCGTTTCTGAAATATCATGGGAGTGGAAAGCTTGGGCACATTCCTGGGACTCAGATGGACAAAGCAACAACATCCTTCACTTAGTAGAGAGCATCCAAGAAACTCCAAGCAAGGCCAGGAAACTTTGGACACCAAGACACTTTGACCACAACTAAAATAATTTCTTACCATTAGCCAAGCTGGGTAGGATTTCTGGGAGTTGAAGTCCTTTGGTGCTTCAAAGGATACTACTGCCTGCCCCCAGGTGAAAGATTATGTAGGATATTGTGTTTTTGTTTTTTTTCCCTGAGTTAAGAGGGCTCACTTTTTCAACTTCCAGGCCAAAATCCTACATCAAGCAGGCACAAAGTGACACTCCATTTGAGGTTACATGTCCACCCCACATCCAATAACAGTGAAGCCACAATATGGACCCCATTGCAGTTGCTTACCAATGGTGAGACATGGGAGATACAATGCAATTTGGAAGACATACAAGCAGTTGGTTTCAGCTCACAGGGGAAAAGAAATGAGAGTGTGCTCATAGATGGGGGTATACCATTCATTTTCCTTCCCCAAGGAGCCTAGACCAATTACATCTCCGTCTGAATTATTTCCCATCCTCCCTTCCCCACTGGTAAGCCGCAGCAGCAATTCATTTCAGGGTCTGACAGCTGCCAGGCAGAGGTTTTCTTTCTTTTTCTTTTCTTTTCAATATGTTTTTATTTTATACAAATTTCACATGAAATTACCCAGAAAAAAAACTCTCAGGAAATACAAATATACAATACATGGTTACTTATTCAAATACATATTCTTATGTATAATTATTTCAATGTTTCTTATTCCATTTTCCATATTTCATCTTTCCATGTTGCTCCATTATTATGCTACTGGTATTTGCCTCTTTCCTATACCTTATACTTACTACATCATACTTAATACTACCTCCTTCCCCCCTCCCACTTCCTACTTCTTATCCACTACATTTCCTTTTTTCATTATCCTTTTCTTAGCTGCCTTCCTTTCTCTCCTTCCAGCTATGCTACGCCCTCAAGGGAGAGGTTTTTGACACTGTGCCCTATACAAAAGGACACACAAACACACACTAACTACACTTGGGTGCAGATACATCACTAATAGGATGCTTCCCCTAGTTTTGAAGCAATACTTGGCCATTCATAACTGCAATACTGGGCTTTTAATGGCTCAAAAGAAGCATCTCTCAGAAAATGAACTTCACAGATGCCAGAACGTAGGAAGAACCATGGTGTATGGGATCAAAGATCTAAGTAGAATTATAAAATCATAGTTGGAAGAGACCAAAAGAGCCATCCAGTCCAACCCCCTGCCATGCAGGAATTCACAATCAAAGCACACCCCACAGATGGCTATCCAGCCTCTGTTTAAAGACCTCTAAGGAAGGAGACTCCACCAGTCTCCAAGGAAGTGTGTTCCACTGTCAAACAGCCCTCTATGTCAGGAAGTTCCTCCTAATGTCGAGGTGGAATCTCTTTTCCTGAAGCTTGCATCCATTGTTCCGGGTCCTGTTCTCTGGAGCAGCAGAAAACAAGCTTGCTCCATCCTCAATATGACACCCCTTCAAGTATTTAAACAGGGCTATCATATCATAGAATCATATATCACTTCTTAACCATGTCTTCTCCAGGCTGAACAAACCCCCTAAGTCTCTCCTCATAAGGCTTGGTTTTCAGACCCTTCACCATTTTGGTTGCTCTCCTCTAGACACATTCCAGATTGTCAACATCCTTTTTGAATTATTGTGCCCAGAAATAGTCTCACATTTGGTTGACAGTGTGGCTATCTACTTCATCATGAGAAACATACCAGCTGGACCTGACTGCATCTACGTCCTCCTTCTCCGTCTGCATCAACCAATATACAGAGACATAATGCCTTTAACATTGTAGGTGACATACAACCATTCTAACTATGAGTTACAGCTGCACATTAAACTACAGAAATGGACACACTTCTGAGAAATGCCGTAATTAATTATGGCACCATCCTCAGCAGCAGAAATCCATGCACCTCTGAGAAATAAATCACAGATCCTTAAAATACAGGAAGCAAAGACAGAATTCAACCATGACTTCCAGGGTTTCACCAACAAAAATACAGAGAGGCTTCTAACCATTTTCATACCAAGGACTGTTGTTTGGATCTTTCTCCCGTTGACCTCTATGTTGCAATACTTCTATCCTACACTGATTTCATTGTAACAGCTGTGTTTCACACTGCTTATCAGAAGTGTGACTGTTGTTTTTATTCAGTAGTGAAGAAAAGAAAGATGTGATACAATGGTGATTGGTCATGTGTGGCTGTAAATGCTGGACAATGAAGAAATCAACTCATTTGAAACATGGTGCTGGAGAGGAATTCTACAGATGCCATGGGTTGCTAAAAAGACCAATAAATTGGTCCAAGAGAAAATCAGACCTGAACTCTCCCTAGAAGCCAAGATGACTAAATTGAGGCTGTTGTTCTTTGACCATATCATGAGAAGACATGATACACAACAATATATACAAAAACATAACAACAACAAAGTATTTCAAATAGCCTGGTCCCAAGTGGTTCTTTCAACTTATTGCATGCAAGCTTCTTTGGGATAAAAAGAAAAACCCATTCATTTGGAAAATAGGATATACACCTTCTACAGCACTAAACCCAGCTGATCAATCTACTTGTCAGTTCATGAGAGTGACAGCCACCAATGGGTCATCTAATGCCGTGGCCTTCCCCCAGGGGAGAAACGTAGGCATTAATTAAAACCTAGCAGCTCATTAATATTCAACACAGACTCCAGACTAGCAGCAAACAGCTTGTTAGTCATTGAAGACTGCCCTAGAAACCCCATGAACGTTAGGGCTGCAACTAATTGGCAAATTGTACCGGCACAATAATGAATTTTCTTGGTATTCAGAGAGCAAAGTACAAGTCCCCTGATCTGGAAAGGGAAATTCACCAGCAGAAGCAAGCATCTGCTGAATGGTCTGGGATCTATGGATCAGAGCCTGGTAAAGCTCCCTTCTCTCTCTCTCTCTCTCTCTCTCTCTGGACTACAGCTCCCAGAATGCCCAACATTACTCTTCTGGAATTGTAGCACAGAAAAGTAGAATTTAGAAACTGCTGATATAGATCATATTATTTTTTGGCAACTACAGTCCTCTGGAATCCAGGTTTCAATCCCATCTCCGACATGAAACCCATTAGGTGACCTTAGACAAGTCGCATGTTCTCAACCTCCAGGGAAGGCAATGGCAAACCTCCTCGGCATAATTCTTATCAAAAAAATAAAATAAATACAAAACATGATAGGTTTGCCATAAGTTGGACATGACATCAAGGCACACAACAAGTGCTGTTAATCTTCACTTATGCCATTTTATAAAAGGGACATCATTTTATTAGCCATTGTATTTAATGGGACATGAACATCCATGGTTTTTGGCATCCATGCAGATATCAAGGGCCCACTGTGTTCAATCATTTAAAACAATATTTTCAAATCATGTGCCATGACACTGAATGAATGTGGACCTTTTGAATCCGAAAAAGTCCAACTGCTCATACTGTACAAAATGCCAATAGAAATGCCAGCTATCCCCCTCATATGCTGCCTGTGAGCATCCAGTATCATCTGGTTATGCACATGACTTTCTAGACCTTTGCTCCGAACAAGGAAGGCAATTCTTAATGGGGTTAACCATGAGCTCCCAATAGCCTACTTTTCCCACTGGGACCTCCTAGTGATGTCTGGGCCAAATGCAAAAAAAATGAACAGAGGAGGCCCAGCTGAGCATCGGAAAATATGTGCTGTTTAGTGCGCCTTCATTAAAAGCTTCATCTCGTGAGCATCGTAAAAAGATAAAAGGCGTATGAATAATGTAACAAGTAAGCGTGAGCAGCTAAGAATAAATGCAACCCACGCAGAGTTCCACGATTAATGTGAGACCAAGAATCGCTTTGCTTCAAGTCCCACAAAAAAGCAAATGTAGGCATGTTGGCTGCAAAGGGGGGGGGGGGGGGAATCCAAAATCCACATTTGTGTTGAACCTGGATTGAGCCAACCACATGGTAAACCTAGATTAAGACAGGTTATGCCAAGTTTAAGAGCAGTAACCAAAACAGTATGTAGGGGTATGAGCCCAAAACAGGAATATCAGCATCATATACTTGGTTAGTCTGGTTTTTTTAAAAAAAGTATGTAATAAAATACACATAAAACATATCAAATGCATAGAACATGAGACGTAATTACATAAACACCTAGGCTGTGTCTGCGCTGCAGAAATAATCCACCACTTTAACAGCCATGGTCCAAGGCTATGGAATTCTTGGATTTGTAGTTTTGTGAGCCATTGAGCCTTCTCCAGCAGAGAGCTCTAGTGCAACAACAAACTACAACTCCTAGAATTCTACAAGATGGAGCCACAGAAGTTAAAGCGATGTCAAACTACATTATTTCTCCAGTGTTGATACAGCCCTAGAAAACTAGCTACTTCTGTTAGACAAGGCACTAAGCTAAACTACATTGACACAAACAACAAATGCTAAAAGTTGAGTTCTTGCTTTCTTACCGATCGCTTCAATGTATAATTAAATACACCCCCCCCCAAAAAAACCCTAAATTAATATATAACTAAACTAAAAATATATAACTAACTAAAAACCTACATATGTCATCTTCTCATCTCTTTCACACAAAAGTTGCAAAAGAAAATCTCACTCTTTTGGTTACGCTGAAGTAGAGTAGGCCTATTAAATGAATTGTGGAATGGCGAGTCAACATGTAAGTAAATCTCATTGCTTCAATGGGTCTACTTTAGTTGGAATTGGAAGTAGGTTTCAGGCTGTAGTCCATGGTGGCTGGTAGCTTCCATGGTAGGAGGTGTGGAATTATTGTGATTTGTTGTTGTTGTTGTTAAGATGAATGTGGAAAAAATGCAAATAATTTTTAAAAACACTACTTTTTACTGAAGAGAACACCTCTTCAGCAGCAATACTCTGAAGAAGCCTGCCATGAAAACCCTGCAGTAAGATTCACCATGAGTCAGAAATCCATGGCCAAGCCAGGATTCAAACCCTAGACTCCAGAGTCCAATGTAAGTTTAACTGCATTTTAATGTTGAACTGTACTGTATTGAGTGCTACTTTGAGGTCCGGTGATGAGGAAAAGGTGGGATATGACAAAAGCTACAGTTTAAGAACCATACTGCCTCTGATTGTGGAGGTAATAAACAATGAACATCAGTGGCCAGTGGCCATCAATTGTAGAATTCAATAGATTCTGCACATATGTCCATTTTCTGCATTTGTTCCATTTGCACAATTCTGATTGCGCTGCAAAGTTTGCTTAATTTCTTTGTGTTTAAAACACATAGGTTGAAGCTGCATGTACAGTGCAGAATTAATGCAACTTGACACCACTTTAATTGTCAAGGCTCAATGCAGTGGGATTTGTAGTTTTGTGAGCTACTTAACCTTATCTCAGAGCACTCTTGTTCCACAACAAACTACAAATCGCAAGATTCCATAGGATGGAGCCATTACAGCTAGAGCAATGTCAAAAATGCATTCATTCTGCAGCGTGGCAGCAGCCACAATTGATAAAGGTGACTTATTTTCATTAACCATAGTTAAGGTCAGAAAGCCAGTGTAGTGCAGTGGTTTGTGCATTGGGCTACAACTCTAGAGTCCAGGATTCGAGTCCCTGCTCAGCCTTGGAAACCGAGTGGCCTTGGGCATGTCATACTCTCTCCGCCTCAGAAGAAAACAAAGGCAAATGGCCTGTGAACAAAACCAGCCAAGAAATCTCCATGATAGGTTCACTGTTGGGTCGCCATAAGTTCGAAACAACTTGAAGGCACACAACATCAGTTAAGATTAACCACAGGGCTTCTTTCTCACTTAACCCCCCCCCTTCCCTATATACTTGTGATTGTTTCATAGAAAAGGATCCCTGCTCTCTAAACAACAAATTTAGTCTGCCCCAAGCCACTTTAAAAACACCCGCACCATCCCTTGGGGTCCCAGGGGCATGGTCTGAAAGGCAAGATGTACACACGAGGAGCAGATGGCTAGGCTGGAAAGCTTTCCAATTAACTGTCCCTAGATGAAAAGATGAAGGCTTCATCTGCACTGCAGAACTGATGTAGTTTGACACCACTTTAACTATCGTTCCTGTTGTTGTGCCTCCTTCAAGTCGTTTCCGACTTAATGGCAACACAAAGGCGAACTATCATGGGGTTCCCTTTGCAAGATTTGTTCAGAGAGGTTTGCATTGCCTTCCCCAGTGGCTGAGAGCATATGGTTGGATGGCCCCTAGGATGCAGAATCCGTAGATATGGAGGACCAAATGTAATTGACAGAATGCAGAACAATGAAAACAACTGTGGTTCCCGCAGAATCCAGAAACATAGGCTGCATCTGCACTGCAGAACTAATGCAGGTTGACACTACTTTAACTGCCATGGTGCAATGCTATAGGGTTCTGGGCTTTGTAGTTTTGTGAGATATTAAGCTTTCTCTATCAGAGAGCTCTGGCACAACAAATGACATAGCATTGAACCACAGCAGTTAAAGCCATGTCAAATTGTCTTAATTCTGCAGTGCAGATACAGCATGTGTGACTAAAACTGGATGTAAAAAGGGAGGTCTATTTGCAGTGTCACCGAATAGCAAAACATCGCAGTCCAAATGTCTATAATGCAAAATGAACAGTGGACTACATTCTGGTTCAAAATCAGTGCAAACTGGTGTTTGCTTCCCAGAGCCTGGGAAAGCTACTTTTCTTGACTACAACATCTAGGACCCCCTGTCCAGCAGAGCCATGCTGCCTGGGGGATACTGGGAATTGTAGTCCAAAAAAGTAATGCTTCTAAAAATTAGAGTGTTGTGACCCACACCCTTTGTTTGTTCATTCACTACTTGTCTGTCTTCCCATGTCTGCTGAACAAGGATGTAAAAGAATATTCACAGATGTTCTTCTCCTTGATCTTGTTGCAAAAGTCAATTGTTCCACGGCTGGTTTTTGTCCTCCAATGTAAGTGAAAAGATCTGGGTTTCCAATGCAGTTTGACACCACTGTAACTGCCATGGCTCCATCCTACAGAATCATGGGATTTGTAAGTATGTGAGGCACCACTACACTTTGGCAGAAAAGGCTAAAGATTTTGTCAAATTAAAAATAGCAGGATTCTATAGGATGGAGCTACAGCACTTAAAGTGGTGTCAAACTGTATTATTTCTATATGAGTTATTCATCATCATCATCATTATATATTTTATAAGTATATTATTATATTTATATAATATATTATCATCATCATCATCATCATCTTATTATTATTATTATTATTATTATTTTATTCTATAGGGGTTATTCACTCTTGTGAATTTTGCATTTTTAAAAAAAACACCCTTCCACCTCAGTTTATGCAAAAGGCTGTTTTAATTCAATGTCTCTGGTACAAAAACATTGGAGGATTTAGTTTGTGAGCAAAAGAAGTGACGATTTACATCTCTGCTGTTGAATGTTAACAAATCCTTCTCAGTTTTCCAGAAACAGATGCTCAGTGAATGCTTGCTAAATTTAGGCGAGATATAAACCTATTATCTCTAATGCCATTCAGATGTAATAACAAACTATTCCAAATGATCACAAATCTAGTCCAAATTGTTATTTGACAATCAAAATCTAATGCTAAACTATGGATGCCTGTGAATATGAGCCTATTCATGCAATGATAGGGGTCTACCACACTAGACGAATCCTGTGAAAAAATTCAATTTAAAGTGAAAACAACCCACTTTTGTGGGTTGTTTTTACATGACTTCAGTGTTAATCCAAACAGAAAGTAGAAAAAAAGTACAAGTGTGGGTTGTTTTTCAGACGAAGTTTGCGTGAAAGAGAAATAACGTGAAAATAGCCCGAACAGAAAGCCGACAAAACCTGTTCCTTTCTACTTTCGGGAAATTCTGAAAGGAGAAAATTGTGTTTTTTGTCAGCTTTCCATTTGGGTTATTTTCACATTATTTCTCTTTCTGCCAATGCGTCTTAAAAACAACCCACATTTCTGTGTGTTTAGGGTAGCAGATTTTAAAATCCCATTTCTGCAAGGGATTTGCCTCTGTGTGAGGCATTGGAGTTGGAAGAGATCTCAAAACCCATCCCAGTCCAACTCACTGCCATGTAGGAACATAGAATCAAACCACCCCCAACAGATGGCCAACTAGCCTCTGTTGAAAAACCTCCGCAGGGGACTCCACCACACTCTGAGGCAGCAGCATCTTCCACTATCGAACAGATCTTACTGTCAGGAGGTTCTTCCTAATGTTCAGTTGGAATTTCTTTTTTAACAATTTGCATCTGTTGCTTCGTGTCCTATTCTCTGGAGCATCAGAAAACAACCTCACTCCATCCTCAATATGAGACTCTTTCAGATATTTAAACAGGGCTGTCCTGTCACCTCTTAACCTTCTCTTCTCCAAGACTGAATATACTCAGCTCCCTAAGTCGCGCCTCATAAGGTACTACTACTACTACTACTACTACTATGACTATTATTATATAATAAACTGGTACTCAGGGCGGCTTACAAGATTAAAAACAGTACAATTAAAAACACAGAAAAATATTACATTAAAACAGAATTAAATTATTACAATATTAAAACAGATTGCACAAAAAACAAAATATAGTTAAAATAGATAAGGTATTTAAAATACTTTAAAACAATATAACATCCAGCCTATTCTTTAAAAACTTTATGCTTTGAAAGCCTGCCTGAAAAGGAAGGTTTTAGCCTGTTGCCGGAAGGCCAACAAGGAAGGGACCATTCTGGTGTCTCTAGGAAGCGAGTTCCAGAGTCAAGGGACAGCCACTGAAAAGGCCCTCTCTTGTATCTCCACCAATCGTGTTTGTGATGGGGTGGGATGGAGAGATGGTCCTCTCCTGAGGATCTCCAAGCAGGCATTTTCACCATTTTGTTTGCCCTCCTCTGGACACGCTCCAGTGTATCCACATCCTTCTTAATTTGTGGTGCCCAGAACTGGACACAGAATTCAAGGTGAGGTCTAACCAAAGCAGAAGAAAGTGGCATTATTTAACCAACAACCAACACTTTGTACCTTGGCCAGAAACTAACTGGCAGCCAGTGGAGTGATTTTAATATTGGTATAATATGATTGCTCTTGGATGTGCCAGTAATTAATCTGGCTGCCATATTTTGAAGTAGCTGAAGGTTCCAAACTTTGTACAATGTACCACACATTGAAGAAGTCTAACTTCAAAGTCATCAGCATGTGCAGCACCACCTTTACGTCTGCCAACTCTAGCAAAGGATGCAGCTACCTAAGCTCATAGTAGGCACTCCTGTCTACAGCATACCTGCAGAACTTGAAAATGTGACCTTTGGGGACTACAACTCCCAGAATTTCCCAGCCTTCACATCCAATTGCTTTGCAGAGCTACAATACACAAATCAGTGCATGCGCCTAGACATTCACCTGATTACTGTCTATAGAACAGCAGGGAAAACCTCTCAGACAGTTCCACTGGAGGGCAAAGATGTTGCTGTCTACAGCCGCTTGTAGGAAGTAAAACAGCTGGTCCAAAGCTGCTTATGGATCTTTCAGGGAGATGCTAATATCAGCAAAAAACCCTGCTGAGTTGCTACTGTAATATTTATTGATGTAGAAAGAGGTGGGGCAGGGTGGACGTCAAGAAAGAAAGACCGTAATAATTATGGGTCAGAAAAAGCCATCAGGATAATTTGAATCAGGCCATCTCTCACATCCATCCATCACTGGGCACTTTCTATTAACATTGTAATTGCCTGATGCCCCTGGAGAGTATGGGAAGGAAGAAGGAAGGACTCTCAAGGTCATTGCAGGCAAGAAATCAATAAGGGATGCTAGTAAATTATGCTCATCATGATGTTGCATTTACCCAAGGATTACTATTGAAAGCTCCATCCAGCCAAACCCTCAAGTAATTTGATACACTGCATGTGAATGAACCATCTTCAGATAAAAGTGAAGATCAACACAGGAGTTGCCAAGATTCTTGGTGCATGTCAAGGTATCACTGGGCCAAGTGCTCCTTTCATTCTGCCTAGTGCTTTATTTAAAGGCTTAGGGGCTGTACAGGCCATCCCTAAGGGGCAGCCTACAGCTGCCTCTCTCTGTGCCAGATCGGGGCTGTGGCAGCCACACGCTAGGGCCCCGATCTCACCTATCTGCAACACAAAAAGTGGCTCCTTTTTGTGCCCTGGAAAAGGTGCCATAGCCACCAGTGCATGACTTTTCCATGCTCCTTTGGCACTGCATCATGTAGACACAGTGCCAGAGGAGCATCATGATGCCGCACACCATGTGGTGTGATGCGCGGCATCATGGCAGCCTGTGGGCAGAGTCAGGGCATGCATTGTATGGAAACTACACCTCGACTCCACCCCGAGGCTGGCCTTAATGGCTGGTCTGTCCAGTGTCTAAGTTAACAAAAACTAACAAGTTCAGGCTGCCATTTTTTTCTATGCTGAGCCCTACTGTGACAGAGTTGACTGAAGAAGGAAGAAGATTGACTTATTTAAAATGTGGTGCTGGAGGAGGGTTCTGCAGATCCCATGAATTGCTAAAACAAACAAACAAACAAACAAAAAACAAATAGGTCCTAGAACAAATCAAGCCTGAACTCTCCCTAGAACCCTCAATGATTAAACTGAAGCTATTTTGCTTTGGACATATCATGAGATGATGTGACTCATTAGAAAAAACAGTGATGCTGGGGAAAGTGGAAATCTGTAGTAAAAGAGGAAGACCACATCACAAGTGGATGCTGTTGTTACCTGCTTTTGACTTAGGGAGACCCTATGGATAAAAAACTTCCACATCCATCTATCATCAACAGCCCTGGTCAGATCCTCCAGTCTCAGAGCAGCCATGGCTTCCTTGATTGAGTCTCTCCATCTGGAATGCAATTTTTCTTTTCCTAGTACCTTCTACCTTACCAAGCATTATTGTCCTTTCTAGTGAGTCATATCCTCTCATGATATGGCCAAAGTCTTGGTCTTCTCATGATATGGCCAAAGACCTGCCTTGAGTCCCACTGTGGGAGAAAGGCGGGATATAAATTTTGGAAATAATAATAATAATAATAATAATGGCCAAAGTCTGACAGTGGCAGTTTAGAACTCAAAGACATAGCCATGATAGCCTGGAAAATCAGTATGCAAAGTGATCTTGTAGCACCTTTGAGACTAACTGAAAGATAGAAGCTGATAGAATGAATCATAGAATCATAAAATCATAGAGTTGGAAGAGACCACAAGAGCCATCCAGTCCAACCCCCTGCCATGCAGGAACTCCCAATCAAAGCATCCCCGACAGATGGCCATCCAGCCTCTGCTTAGAGGCCTCCAACGGAGGAGACTCCACCACACTTCAAGGGAGTGTGTTCCACCGTCGAACAGCTCTTTTCCTGGAGCTTGCATCCATTGTTCTGCGTCCTAGTCTCTGGAGCAGCAGAAAACAAGATTGCTCCCTCCTCAATATGACATCCCTTCAAATATTTGAACAGGGCAATCATATCACCTCTTAACCTTCTCTTCTCCAGGCTAAACATCCCCGGTTCCCTAAGGCGGTCCTCATAGGGCATGGTTTCCAGACCCTTCATCATCTTAGCTGCCCTCCTTTGGACATGCTCCAGTTTCTCCACATCTTTTTTGAATTGTGGTGCCCAGAACTGGACACAGTATTCCAGGTGGAGCCTGACCAAAGCAGAATAGAGTGGCACTATAACTTCCCTTGATCTAGACACTATATTTCTATTGATGCAGCCTAAAATTGCATTGGCTTTTTTAGCTGCCGCATCGCACTGTTGACTCATTTTCAACTTATGGTCTACTTGGACTCCTAGATCCCTTTCACACGTAGTTTCATTCAGCCAGATGTCCCCCATCTTATATCTGTGCATTTCATTTTTCCGTCCTAAGTGCAGTACCTTACATTTCTCCGCATTTAATTTCATTTTGTTAGCGTTGGCCCAGCTTTCTAGTCTATTCAGGTCATTCTGAATTTTAATCCTGTCTTCTGGAGTATTGGCTACTCCTCCTAATTTGGTGTCATCTGAAAATTTGATAAGTATGCTCCCAATCCTGTCATCCAAATCATTAATAAAGATGTTGGACAGCATTGGGCCCAGGACAGAGCCCTGTGGGACCCCACTGGTCACTTCTCTCCAGGATGAAAAGGAGCCATTGTTGAGCACCCTTTGGGTCCGGTCAGTCAACCAGTTACAAATCCATGTAACAGTTACCTTGTCTAGTCCACATTTTACAATCTTGTTTGCAAGAATGTCATGGGGAAACTTGTCAAAGGCCTTACTGAAATCGAGGTATACTATTCCACAGCATTCCCTTCATCTACCAAACTGGTAATTTTATCAAAAAAAGAGATCAGATTTGTCTGGCAAGACTTGTTTCTCTGAAACCCATGTTGGCTTTTTGTGATTATGGAATTATCTTCCAGATATTCACAGACTCTCTGCTTAATGATCTGCTCCAGAGTCTTTCCTGGAATTGATGTCAGACTAACCGGACGATAATTGTTGGGATCCTCTTTTCCCCCCTTTTTGAAGATTGGGACAATGTTTGCCCTCCTTCAGTCTGCTGGGACTTCTCCTGTTCTCCAGGAGTTCTCAAAGATTATTGCCAATGGTTCCGATATTACATTTGCCAGTTCTTTTAATACCCTTGGATGTAGTTCATCTGGTCCTGGAGACTTGTATTCATTTAGAATACAATGCTGCTCCAGAGACTAGGATGTCGAACAATGGATACAAATTACAGGAAAAGAGATTCCACCTCAACATTAGGAGGAACTTCCTGACAGTAAGGGCTGTTTGACGGTGGAACACACTCCCTCAAAGCGTAGTGGAGTCTCCGTCCTTGGAGGTCTTTAAGCAGAGGCTGGATGGCCATCTGTTGGGGATGCTTTGATTTGGAGTTCCTGCATGTCAGGGGGTTGGACTGGATGGCCCTTGTGGTCTCTTCCAACTCTATGATTCTATGATTCTAGATTAACCAGGTATTCTTGCACTGTCTCTTTACTTATTCTGTGCTGAAATTCCCCTATTTTGTCTTCTGCTCCATTATCCTTAGGTTGAGCACCCTTTGCCTTTTTTGAGAAGACTGAGGCAAAGAAGGTGTTGAGTAATTTTGCCTTTTCTCTGTTGTAGACTTGAACCTACTTTCTCAGATGTGTTTGGTGGAGTGGAAAGCCCAAGGGCAGACCTATATAGCAGTCAGTATGAGAATGTCCAAAGAAATGCAAAACTTTGTCAGTGTGGAGATAAAGTGAGAAGTTCAGTCTTAACAATGGTTGTTGGGGGACAAGGCAAGGATATTGCCTAAAGCCAAGGTTAGTAGATAACCATATTAATGAGTATTGTGATGCAGTGCGAGAGCCAAAAAGAAGATGTGATGAATTGATCAAGAGGGCCCCCATAAGGATAGGTGGTTAGCTTGTGTTATAATTTGCGAAATGTGCCAGGAAATCATTGTCTCTGTTCAAAACAGTGCTGATGGACTGCAGTTTGTTGATACAGTGGGCCCTTCCTATATGCGGGGGATCCCTTCCTATATGTAGTGACACCCCCCCCCCCGGTGTATGGGAAAAACTGCCTATGCCGGAATCCTATGGATTCCTATGGCACCACACTCATCTGTAGTGTGCACATGCATCTGAAGGGAGAGGCAGGAAATATAAATTAAAAATTATATTACTGTTGTTGTTGTTGTTGTTGTTGTTTTGTCCACCAGGGCTTGCCGTCCGCGTGAGCTCATGTCCGTGGATGGCACGGGCAGATTGTATGTTCCAATTTCTGCCGTTTCTCTTTCCATTCTTCCTTTATCATTTTTTGTTCAAGGACTGCTATTCCGAGGTCCAAGATGGAACATCCAGGAAGACTGTTATGTTCTACAACCAGTTTTTGTATTCTGGTTTCAACATCTTGGCTTCTAGGGAGGGTTCGGGCTTGATTTACTCCAGGACCCAAATGATTTGTCTTTTTAGCAGTCCATTTCTCCAACATCACCTTTCAAATGAGCTGATTTTCTTTCTCTGTATAGACTCAGTCAAAGAAGCCACAGCTGTCCTGAGTTGGCAAGACCGCAGCAAGGCTGTTGATGACCTCCTGGGGCTCTCTGGTTGCCATACGTTGAAGCTGACTTCATGGCAATTAACATAAATGAGCCATGAATGAGCAGATGGATAGTAGCCACACAAGAGCACAGTACTCTGATAGGAACTTGTATCAGCTAGTGTTTTCAGACTGTGCTATAGCATGATTTTTAAATTTATCACAGTACCCTATGTTGATTCTGAAGCTATTGCTGCTGAACTTCAACACAGCATAGCAATTAGAGGTAAGATCCAGACACACAGGAATCTTATAATAGTTTGCATAAAGATTATAGTGTCTTACAAAGAGATGTGTTTTGGTCTAAGAAGCCAAGCTCTGAGAAAGCTTGCATTCATTCCCAGTAAGGCTGTGGTTTACAAAGCTTGATTTGACCAGAATAATGCATATGCAAAAGGGAACTAGAAAAACCCTAAAATCCCATGGGTCTTATTCAAAATAATTTGGATTCAAGCTCTTCAAGACCAGGATTAGAACTGGAACCCCCACCCCCTCAATAGGTTCACCTTAGGGTCCCTGATATGTCAAAAATGACTGAAGGCACACAACAACAGCAATATTTAAAGTGGGGGGGGGGGGGGAGACATAGCCAGGGGTTGTTTCACCCCATGCCATTATAGCACTAAGATTCCACTTGAAAATAATAATAATAATAATAATAGAATTCAAAGATATAGCTGTGTTAATCTGTAGAATCAGTACATAAAGAGTTCTTGTAGCACCTTTGAGACTAACTGAAAGAAAGAACAGGATGAGGTTTCGTAGACTTCAGTCTACTTCCTTAGATGCATCTGAGGAATTACATTTTAGACTAAAGTCTACAGAAGTTCATGCTGCCAACTTCTTTCTTTCAGTTAGTCTCAAAGGTGCTACAATAGTAACAATTATAACTGCAAGTTTTGGGAAGAGTGGGTGATTTATTTTAGTGTGTCTTACTTGACGTATCTGTGATCTGCACATAGAAAGACCTCCGATCTGTCCTTATGTACCCAAGAAGTTTTCAATTACACCTCCTACATGAATTGTAGCACCCAGGCATCCTTATTTGTCTGGATGTTCCACAGGGCTACTGAATAGGGATTTGTACTCCTCCGCTCACAAAACTACGCCAGAACCATTATTAATTGTTCCTTCTCCATGCCTCAGGTCTCATAAGGCAGGCAGACTCATTAAGGAAAAATAAATCAAAGGGAAATAATAGAGCCAGGCCAAGCAGTAACTTTTTTAGAAACAGCTGCCAAGTTATCTTTCCAACAGCATTGGCAGGAGGCACGTGCCAACAGACATGGAGCAAAATGGGGACTATTGAGAAACAAGGAGGAAGCATCTGCATGGACAGGAGGAGACCTAGATTTACAAAAGTACAAACCCTCATGTGTCTACTTAGGAGTAAGTGGACCCACTGGTTACAATCCTGTTTTCAGTCTTGACCAGAACTAAGCCACTGAATCAAATAGATTTACTCACATTCTCCCTATTATTATTCATCAATTGATTCATTGGGGTTACTCTAGAGATGGAAAGAATATTCAAATAGACTTGAATGATAAACCAAAGAAGACAATACTGGGTGCTCAAGTGGATCAGAACTTTATGTTCTGTGAAATGTACATTTTTTCCCCAAAAGTGTGTGGAGAACATGGCATTTTTAATGTAGAAAGCAGCCTTCCTGCACAGAAGACAGGATGTTCTGCGCAGAAAAGAGCATTAATGCACAGAAAAGGGTTTTTTTTTTTTTTACAGAAATAAGGTGCTAAAAGAAATGGGGTGCACTTTTTTCTGTTAAAAGAAACCCCATCTATGTATATGTTTGTGTGCGGAGGTGTTGTTTTGTAAGGTTTTTTCAAGTAAACCAGTCCTAATGTGTAAATAACTTTCATAATCTGTGCCATTTTAACCACTTCCTGGCAGCCCAGGGGGCACCTTTCTGCCAGGTGCAGGCAACTTTTGGAGGTCTGAGGGCTGTTTTTGCCCCTGAATAAAACTTGGGGGGACTATTACCCCCAAATTGCTTCCCCAAACAATATACCCCACAACATTTCACATATGAAAATTGTGACATGTGTGGCCCAAGCAATGTCCGAGTATGGTCAAGAGGGTACAAGTTATTCATGGGCAACAAAAAGACAAGCTAGGAGATGTTGCAGCAGTTTGCTTTTGCTTGAACCAACTGGGGAGGCCAAGACTCCACTCCTCCTCTCCCACCCACTGAAACCATTATGTGCAAATGACTTTTGCTTTTTGAACTGAGTTTGCAACAACTGAAGAAAGCTGAGGGAAAGGGGGAAAGTGGGAGGAGGAGAGAGAAACGGGGGCATTTTTAAAGCAACTGAACAAAAGTGGGAGGACAGAGGATTAATTGGCACTATCCCTGCAAAATTGGGACATCTCCAGATAAATTGTGATGCCCAAATAATGGGAAAGCCCATTGTCACAGGAGCTGAGAGTGTAAAAAGAGTTCAGAGAGTTCATATGTAACTTATTTAATATATACAAAATCTCTGGTCTGGTGTGGTATAGTAGTTTGAGTGTTGGACTGCAACTCTGGAGACCAGGGCTCATTCTCAGCCTCAGAGAATGGCAAACCTCCGCTGAACTAATCTTGCCAAGAAAACCCCATGATAGGTTCCATTTCACTTAGGATCTATTTTCCTTAGGGTCCTTAAAATTTCAATTATTGTCTGCTTTACCTATACTGTACTGATGCTGGACTTTCAGTCCTGACAACATCTGTACAGTTGGTCCTCCATATTTACTGATTCTCCATCCACAGATTCCACCATCTGCAGCTTGAAAATAGTAAAAAAATAAAAATTCCAAAAAAGCTAACCTTTATTTTTGTCATCTGATCTAAGAGACACCATTTTACTACACCATTGTATATAGTTCACCTACCTAGGAAGTATCATCTCCTCAGACGCCAAGATTGATAAAGAGATCAATCATAGATTAGCAAAAGCATATAGTGCATTCGGAAGGCTTCACAAAACTGTCTGGAGTAAGAAACACCTGAGGCAAAGCACAAAAATCAGTGTGTACAGAGCCATTGTACTGTCCATTCTCCCCTATGGGTCTGAAACATGGGTCACCTACCACCAACATCTACGACTCCTCAAACCCTTTCATCAGCGCTGTCTACGCACAATCCTAAACATACACTGGACTGACTATGTGACGAATGTTGCTGTCCTTGAGCAAGCAGGGATCACCAGCATTGAGGCCATGCTATTGAAAACGCAGCTGCGCTGGGCAGGGCATGTTTCTAGGATGGAGGACCACCGCCTCCCCAAAATATTGCTCTATGGTGAACTCGTCATGGGTCAGCATAAGAGGGGCGCCCTAAAGAAGATATACAAGGACTCCCTGAAACAACATCTCAAGCTCCGCCAAATTGATCACCAACAATGGTCTGCCCTAGCCTCACATCAGGAGGCACGGAGATGCACTATCTACAATGCTGCAGCCTCTTTCGAGAACTCATGCCGAACCAGTCTTGAAGAGAATCGACAACACAGAAAGAAGCACAACTTGGAAACATCACCCAAGGAGACTTTCTGCTGTGCTTTCTGTAACCGGACTTGTTTGTCTCGGATCGGCCTTTTTAGTCATCAATGCACTTGTAATAAGTGTGGGATAAGTCCTCCCTGAATCATTGTTAGCAAAGAAAAGCCAGAGTATACAGTGGGACTGGATCATCCACAGATTTTGGTATCCACGGGGCATTCTGGAAGCAAACCCCAGTGGGATACCAAGGGCCCACTGTAGTTTCTGATCAAAGTTTTTCTGCTTTGCCTACTGAAAAATCTGGATTTCTGAACTGAAGTGTGCCAGTATAAGATAGCTTGTAAAATCTGCAGAATCCTCTCACAGCATGATGGGACATGACCACTAATGCAGTCATAGACCAGTCTGCAGAATTAGAAAATAAACATGCATAAAACGCACTAGGTACAAATACAAAGTCTATGAAAATTTCACCATACTGTATGTGCAAACAATGAGAATAGCTTAAGCATCTTTACTAAGGAACCCAGTGAAGTCTTCTACTTCTGACAGTGGTTTGAGTGTTGGACTATGGCTCTGGAGACATAGGTTCAATTCCCCATTCAGCCATGGAAACCCACTGGGTGACCCTGGGCAGGTCACACACTCTCAGCCCCAGAAAACCCCATAACAGTTTGCCTTAAAGTCACTGTAAGTCAGAAAACAATTTGAAGGCACACAACAACAACACTTGTGCTAAAATTACTCAGAAAGTTTGACCGGTAGAAGAAGTTAATACCAATATAAATAAATAATTGCCATCTTAAGAGTAATTTCATTAACAGAATCTCAAAGAAGGAAGATAGAATAAAAGTTATCAGATCTGTCTAGGAAAAAAAATTAATTATTTTTATTATTTCTACAGTATAACTGCACCACATCTTGGCTAGCGGTTTCTAAAAACGTTGGTTCAAAAAAAAATTCACATAAGGATAGTGATAAACATACCGTATCTATATATTTATGCATAGAAGGGTGGAAGAGAGTTAGAGAGTTTTTGAAATAAATTCTCTCTGCATTAATTTCCTCCTTCCACAGACTGTGTTAATGGATCAACAAAATTACTGGGAAAGCTCACCACTTAGAGCTCCTAAACTGACTAAATGTCCAATGACAAAATGAGCATCAAAGTGCAGCTCTACAAAAACTATAGAATCAGAGAACTAGAAGAGACTTCAAGGGCCATCCAGTCCAACCCATTCTGCCATGCAGAAAGATACAATCAAAGCATCCCCGACAGATGGCCATCCAGCCTCTGCTTAAAGACCTCTAAGGAAGGAGACTGCACCACACTCCACTAAACAGCTCTTACTATCAGGAAATTCCTCCTAATGTTGAGCTGGAATCTCTTTTCTTGGAGCTTGCATCCATTGTTCTGGTTCCTGTTCTCTGGAGCAGAGCTGGACTTGAATGAATGTGCTTTTCTCATGTGGCATTTAGCCAAGCAAGGAACTCTCAGTGGTCCTCTTTCCCAGCTACTCTGCTGATCCAAGCACCCAAAAGTCTGGAGTGTCTGCCAGCAAAGCACTTTGATGGAGCTGAGTGCTCAAGATAGCATGTAACCCTATAGTTATGGTTCTGTTTTCTCCAAGTCATAGTAAGCTGTGATAAGTGGAGTGTGCAAGTCTTAAGCGGCTCCTTCTCCACAAGGGCTGGATGGCCCTTGAGGTCTATTCCCATTGTATGATTCTAATTTACACAAGTCCTACCTACCAGGATTCAAATCCCTGCTTAGCCATGGTCTGAAAACTACCAAGCCTATGAGGAGGAGAGACTTAGGGAGCTGGGTATGTTTAGCCTGGGGGAAGAGAAGTCTAGGAGGTGACATGATAGCCTTGTTTAAATATTGGAAGGGATGCCATACTAAGGACGGAGCAAGCTTGCTTTCTGCGGCTCCAGAGACTAGAACCCAAAGGAATAAATTCAAGCTAAAGGAAAGAGTGTCCACCTAAACATTAGGAAGAACCTCCTGATAGTAAGAGCTGTTCAACAGTGGAATACGCAAATGGTGGAGTCTCCTTCTTTGGAGGTTTTTAAGTAAAAGGTTCATTGCCACCTGTCAGTAGTGCTTTGATTGTGTCTTCCTGCATGGCTTAGAGTCTCTCCCCATTCTATGATTCTCTGATGTAAAGGGATGATGGGAGAAGTCAGTTCTGAGCATGCCACCAGTAGGATCTTATGGGTAGGGCCAAGCCAATATATTTTGCTGCTTGGAGTCAAATGGAAGATGGCATCTTCTCCTATGTTCAGAAGTCAAGCAGAACAGCAGCTGAATCTCATACAGTGGTACCCCGGGTTATGAATCCCCCGGGGTACGTAAACCCCGGGGTACGAAAGAGCCGGGGCCGCAAAAATGGCCCCGGCTTACGAATAAAACCCTCGGGTACGAAGAAAAAAACCACGCGGCCCCTTTAAATTTGCCGCGCGGTCCGGCAAACAAAGCGGTCCCCCGGGTTATGAATATTTCCGCGTTACGAAAGTAATCCCGGAACAGATTACTTTCGTAACCCGGGGGACCACTGTATGTTTATTCCCTATATCCCAAGGGGACAGTAAGAAGGCACATTGCAAGATTCACAATTGGTTGTTTCCTACAGTGGTGGAAGGGTGAAGAACTACTCTGTAACTACGTGTGTGTAGATCTACATTACACAACTCCAATGTAGGATCTCAGCCCTGGAGATGATCCACTGCCAAAGTGATACAGAAGCTGTCAACTGCCTCCGCTTCAGCGTCTTTATTCAGAAAACAATATGAACAACATAGAGCCAGCATCATGTTGTGGTTTGAATGTTAAACTCTGGGAGACCAAGGTTTGAATCCCTACTCAGCCATGGAAACTCACTTGGGGACCTTGGGCAAGTCACAGTCTCTCAGTCTCTGAACAATTCTGGCCAAGAAAACCAGAGGGCAACCATAAATCAAAGTTGATTTGAAGACATAGTAAAAAGGAAGAGACTCTGGAAACCAGGGCCACATTCCCACTACGATTTAAAGTGAATTGCTGATCGGGTTATATGACCGTCGTACCCATTTGAAACCGGTTCCGATCCTATTGTGATTGGTTTCAATATCAATGAAGCGAGACAAACACAAAAAACCCCATTGTTTCCTGACACTAGTTCATTGGCGGTTCTTTTGAAAAGAATTGATTCTGAAGCATGTTCAACAAATGGGAACAACAGATCTGAACCACATCATTCTGGAGGGGAGGGACTAATGGCAGAGGGGTGTTTACCATCCCTTCTCAGTTTTTGGTAGAGTCACCATCCCCCCCCATCCCCCTTTGTTCCTGTGGTTTGATCTATGGGTGCATGATTTTTTTAAAAAATAAAATGGATAGAAGATTCGATTCATTGATTTTGCAACTACTCGCAATTACTTGGGCGATCTGACGGCAGCTCATAGTGAGGCAAGTAGCTGCAAAACCAATGAATTGAATTTTCTATCAATTTATTTTAAAAGATATATATATATATATATATATATATCCCAAGCCAGGCTGCCCGGCCTGCCGCTTACATCACTGATGATGCACAGATGATTGACATGCATTTTGAAGTGGCGCAAATTAGTGGGGATGACAATCGTGCCAAAAAGGAAGCAATTACAAGGGGATAAGGAAAATATCAGCTTTCATAGTGGAAACGATGGATCTTTTTGAATTGATTTATTAACACTGAGTGAAGGCAAATCGCAAACCCGTTTAAATGTAAGTGGGAAGGAGCCCCAGGATTTGAATCCCTGCTCAGCCGTGGAAACCCACTGGGTGACCCTGGAGGAGTCTCACACATTTCTAGCCTTAGAGAGGATGGCAATGGCAAACCTCTTCTTAACAAATATTTCTAAGAAAATCCCACAAGAGGGCTGGAGTCGACTGGACGGCACAAAACAGTAAGGGATAACAGAGTAAGTATAGTTTAGTGGTTTGAGTACTGGGCCAAGACTCTGGGATTTGTTTTGTGTGTGTGTGTGTGTGTGTGTATGTGTGACTTCAAGTCATTTCTGACTTATGGCAACACTAAAGCAAACCTACAAGTTCAGAAGGGGTTCGCCTTCACCTTCCTCAGAGGTTGATAGTGAGCGAGAGAAATTCATTCAGTGAGTGTCCATGGCCAAACAGGGATTTGAACCCTTGTCTCCAGAGTGGTAGCTCAAACCACTCCACCATGCTGGCTCTCTAGGACTCTGGGTTCAGATGGGGGGCCTTGGGTAAGTCATTCTCTCTCAGCCTCTTTTGAAGGATATGGCAAACCTCCTTCAAAGAAATTTTTCCAAGGAAACCCTAGGCTAGGGTCAGTGTTGACTTGATGGTGAATAATAACAAATGGCGCCTGGCAAAGCTGAAACACATGCATCTCAAAATCTATACACTGATGTTGTATTTGACAGGGGGAAGACTGTGGGGAGGAGAGACAGCGTAGTGTAGCGGCTTCAGCATCGGATTAGGGCACTGGAGGACCAGGATTCGACCCTGCTCAGCCATGGAAACCCACTGGGTGACCTTGGGCAAGTCGCACCCTCTCAGCCTCAGAGGAGGGCAAAAGCAACCCCCTCTGAACCAATCTTGCAAAGAAAATTCCTTGATAGGATTGCCTTAGGGACACCATAAGTTGGAAACCACTTGAAGGCACACAACAACAACAATAAAACAACAATGGCAGAGATTTATTTAGAAAATTAAGCTTTAAACATGGACTATAATTATTCTCTTTTGCAAAGCTCCTCTGCTAGAGTGAATTCCTTACTACTTACCAAAGTTTGGTGGTCAGGTTATCACCAGGGCACCTGGATTCACAAAATACTATCTAGAGAAGACTTAAGGGGTTTATATGAAGATTAGTCAGACAATGCTATTATTAAGGGAAAGTGAGCGTGACTAGATGTCCTCCTTTTCCAGAACATGTCCTACATTTCAACCCTCTGTCCAGGAGGAATTTCAAAATGTCCTCCATTTTGAGCATGACCAAGAAGCATGAATGGACATTTTTTCCAACTCCCTGGCATGCATTTAATTCATATATCTTTCACTGTACTCTGCTGGGCTTGTGCCCTGTTAGTGTGCCTCAGTAGAGTGCAGGGGTTTTGGGTTATCTAATCGTCTCATCTCTCAAGGCCTTTCACATGGTGCCAAGAGACTATGTGCCAAGAAACTTTGACATTTCTGCCAAGCAAATCTGAATGGTGGCCTCTTGTTCTAAAACACATCAGTGAAAAATTGTAGAAAGGGACAATAGTTCAGACCGGGGCAACACAAATGATCAAGGAGGTGGAACATCTCATTTTGAAGAAAGATTACAGTGTGGAAATCAGTTTTGTTTAGACAAAAGGCTATTCAAGGGGAGAGATCTGAGGCTGCAGCCACACTGCAGAATTAATTCAGTTTGACACCACTTTAACCATCTTAGCTCCCTTGACAGCTACTGGACAGTGGTAGGTCTTTGGACAATGAACACAAGGGCAGGTGAATAATCCACTGCTCCACTTTCTAAAAGGTACGGTGGGCCCTTGGTATCCGCTGGGGTTTGGTTCCAGGACCTTCCATAGATACCAAAAACCATGGATGCTCAGGTCCCATTACATACAATGGCATAGAAAAGGTGCTCCTTATATAAAATGACAAAATCAAGGCTTGCTTTTTGGAATTTATATATAAGTATTTAACATTTTCCAGCCATGGATGGCTGACTCTGTGGATAAAGAATCTGTGTATATGGAGGGGCAACTGTACTTATCCGCATATACCGTATATAAAGGTGAAGGTAGTCCCTTGACATGGGGGTGGTGCTCATCTCCGTTTCTAAGCCAAAGAGCCAGAGTTGTCCAGGCACTGCTCTGATGGTCATGTGGTCAGCATGTCTGCAGCGAACACTGTTACCTTCCCACTGATAAGTGGTACTTTTTATCTATTTGATTTGCATGCTTTCAAACTGCTAGGTTGGCAGAAGCTGGGACTAGTGACAGGAGCTCACCCCATCATGCAGCACTTGGGTCTCGAACTGCCAACCTTCCAATCTTCTGATCATCAGAACTGGCATCTTAACCACTAAGCCACTAAGCTAAAATTGTTGATTTTCGTATGACCCGTGGATAAGTCAAGAGTCAGACTTAATGAAGGAACCCAGCTTGGAAGAGACTCAGGGGGAGATGGATCACTTTCCCAGTCTCTTTGACCCCTGTGGAGGGAGCCCAGCTGGGAACTGGCTTGGGGAATGACTTTTTGGGTCAATTTTTTGACCTAAATTTTTCGGCTTATACACGAGTATATATCGTAAGCTGCACTTATGTGCCACTAAATCACTCACAGGTTACCAGCCTATTAGTGTTAGATATGTTTCTCTTCTCAAAACAAAATTCAAGCCAGAGTTCAGGCTACAAACGTCAACACATAGGGAAGCACGATGCTACCCATGTTCCCACTTGAATCCAGTGAGTCTTATTTCCAAAGAGGTGTATGGGTGACCAGGATTGCAACTTGATTTGGCAATGAAATCCCCCAAAGTCACTGGGAGGGACTTCTGTATCTATTGCCTGTTTGTTTGCCACTTAACTTTTTATCCTCCATAGTATCTGGTGCTTCCCTTTGTCCTCATAATATGATCAGATTTGCAGACTTGTTGCATCAGGCTGTACCACCTGGAGCCTTTAGTTGTGCAAATCCTGGGGCTTTCAGACACATAGGCCTAAATCCTATTGTCTGTTTCAGCTAGGCTGATTGAAACCAATGGGATTTTTCTATGTGATGAGTCGCTATTCAACAATTGTCTCAATGGGTCTACTTTAATTGGGACTCCCCAACTAGAGGGTTCAAGCTATAATATAGTTTTGGCAGGCACCACTTTGTAACTTGAATACCTTTGGGTGCCCTCTATATCACTTTGTCCTTGCACACAAAGAAATTGTTGGTATCCATGCAAGCTCATAAAAATATATATAAATGAATTACAATTGACCCTTTGTATCCATGGGTTCCTCCTCCACAGATTCAACCATCCACAGCTTGAAAAATATTTTTAAAATATATAAACTCCAAAAAGCAAACCTTGATTTTGCCATCAGTGGTAAGGGAGGCTAAGAGATGCTACTTTACTACGCCATTATATGTAATGGGACTTGAGCATCCAGGGATTTTGGTATCCACAGGGAATCCTGGATATAAACAAGACGTAACAAAAACGCAAAAATGGGGGTTATATTTCTCTTTTAAGGCAATTTCTTCCGCTGGACCTTTTTTGAATCCAAAAGAGTTACTACTTGATCACTTTTAGTTTTGGAGAAAAGGGAAAGTAAAATGTACAAGTCTAGAAAATGAGGCAGGGAAGCCTTCCTAGAACCTTTGCAGCTGCCAAGCTGTCCATTAAGCACTCTCTCTATACAGTACTGTCATAAAACCAAAACACTCTCCAACAAGCAACGAGTGAGGGTGCATCTACACTATAGAATTAATGCAGATTGATACCAGTTTAACTACCTTGGCTCCATCCTATAAGACTCCTGGGATTTGTGATTTTGTGAGGCACCAACACTCTTTGACAGAGAAAGCTAAAGGCCTTGTAAAAATATACATTCCAGGATTCCATAGGATGAAGCTACATCACTTAAAGTGGTGTCAAATTGCATTTATTTCTACAGTGTAGATTCAGCCTCAGTGAGAAAGTCCCATGAGTTGGAGTCAACTTGGAGAAATGTAACAACATGGTGGTAACAACCACACAATAATCAACTACCACTCCACTTACAGTTTGTTATGTTGTTGTTGTTGTTGTTGTTGTTGTTGTGTGCCTTCAAGTCATTTCCAACTTATGGCGACCCTAAGGCCATTGCCATCCTCTGAGGCTGAGAGATTGTGACAGGCCCAGGGTCACCCAGTGGGTTTTCATGGCCAAGCCAGGATTCGAACCCTGGTTTCCAGAGACATAGTCCAACGCTCAAACCACTACAGCTTATTTACATCCTTGAATGTCATTAATCGGAACAAAAGGTGACAACATGGAGCACTTTCATACTGCACAATGATAGCACTATGGTTCCACTTTAACTTCCATGCTTGCATTGCATGGAATCCTGAGGACTGTAATTTGGTGAGGCAGCAGAGCTTAATGGCCGAGAATGGTAAAGGCTGCATGATTCCATAGGATGTTGCGAAGGCAATTAAAGTGGAATATGTGCTATAATTGTATAGTATGAATGGGCCCAGGGTGCCCACGACTGCTATTGGGAATTTGAGATTTGCATTATGCGATGTTTGTTCAAAAGGCCACTGGGCACAACTGAGGCCAATTAAACAGGAGTGAGCTTCAATTCTCACTCTCTCGCTCTCTTAATCAGAGAAGTTGTTCACAATTCCCCTTTTATTTGCATATAACTATAGGCTGAGCCTCCCTTATCCAGAATTCTGAAATCCAAAATATTCCAAAGACCAAAACTGGCTGAGACGGTGATACCTTGCTTTCTGATGGTTCAATAAATATAAATTTTGTTCCATGCACAACATTATTTCAAATATTTATAAAATTGTTTTTGTTGTGTGGTTTCAAGTCATTTCTGATTTATGGCGACCCAAAAGTAAACCTATCATGGGATTTTCTTGGCAGGTTTCTTCCAAGCGGTTTTCTCATCGCCATCCTCTGAGGCTGAGAAAGTGTGACTTGCCCAAAGCCACCCAGAGGGTTTCTGTGGCCAAGCTGGAATTCGAACCCTGCTCTCCAGAGTCACCGTCCAACACCCAAACCACTACACCACACCTTCAGGCTAAGGTATATATAAAACTTAAATGAATTTTGTGTTTAGACATGGGTGCCATCTCCAAGATATCTCATTATCTATTTATATGACAATATATATCCAAAATCCAAAAATCCCAAAACCCCAAACATCTCTGGCCCCAAACATTTTGGATCAGGGAGACTCAGCCCATGTAACCACAAACTACAGTTCCATTTCATATTACAGATCCTGCAGAATTAATGCAGTTTGCCATCGCTTTAGTTGCCATGGCTCCATCCTATGGAATCCTGGGATGTGTCATCTTTTGTGGCACCAGAGGTCTCTGACAGAACAGATCAAATATCTCCACAAACTACAAATTCCAGACTTCCATAGAACTGAGCCATGGCATTTAAAGCAGTGGAAAACTGCATTAATTCTGCAATGTAGATGCAGCCTTGAGTTCCTCCTCAGCCTTTTAAACATTACATTATGCTGAAGGGAGGGCAGGAGGAAAATCCATTGACTTCTCCAAGAAGAAACTCACTCACACATAACTATAACACAAGGGCAAAGACAGAGAGAAGAGAAAGTTAACAGGAGATCAGCACATTGGTGAGATCTGAGTTCAACTCCCACTCTTTTGCACTCAGACAGAGGTGAGGAGAAACAGAAGCCGACTGCTAATCTTTAAGGAAAAAGAGACAGGAAACCTGCACAGCTCTGCATCAACAGAATTACACCGCCAGATCAATGAAAGTATTGGCACGACACTATTGTTCCTTGGTCAGATCTCATCTGCAGCCTTGCGTCCAGTTCTGGACACCACAATTTAAGGAGGACGTTGACAAACTGAAACATTTCCAGGGGAAGATGATTAAAATGTAGGGGTATAGGGAGGAAGCAGAACAAATGCACTGCCCCTCCACATAAGAATTCTGCCCTCTGTAGCATTATCCGTCAGTCCTCGAATTCCCAGCATTGCAGTATGTGTGTGTTTGTGTACAATGGTCCTTCCACATTCGCTGGGGTTAGGGGTGAAGCATCCCCAAGAATGTGGAAAAATTGCAAATAAAAAAAAAAACATTAAGAGAACTCTGTACTATTTATTATCCAGTGCAATTCTATGGTCAACATCTGTCACAATTTGACCATAGAATCATGTTGGAGGGCCTAAAAATGTCTAGAGAAGTGTTTTCCCTAGGGAAGTCTAGGTTCTACAGCACAACTCTATGGTCAGTTTCCAGCAGAGTTGCACTGGAAGACTTAGAGGTTCCTAGAGAGACCATATTAAGCAAAACTGCAAATAATTAAATCCACAAAAGTCAAAGCCACAAATGTGGAGGGCCGACTGTATTCCAGTTGTGCTTTCCCCCTTTCCACTCTTCCTTTCTAATTTTTTGTTTATTCAAGGACCGCTGTTCTGAGGTTTGAGACAGAATGTCCAAAAAAACTGACGTGTTTTGCAGCCCTATGTGTATGTGTGTGTATATAATAACTTGTAATCCTTTTCCCTGTCCCTTTTCTTTGGATGCCCGAAGCGATTTCTAAATGCTCAATTGAAATTTTCAGTAAATATTTATTTATTTATTTCACTTCTATGCTGCCTTTCTCCCAAAAGGGGACCCAAGGTAGCCCACGAGATTAAAAAACAAAACCATGATTAAAACCTCACAATAAAAATGTAAAAACAGTTTAAAATCATCTAGTTAAAAATAATACAGAATTAATACAAAAACATACAAAAGTTGAAAACGTAACTAATAACACACACCCCATATTTTTTTTAAAAAACCCACTCTGTCCTGATTATATGTTGACTGTTATATGTTATATGTTACTAAAAATTTGGGTGCTGTATGAGAATTTCATGGTGGAATAGAATTCTACTTTTGAGGATGGCAATATTGTCTCTTAAAGTTGCACTCCTGCCAAGATTTAAATGGTCTGGAAACCAAGCCCTCTGGTTTAGGGCACTGTGCATGCTTAGCCTTGGAGAAGAGAAGTTTGAGGGATGATACAATAGCCATTTTTAAATACCCAAAGGGATATCATATAAAAGATGGAGTGAGCTTGTTTACTGCTGCTCCAGACACTAAGGCATGGATGGATTCAAATTACAAGACCGGAGAGCCTGACAAAACATTAGGAAAAACTTCTTCATAATAAGACTTGTCAGAAAGTACAACCGAAGCTGGACTATTTTTTGTTGGAGGTTTGTAGAAGGATAAATGCCTGCCTCTCAGGGAGCTTTAATGGTAGATTCGTGAACTGACAGCAGGTTCAACTAGATGGCCTTTGAGGTCCATTATACATGGTTATAGCAAATTTTCCCCCTGCCCTTTTCTTCTTTTTTTAGAATCACAAGGGCCATCTAGATTGACTCTCTGGACTCTTTCATACAAAGCTAAATTGGAAGTATAATTTAAGGTCAATTCGAATGCAATCATGGGTTTTATGTTATTGCAAATTAACTCTTCACATGCAAATTCGGGCAGGAGGGAAGCCAATTCGAATGCAATCATGGGTTTTACCTTATTGCGAATTAAAGCTTCGCATGCAAATTCGGGCAGGAGGGGGTTAATTTCGGGTAATGGGAAGTAATTCCGAACGGAGCAGGGGTTCATGTAAATTCGCTAAACAAGCGAATTTACATAAATCCGCATTGGCTCCATTTGGAGTTGGGAGAAATTCCTCCCCGTTTGAAAGAGTCCACAGTTATGCAGGAAGACACCATCAAAGTATTCATGAAAGATGGCTATCCAGATTCTGTTTGAAAACCTCCAAAGAATGAGACTTCTCCACCTTTGAACACAGCATATTCCATTGTTGAAAGGTTCTTACTATAAGGAAGTTCTTCCTAAGGTTTAGGTGGAATCTCTTTTCCTGCAGCTTGCATCCGTTTCTCTGTGTCCTGGTCCCTGAAGCAGCAGAAAACAAGCTTGCTCCATCTTCAATATCACACCTCTTCAAATATTTAAACAGGGCTGTCCTGTCACCTCTTAACCTTCTCTTCTCCAGGCTAAACATTGTCAGCTCCCTAAGTTGCTCCACATAAGACATGGTTTCCAGACCTTTCACCATTTTTGTCACTCTCCTCTGGACATTTTCATGTGTGCACTGGATCAACTGTAACCAAGCAGGAGGTTGCTCATTATTTCAAATCCCACAAAGAATTTCATATTAAGAACACAAAATCAATCCTAGAGTGGATTCACAATACACAATAATAGCACTATGGTTCCACATTAACTGTCATGGTTCCATCCAGTGGTGTCACTAAGGAGATTCTTGTATGTCTATTTTTGCCCCATCAAGGCATGGGATGGGCATGGGCTTGAACAGGTGAAAATGGATTTTATCACACACCTTTTTGCCCAACTCAGCAGCATTGCAGACCTGATCCAGACTCCTGGCATACCTTTCCAAGGAAGGGAAAGTATCATAGGTTTGAAAAGTATGCCAGGAGCCCAGATCGGGTACGTGATGCAGCTGAGTTGGGCAAAAAGGTGTGCAATAAGATCCGTTTTACCCATTCAAGCCCGTACGCAGCCCATGCCTGGACCAGGTGAAAATAGACATGTGATAATCTCCTAAGAGAGTGCAGGGAGTGCATACTGCACCAGGTGATACCCAAAAGGAGGATGGTGCCACTACTGCTCCCTAAAGATCTGCCTTTCAGTAGAAACAGGCTGTCGTTTTTTTTTTCCTGTGTCCCTTTAAAACACAGAAGAGATGGTGTGCATGGGTGAGGGTGAGTAGAAGATGAAAGGAGAGCCCCCAGGGTTTCTTTAAAAAATATTTATTTATTTTTTAAATTTTAAACAATTTTTCATTTTTAAAAAATTCCAAAGGAATTGTTAATTCTTTTAATTTTGCTTTAAAAACATCACATTTTACCAAATTTTCATTTTAACCACATGAAACCCAAATGTAAATACATTTAGGCGGTGCATATGATGTTGTGATTTAAAGGTATAATTTAAATTTTGCTAGTTGTTTATGTTGCACCTACAGTTGGCCCTCTGTATCCATGGATTTTTTTATCGACAGGCTCAAGCATCCATGGCTTGAAAATATTTTTTAAAAATGTATAAATTGCAATAAGCAAACCTCGATTTTGCCATTTTATATAAGGGTCACCATTTGATTACTGCATTGTATTTAATAAAATGTGAGTATCCACATATTTTGGTATCCACAAGGGATCTTGAAATCAAACCTGGCGGATACCAAGGGCCCACTATACTAGCAGAAAATATTAGAGACTTGGAACAATTACTAAAGAAATTTTAAAAAGAAAGTGCAAAGGCAAGGTTATTGCCAAACATAAAGAAAACAAAAATAATGACCATAGAGGATCTACTGAAATTAAGCCTAGAAAATGAGAAAATTGAACTAGTAAAAGATTTCCCATGCCTTTGGTCAAAACAGAGACTTCAGCTATGAAATAAAAAGAAAATTAAGAATGGGAAGGGCAACCATGAAAGAATGAGACAAGATCCTACAATGTAAAGATATGCAGCTGAACACTACAGTCAGAATCATTCAAGCCATTGTATTTCCTATTATCATATATGAATGTGAGAGCTGGAGAGTGAAGAAATCAGAGAGGAAGAAAATTAATTCATTTGAGATGTAGTGCTGAAGAACAGTGCTTAGGAAACCACAGACAGCCAAAAAGACAAGCAAATGGGTGCTAGAATAGATCAAGCCCTTTGAAATTCAAACTTGAACTCGAACTGGATTCACCATCCCATTGGCACAGCAGCGACTAGCTGCCATGGCTGCAGCCAGAAACAAGTAACAAATTCACAACCAATTGTTTTATTTTCAAACCCAGGGCCCTTTCATACTACACAGTTACTGCGTTGTTATTTCACTTTAATAGCAATATTTCTCTTCAATTGCCATGGTTCCAGACAATGAAATGCTGGGATTTGCAGTTTACAAAGGGATACTTAGAATTCTCAATCAGAGCACTCTAGTGACTCAGCAAACTACAGTGTTAAGATTCAACAGGATGGAGCCCCAGCAGTTAAAGTGGAATCATAGTGATATAAGTGTGTAGAGTATGACCCCTGTATAGTATGACCACTATTATTAGTGAACCTTATTGGACCCTATTGTAATGAATGACTTGCATCAGAAGTTGACCATTTGGTTCCACTGGAGGACTTTAGAGAGTCCTAGAGTGAGCCCCTTTCTAGGCATTTCTACATCTTCCAGCATGACTCTATGGTCAACGTCCACTGGAAACATACCATAGAATTGCGCTACAGGACCTAGAAAATAACTAGGGGAAAACATATTTTTCCAGACATAGGTAAGTGAAACAGCAGGTATTGATCTCATGGATGCATGGGTCGTACTGTAGTCTGAAAGATGCCTAGAGAGAAAATAAAGCACAGGGAACATCTGTCCCTCCCTACCAGCCTTCCTCAATGTGGTACCCTCTAGATGTTTTAGACAACAGGTCCCATCATTCCTACCCAGCAGGGCCAACAGTCAGGCATAGTGGGATTTGTAGGCCAAAACATCTGAAGGGGGAAGCCTAACAGGTAAAGAATGCTGTTTCAGACAGCGTTCACCTCTGGGTTCAGTTAACCTTAACTAATATGACTAATGCTCAGGGATAATGGGAGTTGTAGCCCAACATCTGGAAGCTATAGACTCCTTGTGCTTGGCAATGGTTAAGAAAACACCTTAGAAAAATCACAGCAGGAACACTTAATTCTTCTATACTAAATTGACCCCAGTAGTTTAAAGAGACTTTCTTCCCATTGTAAGGGAACAGTATGGATGAGAAAACCCAGTTTCAGAGACCTATAAAGGAAATATATAAACATTTTAAAATATATATAAATGTGTGTGTGTGTGATATATATATATATATATATATATCAGATTTCAAGAGTACATGTGTGAATTTGCCAAATGTTAATATATATATATAAACATCTGGCAAATTCACACATGTACTCTTGAAATCTGTTAATTTGTAAGTACCAACATTTTGTTAAGGTTGCCTAGACTGCATCTGTACAGCACACTGAATTCAGTTTGACACCATAGCTCAATGCTGTGGAATTCTGGGACTTGTAGTTTGCTGTGACACCAGAGCACTCTGCCAGAGAAGGCTTAATATCTCACAAAACTATACATCCCAGAAATGTGGGATGGTAATGTCAAAGCCCCTCTGAAGAAATTTGCCACCTAAACCCTGTGATACATTCGCCTTAGAGTTGCCATGACTTGAAAGGAAACAACAACACAACAAACAAACAGAGGCAGATCTGGGCACCATCCACCATGAACTGCTTAAGCTTCATTGAGATAGGGTGATGGGGCATAGCTCACTGGAAGAGAGCGTATTTTGCATGGTAAATATGTTGTTGTTCTTATTATTCACCATAAAAATTTGCTCTCTACCCGTGAGCTGTGCCCCATCACCCTATGTCAATGAAGATTAAGCGGTTCATAGTGGATTGTGCCCACATCTACCTCTGTTTGTATGTTGTGTTGTTTCCCTTCAAGTCATGGCAATCCTAAGGCGAATCTATCAGAGGGTTTTTGTGGCAAATTTCTTCAGAGGGGCTTTGACATTGCCATCCTCTGAGGCTGAGAGAGTGTGACTTGCCCAAGATCACCCAGTCGGTTTTTATCTACCTTTGTCCAGGCCTCAATTATGCCCCAGGGCAGCCTAAGTCCACTCGGAAGACAAGAAGAAGACATGCATTATGTGGGAAGTCCCATTGGGTCTACTATGGTAGCGAAGAAGGTGGTCTCACCTGTAGGAGGACGTGCTCACTCGTGCTGTGACCTCCTCCTTGATCTGCCGGTTGAGGGCATCCACCGCGGCTCTCCCTTTGTTGCTCTCTGGTGGTGCGGAGGACCCCGGCTGTGACTGCTGCTTCTGCTGGGCAACTCCATCCTCAGTGAGATGGCCTCTTTTCTTGACCTTCTTGACTCTGGCTTCTTCAGGCCTGGTTGGCTTGGCCTCAACACCTTTGCCCTGTTCCTCCTGTTCCTGGCCCGCTGGAACCTTCTTCCTCCTCTCTTGGCTTCCGGATCTTTCCTTGGAGAGCTTTTCCAGATCCACAGGAGGGATGGGCATCTGCTTCGGGATCCAGGGATGGTCCCCTCTCTTGGCGATGGGCCAGGGCCGGAAATCCTTCTGGTACTGGCTCTCATTCTCGAAAGGGGTGTCTGATGGTTGGTATTCACTTTTTGGCTTGCAACTGGGTTCGGGCTTCTGCACCTTCCACGCCCTGTAGTCCTGGCGCATCACTGAATCAAGGGTCATGGGCTCCTTTGACTCTGCTTTGTGGGGGGCCCATGATGTTGAAGAGGGCAACCCAGCAGCCAGGACATGGTCCACAGCCCCAGAGGTCGCTCTGGCCACTGCCTCCGAATCACCGCCATGGTGTGCCACAGCAGTGGCAGTGGGCTGGGTCTCGATGGCCGAAGATGGGCGTGGCGGGGGCAACGGCTGAGGGGGCTGTTGCTGAAAGACCACCTGAGTGCCAGGGATTTCGGTGGCTTCGGAGTATTTGGTGAAGACCAAAGGCACGGCGATGTCGGCTTTGTCCAGCTGGTTCCAGAAGCGGGCGATGCAGCATGCCCGGCTGATGCATGGCCAGGCCATTTTGTCAGCCTGGCCTGGCTCTTCTTTTCCCTCCACTTCGGAGTAGCTGCACCCACCGCCCTGCCTTCCCTCCCTCCCTCTGCCAGGCAGACAATGAAGCCACCACCAACTGTCTCTTCTCCAGCAACCAACTCCTTCTCCCTTTTGGCAAACCTTACATTACAGGTGGGCCCAAAACCTCCACTCCAGGAAAAAGGCACCCTGGAGGAAGGAACCCCCCCCAACTCGACCCACGTTCCTGGGTTGTCTGAGGTCCAAGTCCAAATTAAGAATTGAGGTGCCAACCCAAAGCAAAAACCCACACAATTAAAGCAATTATTATCTTCTTTCTTCAAGTCCTTCAGAGGGAAGGAGGCCAAAGAAAATCTGGAGAGTCAACGTTGATTCATTCCACCTCCTGGAAAGGTTCAAGGAAGGAGGAGAAAAAAGGGAAGGAAAGGAAAAGAGGAAGAAGGAAGGGTCTTGTTTAGAAGATTCCCAAACTCACAAGGCTGGGTCCAGGAGGAGGAGAAAGGCTGTTGTTTTGGAGAAGGAGAGAGTGTCTTTGCCCTTCTGGTTTTCTTTTTCCAAATCCTCCCAAGAAGATTGCAAGGTCTGGGGAAGAGGGATTATTCCTGGAGGGTTTCAGCCCCAAAAGAGGTCAGTAGAGGGGTCTTCCTTCCGAATGGCATTGCCTGGAGAAGGAGGAGGAGGAGAAAGGAGATGGGGGAGGCCCCATGGCTGAAGAAGGGGAGATGGGGACAAGGAAGGGGGGAAAGGGGTTCAGTTTGGGAGGAGAAGCTTGGACACCTCCAGAGGAGGGTCCCTGTGCGTTTTTACGCACGGTGGCTGCCTCCTTTGCTGCTTGGCTCCAGGGGGGGTCTCAGAGCCAGAGGAAGATGGATGGGGGTCCCAAGGGTGGGTCAGTGGAGGTCCCAAGCCCTTCCACCCGGTTCATCCAAAAGGAGCAGCAGAGAAGAGGGAGGGAGGCAAGAGGGAGATCAGCAGCATCAGCAGCATCCCTTTGGCGGAGGAAGGATGCAGCTGCTGCGGCAGAGCGCAAGGCAGGCGAGGAGGAGGACCACACCCAGGATGGAGGAGGATGCAGGGATGGAGGAGGCAGAGAAGGAGGGAGGGAGGAGGAAGGGGGGGTGCAGTTGGGCCCTGCCTACTTCACCACGCATGCGCAGGGGGGGCTGGAAGGGGGGAGCCCAAGGCAAGGCTTTTTAACCCTTTATTGCTTGGAGAGGAAGGAGGGAGCATCATAGAATCACAGAGTTGGAAGAGACCACAAGGGCCATCCAGTCCAACCCCCCTGCCATGCAGGAACTCTCCATCAAAGCATCCCTGACAGCAGATGGCCATCCAGCCTCTGCTTAAAGACCTTCAATGAGGAAGACTCCACCACTCTTCAAGAGAGTGTCTTCCAGTGTCCAACAGCTCTTACTGTCAGGAACAAAACTTGTCAAGAAAACCCTGTGGTAGGGTCGCCATAAGTTGGAAACTACTTGAAGGCACACAACAACAACAGCACCTTACTATGGACTTTTCACCTCAATAGGAAACTTGATCCAGCATCCCCTTCTCAGTCCCTGGGGAGAGGCTGGCATTATTATTATTATTACATCTTACATTCCTAATTACATTCCACATCTCAGGAAATAGCCTCAAATCTATGAAAGCTCACACTACCAACTTTTCTTTTTCAGTTAGCCTCAAAGGTGCTACAAGATCCTTTTGCGTATTGATTTTGCAGACTAACATCACTATGTCTTTGAATATCATCATCATCATCATCATTTATATTAAAACCTTCATGTGGACATAAGCCATAGCAGGACTATGCAACTCTCATGGAGAATAGCAACACTTGCCAATAGCTGGGCTTTTGCTGTTGTCGTTGTGTGCCTTCAAGTCATTTCCAACTTTTGATCCTAGCAAGGGGTTTTCTTGGTTGCTCTGGCTGACGACCTTTGCTTGAGCATTGATAGGGGTAGTGTGACCCTGCTGGTGCTCCTGGATCTATCAGCAGCTTTTAACACAATAGATCATTCCATCCTTTTGGGTTGGCTGAGGGAGCTGGGAATTGGAGACACCGCACTGTGGTGGTTCCATTCCTTTCTCTCTGGTAGATCCCAAAGGGTGAGGCTCAGGGACAGTTGCTCGTCTAAAATTGAGCTTAATTGTGGTGTTCCTCAGGGCACCATCCTGTCCCCGATGCTATTTAATATCTATATGAAGCCGCTGGGTGAGATCATTTGGGGGCATGGAGCGCAGTGTCATCGGTACGCTGATGACACTCAGATATATCTCTCCATGACCAGATCATCAGCCCAGACTTCAGATGGCGTCTCTCCTCTTAATGACTGCTTGCAGCGGTAATGGATTGGATGAGGAAAAACAGATTGAAGCTAAATCCAGACAAAACGGAGGTACTAACAGTCAAAGGCCCAAAACCAGGCTTGGGAATACAATCACCAGACCTATATGGAATCGCACTTTCCTCGAAGGACTCTGTTCGCATTCTGGGGGTACTTCTAGACTCGTCGCTTCACATGACTAGTCAGGTGAATGCGACGGTCAGGAGTGCCTGTTACCAGCTTCGGCTGATATGCCAGCTATGCCCTTTCCTGGAGATGAGGGACCTGGAAACTGTGGTACATGCACTGGTAACCTCTCGCTTGCATTACTGCAATGGGCTACTTGGGGCTACCCTTCTGCTTAACCCAGAAACTTCAATTGGTTCAAAATATGACAGCCAGGCTGGTCACTGGAACATCTAGGAGAGACCATATAACTCCAGTGTTGACATCTCTCCACTGGCTGCCGATCAGTTTCTGGGCACAGTACAAGGTGTTGGTTTTAACCTTTAAAGCCCTACATGGCTTGGGTCCATCTTATCTCAGGGACAGCCTCTCCCCATATGATCCCCCCCTCATGCTCCAGTCCTCTGGGAGGAACCTGCTGCAGCCCATGAAGACCAGGCTGTTGCAGACCTCTCAGAGGCCCTTTTCCACCACCACTCCCAGGCTGTGGAATGGTCTGCTGGATGAGATACGTCTTATTATGACTCTTGTTTGCTTTAAGAAAGCAGTAAAGATGTATCTTTTCCAGCAGGCTTCCTGGATAATGCCTAAATTCCCCCCCCCCCCCCCGCTCCAAAGTTTTTGCCCAATTTTTTTGTCTGGAGTTTCCCAGCTCCTCCCCCTGCTGACGTAAAGAGATGCTATCACTCTAGTTGTCCAATGAGAAACTGGTTACCCTGTTTTTAATGTTGTTATTTTGTCTGCTTGTTTCAATTCTGCCTGAATTTAATCCTTTTTTAAGGGGTGGGAGGTTGGGATTGGGTCGCAATAATTTTAACTGTACTTTGTTTTTATATTTTACTGTACCCCACCCCAATTGCTTGTTTAGAGGGGCGGGTTATAAATAAAATTTATTATTATTATTATTATTATTATTAGATAGAATGGACCTACAGTAAGCCATTTGGCGTTGAATGTTAACACGGTGGAACCAAATCAGACCCAAATGCACAACCGAAGGTGCATCCCCATGGTCAATGGCACTGCATATGCAACCTTGGACCTCTGTAACCTTGGGCTGAATGCAAACATTCTTTGGCCTCATTCCCACTTACAAAAAAAAGTGGTTTGCGATCTGAATCGATGGATTGATTCGACCGTGGAGCATGGTTCCTACTACATTTGCCCTGGCTGCATTTTTTCCCTGTAAAATAATCCACCTGTTGTTCACATTCATGAATGAATCAGTTCAAAATGGATCTGCTCTAGCCAGCTGAAGGGCAAATTTAAATCAATTCTGATCCCCATCTGATTCACACTTGTGCAGAATCGATTTATCCAAAAAGACGCGGAAAACATCAGCATCAAAAAGATGGAGGTTAAATGGGTCAGCCCTGGTGGCGCAGTGGTTAAATGCCTGTACTGCAGCTACTCACTCAAAACCAGAAGGTGGCGAGTTCAAGACCAGCAAAGGGCTGAAGCTTGACTCAGGCTTGCATCCTTCCGAGGTCGCTAAAATGAGTACCCAGATTGTTGGGGGCAAATAGCTTACAATTGTAAATGAAGCTGTTTGTTTAACAAATTGTAAGCCGCTCTGATAGTCTTGGCTGAAGAGCGGGGTATAAATAAAACATTATTATTATTATTATGTGGCCTCCCTTGCTGAATTGCTTCAGCAATTCAATTTAATTGGGAACCAGGGTCATTTGACCCAGTTCAAACCAAATTGCGATCCGGTTTAAAAGGCAGTGGGAATGAGCCCTTTATTGCACCAAAATACCTAACTGCTTCGGTGCAGGAATTTAAGCATGCATAAGCCACCAGCAGGCTTCTGACCCCAGTTTGTTGTCCTTCTTTTCCTTAGGTAAAGGTAACAACAACTGCAACACCCCGACCACACTTCTTCAGCACAAATGCTGGACAGCACCCCAGAATCACTGCAGTTCAGGACTTCCCAGCCAGGGATGTTCAGAACTCAGGAATTTGGACAGATCTCTGGGCAACCCATATAGTTGGGGGAAAAGTCAGCTGAAAGAGCACAGAGCCAAAGCAGGAAGGGAAAGAGAAGAATGAATACATCCTTGTCTCCTTTCTTTGATCTGTGATAGCAAAAAGCTTTGCTTATTTTAAATCATCAAAGCCTCCTGCGCTGTGTATTTATGGGAGGGGCTGAATTCTATTCCTGGATGACAGAGTTTAACCTTCGGAAGCTGTTTCCATGGCTGGAGGAGGAAAGAGAGCCAGCAGGACTGCGGTAGCCAGCTCACATGGTAAATACTGTCTAGACTGGATTTTTTTTTGATGTTGTTAAAGAAAAGTCTGGAGTGCTACATTTCAATTTTGCACTCTGGCAGGTGTTACTAACAGGAGTTTTGTAGCATCAGTGAATCAGATTCTGTCAAAGAATCTGGGATTCAATAAGGTCTCAAGTGACATTTTATCCCTGTCTCCATTCTTTGATCTGTCTTACCATTATTATTATTATTATTATTCTGTCTTCCTCCCAGTACAGGGACTCAAGACGGCTTATAAATCATAATCATCATAATCATCATCACTATCATTCTAGGCTAGAATTCACAACCACAGTCTTAAGAGTTATTTGTGATCCAGGGCTGGATCAACCATTAAGCAAAATAAGCTTGTGCTTAGGGCGTCAAAGGAAGGGGCATCACAGAAATGTTCCATTGCTGGATTTACCATGGACTATATGGTGCAAAACTGAAAATGGTGCAGTTGAACAAGGCTCCAAAAATATGTATATACACACACACACATTAATAAAAACAATAAAATAAAAATAATAGAGGTGAATGATATATATTAATCTTGGGGATACAACATGTACTGTCCATTCTCCTCTACGGGTCTGAAACATGGGTCACCTATCGCCAACATCTATGACTCCTCGAACGCCTTCATCAGCGCTGTCTACGCACAATCCTAAACATACACTGGACTGACTATGTGACAAATGTTGCTGTCCTGGAGCAAGCAGAGATCACCAGCATTGAGGCCATGCTATTGAAAATGCAGCTGCGCTGGGCAGGTCACGTTTCTAGGATGGAGGACCACCGCCTCCCCAAAATAGTACTCTACGGTGAACTCGCCACGGGTCAGCGTAAGAAGGGCGCCCCAAAGAAGAGATACAAGGACTCCCTGAAATGACATCTCAAGCTCGGCCAAATTGATCACCAACAATGGTCTGCCCTGGCCTCACATCGGGAGGCATAGAGACGCACTATCCACAATGCTGCAGCCTCGTTCGAGAACTCACGCCGAACGGGTCTCGAAGAGAAACGACAACGCAGAAAGAACCACAACTTGGAAACATCACCCAAGGAGACTTTCTGCTGTGCTTTCTGTAACCAGATTTGTTTATCTTGGATCAGCCTTTTTAGTCATCAATGCACTTGTAGAAAGCGTGGGATGAGTCCTTCCTGAATCTTTGTTAGCAAAGAAAAGCCAGAGGGAGTAGTAGTAATAGTAGAAGTAGTAGTAATAGTAGTAGTTGATTCTGATGATATATATGGGGGCACCAAAATCTTTTAACTGCTTAAGGCCTCTGATGGTCTTAATCAAGCCCTGCCACTATCTCTGCATTTTCAATAATGTATTTGCTACTGCAATCATAAATTCTAGCCACTATAGGTTGAGTCTCCCTTATCCAAATTGCTTGCGACCAGAAGCGTTTTGAATTTTGGATTTCTGTTTTAGATTTTGGAATACCTGTACTTGCATATATGTACATAATGAGATGTCTTGGAGATGGGACCCGAGTCTAAACACAAATTACCTGAAGGTAATTTTATACACCATATTTTTCTAAAGTAATGTTGTGCATGAAACAAAGTTTGCATACATTAAACCATCAGAAAGCAAAGGTGTTACCCATGAGGAAGGTTTTGGTTTTTGGAGTATTTTGGAATTCTGGATAAGAGAGATTCAACCTATATTATTGTTGTTGTTGCTGCTATATTACTACTACTACTACTACTACTACTTATTATTATTATTATTATTAATTTCCTGTATAGTTTGTTTTTCCCCCAAAGCTAGGACGCAAGATGGCTTTACCAATATTAAAACAAATGCAGATAAAAGCACACACAGTAAAAACACTCAAAAGGGTATTGTTTAAAGGCAGTTATACTAGCCATAGAATTAGCACCATTCAA
Organism: Urosaurus nigricauda; assembly: GCA_034509955.1. Taxonomy (NCBI): domain Eukaryota; kingdom Metazoa; phylum Chordata; class Lepidosauria; order Squamata; family Phrynosomatidae; genus Urosaurus; species Urosaurus nigricauda. The sequence continues at coordinate 5,755,244 of JAOEGL010000003.1, forward strand.
AACAAACCAATTATAAAAATAAAAGTCAATAAAAGACACCCCCCTCCCAAAAAAATACAACAGGGCAGAAATGCACCCACCTACAGGAAGAGTTGTTAGGAACCATAAGGAAAAGAAAGGAGAAACATTAAAAATAATAATAATAATAATTATTATTATTATTATTATTATTATTTCTGGCCTGCCCCTCTGAACGAGCAATCAGGGTGGGTTACTATAGTGGTTTCTATACCTATACCTAACATTAGTTTGACCTGATTTTCCTCTTTTTTTTCCTTATAAAAGTTAAAAATCAGGTCAAACTAATGTTAGGTATAGGTATAGAAACCACTATAGTAACCCACCCTGATTGCTCGTTCAGAGGGGTAGGCCAGAAATAATAATAATAATAATAATAATAATATTTATTATTATTATTATTATTATTATTATTGTTTAAAATTAGAATATTAAGAGCAATACTTTAATTGGATTATTATAGTTAGAGGTTTATAGATCCTGTCTGTATTCAAGATTTTTCTTAGTCCATTGAGGAAACTTAAACTACTGATTCAGGAGGCTTCGGTACTTTTTTTTTTTTTAGTAGATAAGAATAATGAGTTTGAAGTCCAGGAAGTCTTTTGTCAAAAATTTATGTCTGTCTGTATTGTATTTACATGACGCTATGTTTAGGTATATGTTAGTACTGTACATGTCTTCTTTATTGGTCTGATTTATTCTTTTATGTCTTTTTATATATGACCTAATAAAATTTATTTTTAAAAAAAATCTCCAAAGAGGGACAACCAACCTTCCTGGATTGTGTACTAGATCCTTCCACCGATATACAATTGGGGGGGGGGTATTGTTGCATTGCTTTACAGTTCCCCTCCTCCTGTGACAGCTAGTGGTTTCCATGTCAGTGGGGCAGTGAATCCACTCCAGGTTTTAACCCTGGATTTAAACAGGCTTTCCAAAGTGCTAACCCTGTTCCTAAAAAGGATCAGCACCATGGGCAGCTCCTTTAAGGCTAGTGAAAACCTGGGATGGACTCCTTGCCCTCTTCCACCCCATTTTTATTCCCTCCTGTGCACTTTTAACCCCTTGCCCCAACACCAAGCAGTGGGCCTGCTGCCTAGAGACTATCACCCAATGGTACCGAAGAGAAGGGTGAACTTTTAGACTTTGTAACATGGAGGGTAATCATCAACTTCTTATCAGATGGCCCCGCTGTCACTTTACTTGGCTTCCCCGCTGTCAGCTTTTGATGGTCCAGGATTCTGCAACATTCATTGATTAAACTGAGCTGGAGTGTGAACTTCACACTTAAACTGAGCAGATAAAAGCTATGGCTGAGACTTTAGGACATTGTGCAACTAATACGCTTGCTTGTTTCTCCATTGTGCCATGGGCAATGCACAGGGCATTGTTTTTGCAATCCTAGATAATCATGGCTACTGCCACACTGCAGAATTAATTCAGTTTGACACTGCTTTAACTGTCATGTCTCCTTCCTATGGAATCCTGGGATTTGTAGGGGGGGGTTGTGTGTGTGTGTGTGGCATCGGAGCTCTCCAACAGAGAAGACTAAATCTCTCACACAACTTCAGATTCCAAAATTTTCATTGCATTGAACCATGGCAGTTAAAGTGGAGTCAAACTGTGTTAATTTTTCAGTGTAAATGCAGCCTGTGGTTTCAAAGAAGTAGCCACGTGGATCTCTTGCAGCATATAAAAGAGGAAGGAGAGAGGGAAAGAACGAATGTGGCAGCACCGTTAAGGCTATTTTGTCGTTGCTTTTTTAGCATGAGTACTCATGAATATAAACCCACTCCTTCAGATGCAGTATAGAATTATATCCAGGCCTCAGGAAATGAAGCATATTTACACAGTTATGAGAGTGGGAATGGGAGTGGGATGGAATGTAATAGGATCCAGAAAGATGAAAATCATTACCCTTGCCCTAAATTTTCCAAGGGCTGCATAAGGTAATACAGGTCTTTCAGATCTTTACAATGGTCAGTTAGTATTGCGGAGTGAAAGTGATAAATCTGCTTACCAATGAAAAATAGTACAACAGAAGCATACATAAATTGTTGCATACCACCCAAAAATGCTGGCTGCACATAGAAAAGTTACACTTGTGGAAATCTACATATCAGAGGTTGCATCTGCACTGCAGAAATAATCCAGGTTGACAACACTTTAACTACCATGGCTCCATCCTAATGGAATCTGGGAATTACAATTTGTTGTGGCACCAGGGCCCTCTGATAGGGAAGGCCAAGTGTCTCGCAAAACTACAATTCCCAGAATTCTAAAGCATTGAACCATGGCATTTAAAGTGGTGTCAAATCAGATGATTTCAGCAGTGGTGACGCAGCCCAAGTGAGTTTATGCTGCATGAAACACCAATAGGATTCTAGCCTAAAAGTTAGTTAGTTAACATTCAGGGATAGATGTGCCTTGTAGCTGCAACAGGGGAACCATGAAGAGTAGTCTGTGGACTGGGACTTCAACCAAGGTAAACCAATTTTTTTCTTCTTAAATTTGGACTGAATTCTCATGTTTTACCACTACATCACCAAAATGTTCCTGATGCAAAAAATGAAGGAGTCCATTATTCTCTGCCTAAAAAAGAGGCCTGTGACCTCACTGGAATGGAGACATATTGGATTGCAAAAGAGGGGTCTCTGTTAAGATGCAAATGGACTTTAAATTTTCTGAACTTGGAAAAGCTCCCTATTGCTGCAAGATATTCCCCCCATCATAACATTTTTACTAAGGACTGAAGCAACATGCAGGCATCTGACTAATATCTCCAGTTGTTGTTTTTTCCCCCTCCTGTTTGGTTTGTAACATCTTGCCTGATGAAGAAGCCCATGAAGGTTTGAAAGCTTGCAACAAGTATATTGTGCATTGTGGTTGGCCAATAAAGTTCTTAGATACGGTCTTGCCGAAGTTTTTAGATACGGTCCTTCAAAAAACATGACTATTTTTGGTGCTGAGCCTATTTGGGGGCATAGGGTTCAGCATGTTGGAGAACACCTTCAAACTTCAGACCAAAACCCAGAGTGGATTTATCATCTTGTTCACTGAGTAGTGGTGCCTTCCTTTCTCCCTGAGAGCTTGCCCCTGTTCTTCCACAGTTTCAGCTCAACAAAGCCACATTGGCAGATCAATGCTTTTGGTGCATGTCTTTCTTAGCCTCGTGCTGTCTGCAAATACAAGAGAACTTATGTACCCTGAGTAACAAAAGCTCTGTTGGTACTTGCTCCTTCTGTATTAAGGAAAAATAGAAACCTTGTCAATGCCTGAGCTATTGTTAAGAGAAGAACAAGCATCTCCATCAACCGACTAGTTGGAAAGATTGCATTTTAAAAAAAAGAAGAAGCAGCAATACTGGGCTGCATCAACAGGAGTATAGTGTCCAGATTAAGGGAAGAAGTACAGTAGTCCCACTCTGTTTTGCTCTGGTCAGATCTTACTTGGAATACTACAATTCAAGAGGGATATTGACAAATGGATCCAGGGAAGGGCAACCAAGATGATCCAAGGTCTGGAGACCAAGCCTTATGAGGAACAACTGAGGGAGCTGGGAAAGTTTAGCAAGGAGAAGAGGTGACAGGGCCACCATCAATAACATCTGGAGGGTCACCATTTTTGTACCTTTATATACAAAGCCCACATCTTGGATTTGGAAGATTCATCTTTGGAAGGTACCGTCCTACTTATTTTGACTTGGTGATAAATTCCATGTAAGTCAGTGGTATCTACTTATGAGTAAACACACTTAGGAGCAGAATAGGTGCCTTCATCTGGAGCTTCAGAACAGTCATTGGCAGGTTTAAGAATCATAGAATCATAGAAGAGACCATGGGGCCATCCAGTCCAAGAGCCTTAGATAGCTCCTGTAGATTTTGGAATAAAATGTGAAGCGGCTGGCATGGCTCCACTGCAGAAGCCAAGGAAGAGGAATAGAATGGCAGCTTCTCACCTGTCACATGGAAAGCTATTTATCAGAGTCACAGAATCACAGAATGGGAAGAATCCACATGGGCCATATAGTCCAACTCCCTTCTGTCATGCAGGAATAAATGAAAGCACTCCTGAAAGATGGCCATCCATCTGCTGTTTAAAGACCTCCAAAAAAGAAGAGTCGCCAACCTCTTGAGGCGGTTGATCTTACAGTAAAGAATTTTTTCCTAATGTTTCAGTGGAATCATTTGTGTGTGTGTGTGTGTGTGTAATTTGAGTTCATTGGTTCTTGTTCTAGTCTCTGGAGCAGCAGAAAAGAAGCTTGCACAATCTTCTGCACTACATCCTTTTAGATATTTAGAGATGGCTATCATGTCTCCTCTCAGTGTCGTCTTCTCCAACTTAAACATACCCAAGCTCCTTCAATCATTCTTGACAAGGCTTGGTTTCCAGATCTATAATCATCTTGGTCACCCTTTTCTGGACATGTTCCACCTTGTCAATATCCTTCTTGAGCTGTGTGCCCAAAACTGGACACATGACTCCAGGGACTGCATGAATTATTTGGCACATTTTCTTGAATCAAAGCATGCCAGTTCCAGAACTTAGAAATGTTCTTTCCCAGACTACATGTCCTAGAATCCCCACCATGGGCATTTGCTCTATTTTTCAGATTCTCCTTTGGGCCTGCTGGCTGAGGGATTCTGGGAGTTGCAGTCCAAAACTAGAAACATTTTCCATGCTAATGCACATCCCTTGGCCAGTCTCACATCACTAAAATGAGTTGGCCTTCTTCCAAGCTCCTTGCCTATTGCTACTCCTTTAATGCTGCGTCAACACTACAGAGGGCAGAGACTTTGCCCCTTTTGACTTTCTCCCCTTGAGAAGTGTCTTCGGCCTTTCGATTTTTCAGCCACAAGACACTCCGGCATCAGGATGAAGATTGAATTTGCTCCCCGGTCGATCCCTTTAGAGAGGAGGCTGCAGACGGCTTCTGTTGCTCAGTGGGTCTTCAGTTTCCTTGCCCTAGGTAATTAATAATTAATAATAATAATAATAATAATAATAGATCTCTTCATTTTTCCTATGACAGTGAGCCATTCCCCCCTCCCTGAGAACTACTGCCTTACAGTGGCAGGTGGCAGGAGACAGGGAGGGGAAAAAGGCTTACAGTGAAACAGGTCTCACAAAGTGGTCTACCTGAGCCTCTTGGTCTGCTTGATAATTGCAAAAAGCTCCACTGGCTGCAAGTCTGTTTCTGGGCACAATTGACCTACAAAATTCTATATAGTTGAGAACCTGGGTATCGGAAGTACTATAATTCAAGAAGTTGTAAAATGAGATTTCATAGGAGATTATCAGACAGGAGGGAAAAAAAGCCAGGAATAAAAGGCATACTCATGACAAAGGCACGCGATCATGCTGAAGATTTTCAGACACATTGCACTTATCCAGAACTTAACCCAAGAAGATCCAGGAATGCTCCAGCAACAAACCATTCACAGGGAAGTCCCAGGAATGGTGTGTTGCTGGAACTTTCCTGGATCTTCATGAGTTAAGTCCTGTCTAAGCACAACATCATCTTAAAATCTTCAGCACGACTGCAGGACTTTGCCAGGAGTATGCCTTTTTCTTCCCCGATCCTCCCCATCTGATAATCCCTAGCCTCGGTCTCCTTCCTCAGATACATGGAGTGAACTGATGCCCATCTGAGGAAGTAGACCAAGTCTTGGAAAGCTCATGCCACAACCTCCTTTGCACGGTCCCAAAGGTGCTGCAAGATCTCCTTGCATACTGATATTCCAGACTGACACAGCTGTCTCTGAATATAATGCCTTATATAAGCCTGCCTATGCTTTCAGATCTTCTGGGCAGGCTTTTCTCTCTTTCTACCCGCACAGGTATATGTGATGGGAACACAGGAGGGGGCCTTCTTGGTGGCTGCTCCCATATTCTGGATGTCTCTTGCCAGTGGGGTTAGACTGTCACTCTCCATACTCTCTCTTTGTGAGCAAGTAAGAGAGACAGTGTGATTGAGGGACGATGACTCTGGAGATAAGAGTTCAATTTGCCCATGAAACCCACTGGATAATCCTGGGCAAGTCATATGCTATCAACCTCAAGGGAAGGCAATGGCAAGCTTCCTCTGAACAAGTCTTGCCAAGAAAACCCTATGATAGGGTTGCCTTTAGGTTGCTATAAGTTGGAAACAACTTAAAGGCATACAACACCAAACAAAAGAGCTTTATGTTTTGGCAAGTTTTTGAGGGCTGACTGCCCAAAGGAAAGAGTCTTTCACAATCACTGTGGTTTATATATGTTGTTCTTTGTAATTGTTTTGCTTTTAACTGCATTTTTATAGTTTATATTTTTAAGCCTTGTATGATGTATATTTTCTTTAAATTTAAAAGACTATCTTGGGTCTTAGGGCAAATCAAGCCTGAACTCTCCCCAGAAGCCAAGATGACTAAACAGAGATTGTTATAGTTTTTTTGTGGGCCTTTTGGGCTATGTGGGCCATGTTCTAGAAGAGTTCCTTTCTGACGTTTTGCCAGACCTGTGGGTGGCATCTTCTTTGAAGATGCTGGTGAAACATCAGGAATAAACTCTTCTAGAACATGGCCACATAGCCCAAAAAATAAAATCCACAAAAAGCAACCATGAGATGGCATTCTCTGAAGATGCCAGCCACAGATGCTGGTGAAATGTCAGAAAGGAACTCTTCTAGAGTATGGCCACATAGCCCGAAAGTCCCACAAAAAACTATGGATGCCGGCCATGAAAGCCTTTGACTCCACAGAGATTGTGGACATATGAGAAAACAGCACTCACTAGGAAAGACAATAATGCTTGGGAAGGTGAAAGGCAGTAGGAAAAGAAGAAGACTGCATTATAGATATATAATCAAGGAAACCATGGCCCTGAGCCTTCAGGACTTAATACTGTTGCTAACAAGGAGACTCATGCATGCTTTTTATGTGTGTATATGTGTGTTTGTGTGCATGCCTTCACACTGCCTATTCAGTTTTGGTGACCCCCATCAATTTCATAGGGTTTTCTTAGGCAAGGAACATTCAGAGGTGGTTTGGCCAATCACTTCCTCTGAAATATAATGTATAGCATTTGGTATTCATTGGTGGTATCCCTCCAACCACTAACCAGGGTTGATCCTGCTTATCTTCCAAGATCAGACAGGATCTGGTGCTTTCAGGACATTTGGGGTCTCTTATTCAAAGAGTCACCATATGGGTAAGTCAAAGTTGATTTGGTGACAATGAACAACAATAAGCCACATTGAATCAGAGACTGGGGGAAAGGTGGGATATTCATCACCATCACCTCTGGGTGCATGCACAACAATGGCATTTCACACCATTTTAACTGCCATGGCTCCGTCCTGCAGAATCCTGGTGTTTTGGTGAGGCACCAGCACTCTTGGGCAGAGAAGGCTAAAGACCTTGTAAAATTACAAATTCCAGGATTACATTGGATGGAGCTATAACATTTAAAGTGGCATCAAACTGCATTATTTCTAAAGTGTAGATGCACGCTAAACCATCATTAGGAGGGCAGGAGTGTAAGTGGTAAATTTTAGTAGGTAGAAGGCAGAGTTATATGTGGTGAACAGATTCTTCTGGGCTACCCAATGCAAGGTTCCTGTGCTTTCCAATAGTTGCATTGGAGAGGGAATTGCTTGCATGACAAACTCTGCTTCTTGTACACAGCTGTGAAAGAAGCTGCAATCCTTTTTGCATCAGGGCTAGTCACACCATATTGCACATGAATTCTGTGCCTGGCTGCTTAGCCAGCCAGCAGCTGAGCAATTTTTGGATCTGGGCCCAGACAGTTTGGACATTTAGAATATTATGCCTTCTTAAGAGGAAGAGCATGTGATGTTGTGGCTCAATCGAGCCAAAGAAGAGAAAACTCAAGGTGATGGTGGTGGGGAATGCTTGCAGTTTCCAAGGTGACAGCGTAGCATTTGGGGAAATGAAATCAGTGTTGTAGCTCAAGGCTGGCAATCTGGCAATTATCTAAGTATAATCTAGTTGTGAGAAACAAAGGAATGGTTGAACAGAAGGGAAAGCAAGCAAGCAAGCCAAAAATAAATAGAGATGATCCAGAGTCTTTTGGCCCAAGCAATCTAATTCCAACAGTGGTCAGCCAGATGTCTCTGGGATGCTGCAAAACATTGGACCTTCTGGCTCCCAGCTCTTTGGCTTCTGTGTTGTAATACTGAGGGTATGCTGCCTCTGAGCATGGAGGTCTTTAAACAGAGGCTGGATGGTTGGGGGTGCTTTGATGGTGAGTTCCTGCATGGCAAGGGGTTGTACTGGATGGTCCTTGTGGTCTCTTCCAACTCAATGATTCTTTGATATAAGTGACACTCCCAATCTTTGCTTGTTGCATCTTTCTGCCCTCAAGGCCCAAGCTGGGCTTTGCAAGCATCCTCTTAGCCAATGTGACTTGTGGACTCAAAGCACCCTTCTGTCTGTCTTTCAGCCGGGGGCTTCTGTGCCAACCATTCTGCCCATTAGCAGACAGGCTCCTTGGCCGCGGCTGTCTGCTGTTGCCATGGCTATGGAGCTGAAGCAAAGGCCTCTGGGCTGCCCAGATGAACAGCAGGAGGGGCGGGGGAGAGAGAGAGATTGTGTGAGCTGTTTCATTTTTCAATAGGCAAATGCTTAGCCATCTTAACACGCAATGCCCTGGCAGCTGTCCTCAGCCAGGCACATGACGTCAGGACTCAGGAGCCTCTTACAATTTCTTTCTAAGAGAGAGGCTGACATTCTCCAGCAGGCTGCTAATGAAAGAGAGGCGACAGTTTGCACTAAAATGGACATCGAGTGCCCCTTTTGTCCAAACAGACAAAGAGAGGTTGTGTGTTGATGCCGATGATGAGGTTGGCAAGGGAAACTGCCGCACATTTGGACTGATCCATCCACACCATAGGTAATCGCTGGCTAAGGATGGAAAGAATATTTAACACTTGCAAATGCTTTCCAAGTGTCTAGAAAGCCTGGCGAGAAGATTCTTGGCCTCAGAAGAATTTTCACCATTCAGGATTTTTTCTGTGCCACATTTGTACACAGTGCAAATGAATAAGCATTTTCTGTGCAGAAAATATTTCTTGGGAGAAATGTTCTTTTCTGTGTAGAAAATGCTGTCTTCTATGGAAAAAATACTGCAATTGGTAAACTTATTCTGTGCAAAAATTTGCATGAGGTCAGTTTGTTGGAACAATGTTCCTTTCAACTGTTTGTAAAATATTTTGAGTGGCTAGAATTGCTGAGTCAGAGCACTTGGCATGATGCAAAAGCTTTCTACAGAGATCTCATCATGCTGTGTAGCACCAAGTGATGACTCTCAACCAACTCTGTACATAAGTGCAAACTGAGAGTCAAGGCACCTGTGGGCTGAAGACGGTGGTTTGGAGAGAGCAGGTTGTCAATGCTTGGATTGTTTGATAATAACAATTATTATTATTATTATTATTATTATTATTATTTTATAACCTGCCCCTCTGAGCGAGCAATCGGGGCGGGGTACAACATTTAAAAACAAGTACAATTAAAATGTTACATCCCAATCCCTCCTCCCACCCCTTAAAATAGGATTAAACTAGCGCAGGGTTAAAACAGCAACAATAAAAACAAAAAAACCCATACAATATATCCAGATCCGAATTTATGGGCAGCCTCAAGTTGATATCTGATGTGGCTGGGGAAGGCTGGATAGATGTCTTGGAGACCAGGGAAGGTTAGCCGCTGTCTGGAAAAGCCTGCCGGAAGAGATGCATCTTGGCGGCTTTTTTGAAGCCATTCAGGGTCGTGATAAGATGCATCTCTTCCGGCAGGTTGTTCTACAGTCTGGGAGCGATGGCGGAGAAGGCCCTCTGAGAGGTCTGCAACAATTTGGTCTTAATGGGTTGTAGGAGATTCCTCCCAGAGGACTGGAGCACGTGAGGGGGCTCATATGGGGAGAGGCAGTCCCTGAGATAGGATGGACCCGAGCCATGTAGGGCTTTAAAGGTCAAAACCAACACCTTATACTGTGCCTGGAAACTAATCGGCAGCCAGTGAAGAGACTTGAGCATGGGTGTTATGTGTTCTCTCCTCAATGTTACCATGATAAGCCTGGCTGCCATGTTTTGGAACAGCTGAAGTTTTCGGGTTAAGCACAAGGGTAGCCCCATGTAGAGAGCATTACAGTAATCCAAACGTGAGGTAACCAAAGCATGTACCACAGTCTCCAAGTCCCTCATATCCAGGAAAGGGCGCAGGTGGCGTATCAGCCGAAGCTGATAACAGGCCGAAGCTGATAACAGATGGAGTAAATTTATGGGAATCTTGAGGAGTGTTTGTACATATTTGTATATACTGCAACTACTGATAAAGAACCTCCAAGGATTTGAAAGATATCAACAAGTGGTCAGTGAACTGTTGTTAACTGCCCTTGAGTCGAGCTTGACTCATGGCGACCCTCTGGATGAGACATCTCCAGGACCCTCTGTCCTCTACTGCGCTGCTTAATTCCTGCAACCCCATCAAACCCATTGTGACCTCCTTACTAGGCCTTCATCTGGCATGTGGTCTTCCTCTCTTTTTACTTCCTTCCATCTTTCCCAGCATTATTGTCTTTTCCAATGAGTCCTTCCTTCTCATGATGTGTCTGAAGTATGACAGCCTCAGTTTGGTCATCTTGGCTTCCAGGGAGATGTCTGGTTTGATCTGCTCTAGGACCCATTTTTTCTTTCTTTTGGCTTTCCATTAGATTCTCAGCACTTTTTTCCAGCACCACATCTCAAATGAATAGATTTTCTTCCTATCATCTTTCTTAACTGTCCTGCTCTCACGTCTGTACCATGGCAATAGGGAATACGATGGCTTGCACGATTCTAACTTTTGTGCTTAATTGTATATCTTTGCATTTTAGAATCTTTTCCATAGCCACCCTCCCCATTCTAAATCTTCTTCTGATTTCCTGACTGCAGTCCCCATTTCTATCAATGTTTGATCCCAGGTATAGGCATTCTTTTACTATTTCCATTTCTTCATTGTCTAGGTTGAACTTGTGAAGGTCCTCGATGGTAATTATTTTTGTTTTCTTTATGTTCAATATTAAGCCTGCCTTTCTACTTTGGTCTTCCTTAGTAGGTGTTCCAGGTCTGGGAGGTTTTCTGCTAGTAGCATGGTGTCATCTGTATATCTTAGATTGTTGCTATCCCTTCCTCCTATTTTCACTCCTCCTTTTTCTGTGTCCAAGCCTGCTTTTCTTATAATATGTTCTGCACACAAGTTGAACAGATAGGGTGAAATGATATGGCTTTGTCTGATCCCTTTGACAATTGGGAACCATTCTGTTTCTCCATGTTCTGTCCTGACAGTAGCCTCTTGTCAGTGCATTGCCAATACTTAAACTGAACTGGTGCTTCCATATTCTGCTATTGTTAGCCACTTCTGAGAGTGATTACTTCAGACAGTGTGCTGTAAGTTGGCATCTCTGGTATTGGACAGAAGATAGCCAACACAATTTGCTCAGAAAACAGCATTTTTATGCAGGAAACAGATTTTTCTGCACAGGTAATATTTTATTATTAAATAATATATATGCAGGAATATTTTTAGTATATATCAACATGCATGCATTTTGCAAATAATAATAATAATAATAATAATAATAATAATATCCCCGCCCCTTTGAGATCAATCGAGGCAGCTTACACGATAAAATGCCATTACATCAATAAACAAACTGCATCCCTCCCCCCCAAAAGATATTAAATAAGTCACAATTTAAAACCAACAATTAAAACTATATCAATACAACAACAATCAGCAGAGCAGGATAGCACAGTATATTCCTGGGAAACCACAGGGAATCCTTAACAAGGGTTCCTGAGGCCAGGATTATTCTTGCAGCTGGAAGAAAATTGCTAAGACGAGTTGTTGCTTCCTTCAGAAAGAAAACTAGTGAAAAGTTTTCCTCCCCATCTCTGAGGCCTGAATGTTGCTGCTGCAAGTGATGGGTGTCTGTGTACTTGTCAATTGGGAAGCAGAAGACCGGTATTTCCACTTTCTTCCTGCAAGCAATTGTCAGTGTGAACATCAGTAGCAGGATCTCTATCACAGTTCCTCCTTTCACCAGAGATTGGTGGAAACATCAGTCTGCTGTATCCCAAACAGGAGGAGAACAGACTCTGTTGCTCACAGCAGCTGCTGCCAGGTAAGTCGGGATAGGAGGACTTTTATGAACCCTTGGTATTCCTTTTACTATTGAACATATAAGGATTGTGAACACAAATCAGTTACAAATGCATAGCTCTTGGCTAAACATTCGCAACAGCGATCATGAATTCTAGCCAGGATCTTCCTTGTGGTGGCCCTTTGGTACTGAACAATGGTTTTGGGGGACTCCCACTTCAGTGGATTGTGAAGGATGAGAAGGATGTTTGAAAAGAGCTATCCAAAGTAGAGTTTAGCAGAACAGATTAGCAAAACTCAGAACAGATTCATTGTCCTAGCACCCAGAAGCTGCCATCCAACATTGAAGGTGTGGTGTTGGAATGAATCTGGCCTTGAATAATTATCTGTCAGTTCGACTGAGAACAAGGTCATGATATCAGCTTAGAAGATGCACTTTGGGATTTGAACAGTCATAAAACAGCATAGCATCAAGCTTGAAGAAACTACAAGTAGATCGATGTTTGAAGAATTTCACATATTTCTGATGGCTCAGTCACCGATGTGGACAAGAAGTGAGGAATGCACAGCCCTTCACATGTTGTGAGGCTGCAGCTCCCATCAGGTCTAACCAGGGTAGCCAGTAGTGAGGGACCATAAGAACTGGAGTGAAGGGTCGCATCTTTCTTGTTCCTGGTGTTGAGAATTATACACACACACACACACACACACACACACACTTGCACCAGAAATACCACCTGATTGAAAAGACTGAGGAATTCTTTGGCCCTATAGATATTTTGCCCTACAAAATGACCTTAAAAGATTAGAGAATTAATAATAATAATAATAATATTTATTTCTATTCCACCTTTTCTGTGTGGGGAATCAAAGCGGATTACAACGTTGGGCTAGAACTAACAACAGGGACAAATCTAAGGGACTACACTTAGGCAGAAAAATAATGAAATTTACAGATATAGGATAGGTGACATCCGGCTTGACAACAACACATGCAAAAGTGATCTAGGAGTCTTGGTTGACCACAAGCTAAATACAAGTAAACAGTGTGATGCAGCGGCTTAAAAAGCCAATACGACCCTAGGCTGCATCAATAGGAGTATAGTGTCTAGATCTAGTGAAGTAATAGTGCCACTCTGTTCTTCTTTGGTCAGGCCTTGCCTGGAATACTGTGTCCAGTTATGGACACCACATTATGAGAAGAATGTTAAGAAGATGGAGTGTGTCCAGAGGAGCGTGACCAAAATGGTGAAGGGTCTGGAAACCATGCCCTATGAGGAAAGACTTAGGGAGCTGGGTCTGTTTAGGCTGGAGAAGAGAAGGTGAAGAGGTGATATGACAGCCCTGTTTAAGTATTTGAAGTGGTGTCCTATTGGGGATGGAGCAAGATTGTTTTTTGCTGCTCCAGAGAACAGGACATAGAGCAATGAATTTGAGCTAAAGGAAAAGAGATTCCATTTAAAGATTAGGAAGAACTCCTTGGTGGTAACAGCTGTTCGACAGGGAAGGTGCTGCATCAGAGAGTGGTGGAGTCTCTTTCTTTGGAGGTTTATAGCTAGAGGCTGGATGGCCATCTGATGGTGTCTTCCTGCATGGCAGGATGGAGTTGGGCTGGAGTCTCTTCCAACTCTATGATTCTATACAATTCCCCATAATCCCCCAACATCGCCCAATGCCAAATGATGCTGATGTGGGTTGTAGGCCAAAGCGGACAGAGCCAATTTTTTTTTCAGACCTGCAGTAATATCACCGTTGCAAGCTGGCTTCTGGATTTACGCTCAAATCTCTCAGTGCTGCTAGAACTGGGACAGCCACTTCTGTGTTGAAGGTAGATGTGACAAGGGAACCATGCTGCTTGCCTCACTTTCTCCAGCATGGTGAGCAGAAAGGAAGGGCCTGGGGTCCGGGAGCCCATTCACACTGTAGAAGTGTAGCACTGTTACTACACTTTTAAATCCATGGTTCCATCCTATGGAATTCTGGAGCATGTAGTCTGGTGAGGCACTAGAGCTTTTTGGCTGAGAATTCAAAATATTCCTTCCTGAGTTGCCAGTCCCATAATTTCATAGGTTGGAATCACAACAGTTAAAGTAGAATAGTAGCACAATAATTCCTTGGTGTGAAAGAGCTCTGGAGATTTGTGATTCCTACATCACTGGGACATTGAATCAATTTCAGATTTGAGGGAGTAGGGTCCAAAAACTTGGCTCTTTTAAAGTTGCAGAGAACTCTATCTCTCCAAATCCCAGGATTTTGTAGGTTGGAGGCATGACTTAAGTGGTATCAGACTTTTATATCCAGATATACTCTCATATATCTTGTATTAAAGACATGGCATCTCCTGAAAGGCTGTTTTTCCTTTCACAGCACCATGCTGCATCGGGATCTTCCTTGGTCTGCTCTTCACTCGCTTCTGGTTGATCAGTGTGCTTTATGGAGCATGGTGGGTCTGTGACTGGGACAGACCAAGCAAAGGTGGGAGGAAGATTCAGCTGATCCGAAACTGGGTTGCCTGGAGATATATGAGAGACTACTTCCCCATCACAGTAAGTGTGGCATCATAGAATCAAAGGGTGAGACCCTACACCAGGATTTTGTTGTTGTTGTGTGCCTTCAAGTTGTTTCTGACTTTAGGATTTCCTGGGGCTAAGAGTTTGTCCAAGACTTGCCCAAGGTCACAGGGAATCTAACCCTGATCTCCAGAGTCATGGTTCAATCACCACACCAGGGAGGGATAACATAAATCTCCATCCATGTTATGCAACTCTAATGTTGGATGGCAACGGTTGCATTCCAGTGCCCACTTGTTGTTAACTGCCTTCAAGCTGACTTTGACTTACAGTGACCCTGTGAATGGTAGACTTCCAAGTCACTCTGTCACCAACAGCCTTGCTCAGGTCTTGCAAACACATAGCCTAGGCTTTCTTGACTGAATTAATCCATATGCAATGTGCTCCTCCTCTTTTCCTGCTGCCTTCCCACTTTGTTGCTGTTGTTAACTTCCGTCAAGCCAATTTCAACTTATGGCGATCCTATGAATGAGAGACCGCCAAGTCATGCTATTATCAACAACTCTGCTCAGGTCTTGCAGACTCAGGGCCATGTCTTCCTTGACTGAGTCTTTCAATCTGGAATTCAATCTCCCTCTTTCCTGCTGCCTTCTACTTTATTATTGTTTTATTTAGGTCTTCTCATGATACGTCCAAAGTACAACAGTCTCAATTTAGTCATCTTGGCTTCTAGGAAGAGTTCAGGCCTGATTTCCTCTGGGATCCTTTTATTTGTCTTTTTAGCAGTCAGCAACATTTTATCTCTAATTTGGAGCATGTCTACATTGACAAGAAAATCAACTTTACCTTTGGATTATGCAAATGTGCAACAACCATGGGCTTATCTACAAAATTCAGTGAAGTGAGTTTGGGAGGGCTTCTGTAAGATCCAGATTTGGCCACAGTTATCCAGTGCATTGTTTGCACTGCTCGCTGTGAAAACTAAGTACAATAAAATCTAAAGTCCACAGAATTGTGATACCTCTATTGGCCAACTAAAAATGCACAAAATACATTATGTATATTTTGCATTTTTGGTTGGCCAGTAAAGGTATCACTGTATTGTGGATGTTGGGTGTTACTGTACTTTGTTGTATGCCAACATGGCTGTCCCTGAATACGTTTTGTGAAAACTAAGTGAGGCCATTTTATTTGGCCCTTGGTCCCAAAACAGATCCTAGCTTCCAGGAGCTATGCTGTGCTCCATTTTCCCAGAAGATGGCGCTTACCAACCACTAAAAAACTGTGTGTCACTGGACTGTCAAAGATGTCCTTTTCCAATGAGGTTCAGAAGGGCTTCAGAATATTGTAGCAAACATATGAAAAGGATGGTGCAGGTTTACCACCTCTCGCTCCCTGAAAACATCCAATTCTGTCTTGTTTCAAAAGCTAAGGAGGCTCTGGTTAATAAATGGATGGGAGACCACGAAGGAATAATATGTGGGATCTCCAGTAAGGACTGGCAAATAATTCTGTCTGAAATCCAGGAGAGCTTTACTGCTGCCAGTCAGTACTGGAGTTGAGGGATAAGTGGTCTGATTCCATATAAATCAACTTTATATGTTCCCTTTACATGTGAAAGGATCTGAGTCATAGTAGATCAGGAGCTGAACAATGAGTCAACAGTGTGATGCAGCATCTAAAAGAACCAATATGATTCGAGGCTGCTTCATTAAGGGTATCATGTTTAGACTAAGGGAAGTAACAGTACTCCTCTATTCTGCTTTGGTCAAGACCTGACCTGGAATACTGTTCAGTTCTGGGCACCACAGTTCAAGAAGGATGTAGACAAGCTGGAGCGTGTCCAGAGGAGGACAACCAAAATGGTGAAGGGTCTGGAAAACATGTCCTTTGAGGAGTGGCTTAGAGAGCTAGGGATGTGTCGCCTGGAGAAGAGAAGGTTAGAGGATGACATGATAGCCAAGCTTAAATATCTGGAAAGATGTCATATTGAAAAAGGAGCAAGCTTGTTTTCTGATGCTCCAGAGACTAGGACACAGGGCAATGGATGCAAGCTACACGAAAAGAGGTTCCACCTAAACATTAGGAGGAACTTCCTGACAGTAAGAGCTGTTTGACAGTGGAAGACTTGGAGAGTGCTAGAGTCTCCTTCTCTGGAGATTTTTAAACAGCTTCTGGATGGCCATTTGTTGGGAGTGATTTGCATGGCACAATGGGGTTGTACTGTATGGCCCCTGGGTCTCTTCCAACTTTATGAGTCTATAATCTTATGATATGTTCCTATGACAGCCAAACTAGAGTTGCACAGAGGTCAGCTTACCCGTCTGATCAGGTGTATATTTTCTTTTTTTTTAAATTTTCTTTTTTTCAAATAAAAAGGAATAACATAAAAAACATTCATATAGTAACTCAAAGTGTATATGTTCAAAATTACATTACACATCTTCCTATCTGTCCATTTATTTGTAATTTCTCTATCTATATAACTTCTTAACGTCTTCCCAGTTGATGAGCCCTTATTTAATAAATCTATCTGGCTTCCCAATTCATACCATAAACTGTATATATTTATATATACATATAAAAGTCTTACCAATTCTAAAACTAATCATTCGAATCTAAACATACTGATACCTTTAAACATCCTCAATACACATATTCAATAATAAAAAAAAGGGAGAGAGATAAAAACATCTTTAGTATTTTTTCACAATTTGACTTCCTGTCACCCTCTTTACTTTCCTTAAATATTCCCACGCCGTTGATTTATTAAAACCGTCTCTGTCTGCAAGCTATTATGATAGGAGACCATTGATTTTCTATTGACTCTACCCCCTTGTTATTCACGAGAGCCGTCAATTTGTCCATTTCAATCATCTCGATAATCTTCGTAAACCAGTCATCTATATTAGGAGCTTGGTTGCTTTTCCAAATTTGTGCTACTGTCAACCTCGCTGCAGTGATCATATATAACAATATGCGCCAATATTTCTTTTCAATATCAGCCGGAATCTTGTTTAGCATATTCAAAAGGTAGATTTCTGGTTTAAATTCCAAATGTATTTGTAAGACAGTGTTTATAAATCTGTGGACTTCTTTCCAAAACTTCTGTATTTTCTCACACTTCCACCAAACATGAATCCATGAGCCTATAGGTGATCAGGTCTATATTTTCAAAGAGAAAGAAATATTAGATGTATGTAGCTATGGAGGCAAAATGAAGGAATTCTACCCTTCCGATGAAGTTTTCTTCCAGTGCCCAATTTTCTAGCATTGCAGAGAGTGAGACGCTGAAAATAATACACATTGTAAACTCTTTTATTTGCTGTGTTTGGATCACCTGGGTCGCTTAGACTTTTTCCCTTTTCTTTGGATACCTATTCTGCATTTCTAAACATTCAACTGATATTTTTAGTTGCTGCAATGCTAGAAATTTGGGCATTGAAGGGAAATTTCACTGGTGGCAAATGCTCTCATCCTCATTCCTTAGCTACATCCCTGACCCACTAACCCCTGCCACTGTGGGGGAATTTGGTTTAAATCAATGGTGGATAGTGGTTTAGATGTCTGCAGGGCAGTGAATCTGGTCTGGGTTTTACTTTGAAATCTGAAGTTTTCAAATCTATTTGCAGGATGCGGTTCAGAACCTGGGACAGCTCCTTAGCAAGTACTTACTAAAAGCTGGAGGAAAGTCACCAAATTCACTGACAAGCAGCCAGATAAATGTCTACTAGATGCATAAGCAATGCCACAATCAATATGCATAATTTGTATATTATGCCCCCCCCCTAAAAGGCTGCCAGGGTTTGGAGAACTGGAATATGGCAATCCCTGTAAGAAGTGGCAGTTTTTCCTTGCCACCCCAGTTTGTATCTGTGTGTACAACCAGGTTTCGTAAGCCCAGGGGGATTAAGCACTCCTCCCGAGAGATTAACTGGGCCTTTCTAATCCTTCCCTAATATCTCAAACGAATGTGTCTCAGGATAAGGAGGTAAAGAAAACTCTCCTGCCCTCTGACCGCTATTCATCTGGGAAGACTCTCTCCAAGACTCAAGAACAAGTGTGTGGCAGCGAGAGCAGGGTTGAAGTTTGTTCTTCTGCAGAGGTGAGGAAGGACCATTTGCACCAAGAGCAAAGCCAAGCCAGTCCTACCATTAGGAACGATGCAGCCCTCCAGATGTTGGTGGACTGCAACTCCCAGCATCCCAGTAAAGATGAGGAATGCTGGGAATTGTAGTCGAGAAACGTCTGGAAGACCAGGTGGTTTCTTCATCCCACATTAGGCAGTCCCAATTAAAGTAGAACCATTGAATCAATGGGATTGACTCAACATTCAACAATTGATTCCATTATTGATTCCACTATGCTGCCAAATTCTTTATTCCAGTTGGTCTCAAAGGTGCGACAAGATCTCTCTACATACAGATTGCCCTATAGTTGGGAGAAATCAATGGGAGTCAAGCTTCTAATATTAGGCATCATGTCACTTATTTATAAAGGGATTATTTTACCATTTTAGTCCCTACTAAAGCAGAGCTAGGCTGCCCTCACACTGCAGAATTAATGCAGTTTGATACCACTTTAACTGTCATGGCTCCATCCTATTGAATCCTGAGATGTGTAGTTTGTTGTGGTACCAGAGCTTTCTGACAGGGAAGGCTAAAATATCTCACAAAACCACAAATCCCAGAATTCCATAGCACTGAGCCATGGCAGTTAGAGTGGTGTCCAACTGCTTCAATTCTGCTGTGGAGATGCAGCAATAGCCTCGCCATTCAGCAATGGATTAACTGGGTCTTCTCAAGTTGGGGCTACCAATAACATTCAGCCTTTGATAGTTGATTTGGAATACTGTGAAAATGCAGCAAATTCTTGGTTATTTATAACTGGATTTTTACAACAGTAACTGTGGACTATGATCAAAACCCAGGTCAAATACAAGCAATCAGATATATTTCCAAGGAACATAATGCACAGATTATAGGATCATTGCTGCTGACACAAGATCTCCTCTCTCCCCCACCACAATTTTTGCAGTCAGCTACTGACTTCTAATTCTTGATGCCACTTGTAAAAACACAGAAACAGCTGCCCAATTTTTTTTTCTGATAGCAAACTTTCTTTTTCCTGATAAGTAGGCATAGAAAGAGGAGTAAAAAAAGGAGGAAAGAATATCAACAACTCTAAGATATGCAGACAACTCCATGCTACTAGCTGAAAACTTCACAGGCTTGGAACATCTTGTGAGATATTTAGCCTAACTCTGGTGCCAGAACAAACTAGTTCCCACAGTTCCATAGCACTGAGCTGTGGCAGTTAAAGTGATGTCAGACTGGATTATTTCTGCAGTGTGGATACAATCCTAGAGTCCTAGCCCAGCACCCAAACCACTATACCATGCTGGCTGCTATGGATCTGTGGACATTGGAGGCAGATCCCACCAATGGGACCCTTCCTGCTCTTTTTGCCACTTCACTGCAAGGTCACTGTGAGGGCCCCATATTCCCATACAGTGGTCCTACCCTGTTTCTCCAAAAATAAGACATCCCCATAAAATAAGACCTAGTAGAGGTTTTGCTGGATTGCTAAATATAAGGCCTCCCCTGAAAGTAAGACCTAGCAAAGTTTTTGTATATAAATATATATACAGTATATAATAAATGTTCATTTTTTTGTTAAACAATAAATGTAAATTCTTCTTCATGGAAAAATAAGACATCCCCTTAAAATAAGACCTAGTGCGTCTTTGGGAGCAAAAATTAATATAAGATACTGTCTTATTTTTGGGAAAACATGGTATATTTCTGCTATGCTGTGATTCTTCTCTATCATCAAAGGTTTGGATTGCGTTGATGCAAAGCCCCCAAGGATCTTTCCCGAGGCAAAGGAATGCTTTGCCAGACATCACAAGAAGGCTGTGAAATGGCTAACTGGCCAAGGTTGTTAATGACTGATCTTGTGACCTGAGGACAAAAACAACTAATTGAAAGATGCCTTTGTGTTGCTTGATGTTGAACTCTTAAAAACATGGATCTCCTCTTCTGAATATAAATTTTGTTCCACTTAAGCTCTCATAGTTGCTAGACGCCGAAGGCTGTGCAAAATTGCTCCAATTATCAAACAGATGGTCATTGTTGTTTTCTTCAGGGGTGATGGTCTCTTGATGCCTCTTTGGTGACTGTGGCTGCAATTATAACCATAAAGGAGTGCTGTTGGCAATATTCTTTACATCTAACTCATAGCTGCTGTGTACACCAAAGTGTGGATAAGGCATCCCTTTTCATTGATGGGGGAAACCTGTCAATATCTTTCAATCACGCACCTACTGTGGAAAATGTTGCAGTTGCAAAACTAGCAGTCATGTATTGTCACATTCCCTCCCCCTTACCTACTGTCTCCCTCCACATTTAATTGGTTGACTGCCGAACCCAAAGGGTACTAAGCAATGGCTCCTTTTCAACCTGGAAAGAAGTGACCAGTGGGGTGCCACAGGGTTCTGTCCTGGGCCCAGTGCTGTTCAACATCTTTATTAATGACTTGGATGACAGAATTGGGGGCACACGTATCAAATTTTCAGATGACACCAAATTAGGGGGAGTAGCTAACACCCCAGAGGACAGGATCAAAATTCAAAATGACCTGGATAAACTGGAAAGCTAGGCCAAAGCTAACAAAATGATATTCAACAGAGAAATGTAAAGTACTGGACTTGGGGGGGGGGGAATGAAATGCATAAATATAGGATGGGGGACATCTGGCTCAACAAGACTGCATGTGAAAGGGATCTAGGTGTCCTAGTAGAAGACAAGTTCAACATGAGTCAACACTGTTATGCCTCAGCTAAAAAGGCCAATGCGATTCTAGGCTGCATCAATAGAAGTAGAGTGTCTAGATTGAGAAAAATAATAGTGCCACTCCATTCTGCTTTGGTTAGGCCTCATCCAGAATACTGTGTCCAGTTCTGGGCACCACAGTTCAAAAAAGATATTGACAAACTGGAGTGTGTCCAAAGAATGGCGACCAAAATGGTGAAGGGTCTAAGAAACCATGCCTTATGAAGAGAGACTTAGGGAGCTGGGTATGTTTAACTTTGAGAAGAGAAGGTTAAGAGGCGATATGATCGCCCTGTTTAAATATTTGAAGGGATGTCATATTGAAGATGGAGCAAGCTTGTTTTCTGCTGCTCCAGAGAAGAGGACCTGGAAGAATGGAATCAAGCTACAGGAAAAGAGATTCCAGATCAACATTAGGAGGAACTTCCTGACAGTAAGGGCTGTTTAACAGTGGAACACACTCCCTCGGAGTGTAGTGGAGTCTCCTTCCTTGGAGGTCTTTAAGCAGAGGCTGGATGGCCATCTGTCGGAGATGCTTTGATTGGGAGTTGCTGCATGGCAGGGGGTTGGACTGGATGGCCTTTGTAGTCTCTTCCAACTCTATGATACTATATTGCTATTCCCAAGCAGTCTGATTTGATTTGCTTGCTTTTTAAAATTTTATTGTATGTAAAACTTAAATAGCATTACTGGTGGAGGGAGGAGGAAGCAGCCAGTAGCTCTCTCTATGTCTGTAACCTATTTCCTGGAGCTTGGCTAACAGACAAAACCAACAGGGATGTTTTGCAGGGTGTTTAGTGGGAGAGATTTAAAAGGAAGACCCAGAGTTCTGTTTCAGTGCCTACTTAAGACTACTAAATATGGACAGTGAGGGAGCTGCTGCAGCCACCTGCAATAGCTGTGGTATGCTTGTGTTCTTGCCATAGAATATGTGTAGCTATACCTGCAACAAGTGCAAGTTGGTTGCCCTGTTGTGTATTTCTGCACAGCAAGGGGTTAGACTGGATGGCCCTGGTAGTCTCTTTCAACCCTATGGTTCTATACCAGAGCTGTAAAATAAATAAATAAATAAATAAATAAATAGTAATAATAAATGAAAGGCATGCTGGGTATCATAGAATCACAGAGTTGGAAGAGACCACAAGGGCCATCCAGTCCAACCCCCTGCCATGCAGGAACTCCCAATCAAAGCATCTCCAACAGATGGCCATCCAGCCTCTGATTAAGGCAAGGAGGCAGGGTTAAGGGGAAGTCAGGAAGCTAATGCAATGGCGGCAGCAGCCCCAGATGTGCAGCAATAGCTACGGTGTTCATAAAAATATTATGTTTGCATTTTCATTGATGTGCATGATTGCAATAAGACCAGGCCCCGTGTGACAACGTCGTTGGTTCAGTCAACACTGTTTACTTGGACATCCAACAGGTTTTGGACAACATAGTCCATCATCAAAAATTCCGAAGCAAACCTAGCAGTTAGGGGACAAGTCCTCTTGGGAATAATGAGCTGCAGAATGAGAAGGAAATGCTCTGTCCTCACAAGGCAGATATGTGAGCAATGGGGTTCACCAGGGATCTATAGCGGATCTGGTCCTTTGAAACATTACAGTGAATGACCTAGAGCCGTAAACACCTTTTTTAAGAGGATGAGAACTAAAATGGATTGGGAAGAGTTTCACTGGGGTCTTGGCAAACTGGGAGAATGGGTATACTGATAGGGCCAGAGCTGGGAATAGTGCAATGTGAAAGGGAATGTGAGGTTGTGGTGGATGTTGTTGTTGTGTGCCTTCTGACCTAAGGAGATCCTATCATGGGGTTTTCTTGGCAAGATTGGTTCAGTGGAGGTTTGCCCTTGCCTTCCTCTGAGGCCGAGAGAGTATATTGTGCCCAAGGCTACCCAGTGGTTTTTCATAGCCAGGCAGGGATTCGAACATTTGGCTCCAGAGTCATAGTCCAACGCTCAGACCACTGCACCATGTTGGATACTTCAGTTAAAATGGCCACCCATTGCAGCTGCTGTAAAGAAGTATAAATATCTGTAATATGATGGTTGAGGCTGTTGAGCTTTCAAAAAGGGCAAGTAAGATTGAATGGCTATCTGTTGGAAGTGCTTAGATTGTGTGCTCCTGCATGGCAGAACAGGGTTGGAGCAGATGGCCCTTGGGGTCCCTTCCAATTCCATGGGCTTTACCACATGCGGACAATTGGAAGTATAAACGGGGGATCATCCCGTAAAAACTGCACCTTCGCAATTAAGATTATCACACGACGTTGTGATTAAACGGCCATTATCCTGGGAATATCCCTTGAAAATCATGCAATTGCAATAAAAGTCTTTCACACGATGCCGTGTGGAAAAGCAGTTAAAGCAGAACAAAAACACCAGGAGGGTTTCACGAACAATTGACAAAAACAATAGGGAGAGAATAGCCAAGTACTGTATCCAAACACTATGTATCCCTAGCTACTATGTACTGTACTAGAAACAATAGGGATACTATAAAGACTTCATCTATCGAAATATATTAACATGTATTTACACCAACATCTTGTGAATAGACAGTGGAGATTATCTGTTAACCATACACATAACTACAAATCAGATTATTCATACAAAGCCCATATATATTCCAGCTGTAAAAGAAAACATATAGCAACAGCTAAAGGTAGAAAGAATCCTCTTCTTAATTAGTACAGACAGTTCTGTAGAGTCTTTGTCATGAAGTGATTATTTCTATGACAAATTGCTAATCAGTGACAGTCAGTAAGAGGAAATAATTCAGATAAGCAAGGTAGTAAAGATAGCAAGACGGCTATCTTCGGAGTTGTACAGCCATTTCGACATCAAAGTCTTCTTCAAAAATAAACATCTCAGCTCCGAATTCAAAGTTTTAAAGAATAGTTTCCAACTTGCTTTCCCATTTTTCTAAATACACAAAATTAAACATATTAAATCCATCTTATCCTTCTAAAAAGAAAAAAAAAATTCCATTTACCCTTTCGGATGTAACAAGCTTATCTCTCTCTTGAGACGTGCCTTTTTACATATAGCAAAATCAGCTTGTAGTATCTGTTGGCGATATTATACATTCTGTTACTAATGATGTTTAGGCAACTCTTTCATGTTACAACTTCTCTTACAGAGACATACAGCTTTACTTTACATCTATACTAAATCTGAGTACTTAAGGAACATAGTGTTTAGAAGCTTGGCTCTTCTCTCCCCCTATTCTTTTTGACAAAGCAATTAAAGTGCCATCAACCCGCGAATAACTAGGCAATAAACGGCAACAAATCATTTACTGGATTTTCCCTTGAATGATTTGTTGCTGTTTATTGCTTGGTTATTCTCTGTTTATTCCCAGGATAATGATTCTTTTGTGTGAAAATGTTAATCGTGTTTTAATCATGATTGTGCAATTTTCTTGGGATAATCCCCATTTAAATTCCAATTTCCCCCCATGTGATAAACTCCCATGTTAACAGGCAATGACGTGCCTATTTGGTTGTGCCTTGGGCAGCACCTAGACTTGGCCAAAATGGACTCAGTTTCATTAATGACTGAGCCTATGTTTTTAAAAAAATCTTTAACAATTTTGTTTTCATATCTTTATCATAAAGGTACACATATACATATTGAAATAGCACTATCTAAAATACTTCTAGATAGCAGGAGTGCAGGACGTAGATAAGAAACACCTGATACCTAGGGTTAGGCTGTCAAGCTGTTAAAGATTGTAGAAAATGTGGGTAAGGGAAAATTATTGTATTACATCCTTTTTAACATAAAGAAAAAAGAGCATTGAGTAGGTTAGAATAGAGTGGGAACAAACTGGAAAGTCATTGGCAGTTTCAATGCCGTCCTTGTTAATATCTTGAAATTCAAAGCCATGTTAGTCTGGATCAATATGCAAAAGGATTATGCAGCAGCTTTGAGACTAGCGATGCATCTACATTGTAGAAATAATACAGTTTGACACCACTTGAAGTGCTGTAGCTCCAGCCTATGGAATCTAGGGGTTTGTGGCTTTACAAGATCTTTAGCCTTCTCTACTGAAGAATGCTTCAAAAAACTACAAATATCCCAGGATTCTGTGGGATGGAGCCATAACAGTTAAAATGGTGTCAAATTGCATTATTTCTACAGTGTAAATGCACCCTATATGTTTTAAACTGTTTTTTTTAATGCCATTGGTAGTTTAATTCCATTTTAATGTTGGGTTTTTAGTAAAGTTCAGTCTCCCTTATTCGAAAGGCTTAGGACCCCAAGTGCTTTGGATTTTGAAGGGTTTTTTTTGGGGGGGGGGAGTTTGAAATATTTGCATATATATCATGAGGATGGGACCCAAGTCTAAACATGAAATGCATTTATATTTCATAGATACCTTATACACATAGCCTGATGGTAATCTTATATACAATATTTTTTAATATTTTTGTGCATGAAACAGTTTTTGTTTAGCACACACACTCAATCAGTTTATCTATACTGAACCATGAGAAAACAAAGGTGTCACTATCTCAGTCGCCCATGTGGATAGTTTTGGAATATTTCAGATTTTTAAATTCTGGATAAAGGAGACCCCCACCTGTACGTTTAAATATATTGAAATTATTTTCATCTGTAAGCTGTCTTGAGTTCCAGTTTTGGGGGAAAAATGTGGGCATAAATGGATATGAGGTGGTAAGTATGTTAGTGATGACAGTGAAGCAGAGTAGGGAAGCTCATAGTCTGCAGAAAAAGACATACACAAACAAAATGGATTAATGTTGTGTTTGAAGCTTGTACCTTTTCTGCCCTTTTGCCTTCTTCAAAGAACAAACTCTATGACAGGGATTAAGTGAGATGGCCTTACGTAACAAGTGGGAGTTTGGGGGGCAAGTAAGGTAACACACTCGCACTCTTCCTAGGAGGAGATGGCTGGTGCCATGTCAACAACCACAACTGAGTGACAGATGGGACATTGCTGGTGAAGAAAGGTAAACAGAAAGGGCTAATTGTTGAAAAGAAACATCCACTCTTTAATAGTTGTATGGACAGTTTCTGTTCATGCCACAGTTCTGGGTATGATGGTTACCTAGAGATTGTTTTTCGTAGGGTTTTTGGGCTATGTGGCCATGTTCTAGAAGAGTTTATTCCTGACATTTCCCCAGCATCTGTGGCTGGCATCTTCAGAGAATGCCGGCATGGAAGAGAGTTGGAGATACTGTCCAACTCTCTTCCATGGCAGCATTGTCTGAAGATGCCAGCCACAAATGCTGGCAAACTGTCAGGAAAAAAATCTTCTAGAACATGGCCACATAGCCCCAAAACCCCACAAAAAACTATGGATGCCAGCCATGAAAGCCTTTGACTACATGTTACCCAGAGAGATGCTCATCTTCTTCAGTGTTATTCCAGGTGCTTTGGTGCTGTATCCATGCTGCAGAAATAATCCAGATTGACACCACTTTAACTGCCATGGCTCAGTGCTATGGAATTCTGGGAATTGTAGTTTGTTGTGGCACCAGAGCTCTCTGATAGAGAAGGCTAAATGTCTCACAAAACTAAAGTTCCCAGAATTTCATAGCATTGAGCCATGTTATTTAAAGCGGTGGCAACCTGGATTATTATTTCTGCAGGGCGGACACATCCCTACTTTAGCAAGTATCTCTTTACCTCCAGTGAACACTGTCTAGATGCTATTTAAGGCACGGATGGGAAAGTGTGGCCTTTGGATCACATAATGGCCACAAAGACATTTTTGTGGCCCTCAAGGACCCTGCCCCCCTGAAAAAGATCTTGCTACTCAAAATGCCAAAAATGGCTAGTGGTTTTCTGAACTCTGGGTGTACATATGAATTACCATTGCCTTTGGAGAGATCATGTGTTCTTATCTTTTTTTAGAGATGACAAGTCCATGGCAGCATGTGGAGATGTGTGTAAAGCTATCTACACATTGGTCCAGGAGATGTGGATCAAGTCTGTTAATTTAAGAATCAATAAAAATCCATTTTCTCTTCTTCTTTTCTTCTTTTTCTTTTTGGTCCAGGAGATGTGGATCAAGTCTGTTAATTTAGGAAGCAATAAAGATCAGTTTTCTCAGGCATCCTTCTCCAGGTCGCTTTATCATCTCTACCCTTTTCCATCTGTCTCTTGGCTCACCACTGTTCATCTGATATTCCTTTGCCACTTCTAGGGTAGCCTTCAGCAACTAACCGTATTTATTTATTTATAATATTTATTTATATCCCACCCTTCTCCCAAGGTTGGGACTCAGGGCAGCTCACAACATTAAAAAAACACCATACAGTTAAAAACACCATACAGTTAAAAACAGAATTAAATTACTACAATAATTAAAACAAATTTAATGCAATCTTTGATAGTCCTCAGGAACTCCCTTCAGTCCCTCAGTTTTTATTCCCTCTCCCAATTTGGTTGACAATTTTCACCTGAAAACCACAGAAAGCTTCCCCTGGTTCACAAAATGCAAGAAACCACCCCACCCCACCTACACACAACCTCTCCAGACCCTTTTCCACCCCACAAATGCCTCTGGTTTTATTGCAGTCCCTCCCAAAATGGATTTTAGAACTTCTGACAGCCATTTTGAGAGAGACTGCAGAGGAAAAGGAGCATATTGGGGCTTGCTGGGAGGGGATGCAACCTGCAAGGAGGAATCTGGGGTAGGGAATTTGCTATTGGTCTTATGAAGTTGCCCACCCTTGCTGTACTAGGATGTTTCCCTGTCCAAACATCCGAAAGCATATCTCCAGTGCCACTGATACACAGCAGCTGATGGTATCAGTGGGGTGGTCAAGATGCAGTTCTGCATCTTGGATCTCTGTTCCATACTTCGGACTGAAAAACAGAATAAATTCGCTGCCGCCCGCTAACATAGAATCCAATAGCCACCAGAGCGATAAGGCCACAGCCAGAGATGTCTCCTTGTGCAGTCATTTGAAAACCCGAGAGCGTTTCTCATCTGATCATGCTTCAGTTGGAACAACTCGGGGTGAAACCAAAAACAAACAGCTCTGTGGAAAATTTGCCATGGCATCCCTGTGTGAATATCCTATAAAAACATCATCAATTAGATACAGAAGGAACCTTAGAGGACATGACAAATGGATCCTCTCCAATAAAGATCAGAAAGCTCACGATGCAGGCGGCGGTAAATTAATTTCTAGGGAAAAAAAGAGATTCTTTGAAACAAGATGAGAGGAAGGGTTGTTAGGTTATCCAAGGCATTCACATCCCATGTTATATAGACCAGGGGTGGGCAAAATATGGGCTATGGGCCTCGTGCAGCCCCCCAGTGCCATTTTTGTGGCCCTCAGGTCTCCAAGGACTCAAAATTATATTTTTGCCCCCAAATATCTCCTGAGGAATCTAGAGGGGAGAGGCATTTCCACCATGCTTTTTGTCTCCCTAAGACTCCTAGATCCCTTTTACAGGGCCATTAATCATGACACATTATACATCAACCATGGTTGCATAGAATATGCCAGTCAAATCTTTAGAA
The DNA here is from genome assembly GCA_034509955.1 of Urosaurus nigricauda. Classification (NCBI taxonomy): domain Eukaryota; kingdom Metazoa; phylum Chordata; class Lepidosauria; order Squamata; family Phrynosomatidae; genus Urosaurus; species Urosaurus nigricauda. The sequence continues at coordinate 5,784,253 of JAOEGL010000003.1, forward strand.
AACCCACTCTAAGAAATGGGGATAGACACACATGTGCCTTTCAAAACAATCCTCTTGTTCTTAAATTCTTCTCCTCTCGGCCTTGAAGACTGGAAAAGAAGGGACAAACCATCAGATCTGGCAACCCTAAAAGGACATCAATTCCAGCTACAATTCTGGGACAGTTTTCAGTCCCTACAAAATGATCTTGTGCATCCTGGAGGCCATAAAGTGCTGAAACCACACTGCTAATGTGTGGTTTTCTTTTGGTTTGGATCATTTGGGGCATGCACACCCACACAGAGAGAGACACAAACCCCTAGAAGATGGCATGGGGGAAAATTAAAAGGCAAGGTTTCAGGAGTTTTGAAGGCTGCAAAAATGAGAATATGGCCAAATACAAAAACATCAGCATCAGCTTCATGTGAATGAAGACAATCCATCCTTAAACTTGAGATCCAGGCAACCTTGTACATAGCCTCCATTATAAGGCCAGCCCTCTCTTGTGGTTTGAGTGTTGGACTATGACTCTGGAGACCAGGGTTCAATTCTCAGCTTCGGCCATGAAACCCATTGGGCAAGTCACATTCTCTCAGCCTTAGGGGAAGGCAACGGCAAACCTTCTCTGAACAAATCCTGCTGAGAAAACCCCATAAGTTGGAAACGACTTGAAGTCACAAAACAACAACAACAATCTGTCTTTTTCTGGTCGGTGTAGATTTTCCATCTGTTCCTGATTGCCGTGTGTTGACTGTACTCATCTGCCCACTCAAGCACCCTTTCCTAATGAATTAGAGCTGAGAACAAGCTGTCTCTTTCTGCTGCTTCAGTGCATCAAGGAACCTAAATCTGCTGATCACCTCTGTTCTCCAACGGATAGGAAAGCCATAGTTTCCACTGTGAGCCATCCATCATGGTCCCCTATTAAGTAAACTTGCCCATCTGATCCAAGGGCAGAGACCGTATTGTGCTTCAAATGCAGCTGGACAGCAACTCTCATCCTCCCTCACTGCTGGGGATAAGCATCCAGAGCCATAGCCCTTCAATGCAGGAATGGTCATTGAAATTGCTAGAAATGGCTGCATTAGATAAACTGACATGTCTCATGACATATGGAAACTTAGGAAAATTTGTAAATAGCTGGGAAATGGTCATGAAATATTTGAATAACAAGTGGGGAGAAATGTCAATTATTGGTTTTCAGGATTTAGTAAGAGAAACTATTACATATATATATTAGGAATTTGGATCGATCTAACTATGTAAGATAGAATCAAAAAGCATTCGTATTTAAGTAAGAAACAGTACAAATAAAATTTATAAATACCAAACAAAGATAGCTAAGGAAGAAGAGAAGGAAAGATATTAGATGAAGAAAATGAAAGAAACTCTTATCATGTTTTTTGTTTGGTTTGTTCTGTTTTATTTTATTTATGTTATCTTTTATCTTATAATACAGTGTGCCTGCATAATATGCGCATCTTTTTATGTTTGGGATTTCAGCGACAATGACTTTCCGATATCACATTATTTGTGCAATTGTGTGTGATAATCATTTGTGCAATTACTTACCATTTCCGCTTTATTTGCGAGATGCTTTAAATATGCTTTAATGTCTCCTTAGTGCCAAAATTAGCTCCAGTGTGATAAACTCCTAACTGAAAGAAAGAAGTTGGTAGCACGCCCTTTTCTAGACTTGGTCTACTTCCTGAGATGCATGGAGTGAACCATTCACTTGTCCAGGAAGGACCTTTATAAACAGACTGTATGAATAGTCATAGAAATGCAAAACTTGTGGGTATGGTGATGAGGAGACAAGTTCAATTGCATTGACGGTTGCTGAGGGATGAAGGTGAGAAGAAAGATATTGTCTAGGGTCAGGGTGGATGGATTGCCATACGAACAGCAGAAGGAGTTTTGGAATGTGGCGTGTGCAAGCTGGGAACCAGAAGGTGATACGATAAATTGGCCAAGAGCATCTTCATGAGTCTGGTGTGTTAACCCATGTTATAATATGTGTAGCATGTAGTTATGTGTAGTGTGTACCACTGCTGGGGATTGGGTTAGGGCTGATGGGAGCTGTAGTCCAATAATACTGACAGGGCCACAGGTTTCCAAGTCCTGAGCTAAACCTTTCCTCTCATACATACATGTTCACTTGCAGACCTTCACAAAGTGAAGTGGTTTTTGGGAGGGACTGCAGCTCCCAGAACTCCAATCCACATGGTCTTGCTGGCTGGTGGAATCTAGGAGGTATAGTCCCTTCCCCCCCAATCCAGTTATCCCAACCTTTACTCAGTAAATGGGGAAGACAATATTTTAGATCTGCTTTGGTTCAACTTCATGCATTCATGTACCACTCCCATGGCTCCAAAAGATCTGGAGAAAACAAACTTTGACAAGGTGCCCCATGATATTCTTGCAAACAAGGTAGTAAAAGGCAGGCTAGACAACACTATGTCCATTGTTTTCCTGAGGAAGATGGTCATAAAAGCATGCCTTTTGTCAAATGGGTTTTTCCAGTGCAACTAAAGGCACGCTTTCATGACTGTCTCCCTCCAGAAGGAGAACAGAAGTGCTGCAACAGCATGCATAGAGGCAAGGGGAAAGCTGCTGCTCTCTCGCTCCATTTCAGCTTTCTTTTCTCATGTAATGTGGCTCAAAGAATCCTGGTATCTCACAAAACTACAAAATCCCAGGATTCTGTGGGATGGAGCTCTGGCAGACAGTTCAAGTGGTGTCAAACTGCATTATTTCTACAGTGTAGATGCATCCTTGATGTACCAGCATATAGAGTTGTCAAATCTTAGAGCCTGGCCTTGGGTCTCCAGTTTTCATGGGTCATCTCCAGGCAGGAGTCAAGGGTGCAAACTCTCCAGTTTTGTGGGGCTCTGCTCTAAGCAAGAGGAAAGGCCTGGAAGCAGACCTTCTGCTCAGATTGTAGAGAAGCAGCTTGCTTCAATTTGCAAGGCTTAACTGATTTATTGCCACTACTCACAAGGAATCTCCAGGGGGTCTGTGTGTTTACTAAGCTCCCTCCTTACCGTTTGTTGTAGCATCTGGTCAGCGTCTACTTTCTTGCTAGAAGCAAGAGAATTAGTTTAAATGTTCTTTAAGTCTCCCAAAGAAAGTGAAAAGAAATCACCCCTTCATTTCACCTTGATCTGGGAACAGCCCTTTTAACCAAGATTTCTATCTTAATTTCAAAAAACGTTGTCCCTCTGTTTGTGTGGACTTTGAATCCACATCCCTCACTTTCTATTGAGGGGCATATTGGCGGATTTCCATTTTCAGGGGGGGGGGGGTGTCGGTATGGATTCCCCGCAAAAACAGAGGGGCAACTGTAGGAAAATATGTTCTGTGCATGCATGTTTCCATGAGATACTATGAAAAATGTGGTTGGTGGTATGGTACTTAATGTGAAGAGACAGAGTGACACGGTGGTTTGAGACTATGACTTTGGAGATCAGGGTTCAAAATCCACTCAGACATAAAACCCACTGGGTGATCTTGGGCAAGTCACATGCTCTCAGCCTCAAAGGAAGGTGATGTCAAACCTACACTGAACAAATCTTGTCAAGAAAACCCCATGATAGGTATGTCTCAGGGTTGCATAAGCTGGAAAAGACTTGAAGGCACACAACACACACACACTTAATGTGTAGGCCTCAGTGACATCCCCAGAGGCCATCCTTTGGTCTCACATTTTGGCACAAAACCTCAGGGTCCAGGACAATCTTGAACTAACAACCCTGCCCCACAACCAGCAGTACACCTGAAAAAGAAAAGGATCCAGTAACACAATTGCTGTGTGAATCAGCCATACTTTCTACAGCCTTCTTCAGAAAAGCTTCAGGTGAGTAGGCTCCATTTTCCAACACAGCCTGAAAGAAGATGATCTTTGGTCTTACAGTTGGTGAAAACGGTGGATTTGGATCCCACCAAGAACTACATCTTTGGTTTCCACCCCCACGGAGTCCTGGTGGCTGGTGCTTTCATCAATTTCTGCACAGAAGCAACAGGGTTTTCCAGGCTCTTTCCAGGCCTGAACCCTCATCTGATGCTGCTGGATCTCTGGTTCAGAGCCCCATTCTTTCGTGACTATGTAATGAGTGGAGGTAAGGCACGACACAATCAAAGAGTTGCAAGGGACCCCAAGGGCTACACCAAATTACAAACCCCAGAATTCCACAGCATTGAACCATGGAAGTTAAAGTGATGTCAAACTGCTTTATTTCTGCAATGTGGCAGCAGAAGCCCAAGTCTAATAAATGAGGACTACCTTTTAACTCTTTGGTCAGTCCTCACCTGGAATACTGTGTGCATCTCTGGACACCACAACTCAAGGAAAATGCAGACTAGCTAGAGCATATCCAGAGGAGGGCAACCAAAATGCTGAAGGGTCTGGAGACCACCAAGCCCTATGAGGAGTGATTTAGGAAGTTGAGTAGGTTTAGCCAGGGGAAGAGAAGGTTAAGAGGTGACATTGTAGTCCTGTTTAAATATTTGAAGGGATGTCATATTGAGGATAGAGCAAGCTTGTTTTCTGCTGCTCCAGGGAACAGAACTTGGATCAATGGATTCAAACTGCAGGAAAAGAGATTCCAGCTCAACATTAGGAGGAATTTCCTAACAGTAAGAGCTGTTTAACAGTGGAAAAAACTACCTTGGAAAGAGTGGTGGAGTCTCCTTCCTTGGAGGGTTTCATAGAATCATAGAATCATAGAATCATAGAGTTGGAAGAGACCACAAGGGCCATCCAATCCAACCCCCTGCCATGCAGGAACTCCCAATCATAGCATCCCCGACAGATGCTGAACGGCCATTTGTTTGGAGTGCTTGGATTGTGTGTTCATTGCATGGCGGAAGGGGTTTGACTGGATGACACTTGGAATCTCTTCCAACTCTATGATTCTATGATTTTAACTCAACACTCTTGCCCTGAGATTCCTCACATTCCTTGTGAGCACTGGATAAGAGTATTCAGGCACTGAAACTATGCTATGCTATGGTTCTTTTATTTTGCATTTGTACATTAGATTTTTCCCCCCGATATGCCTGAAACACTTAGCTCTTCTCTCCTTGAAACAGTAAACTGTTGCTCTTTGTAACTGCAGCTCCCAAATATTTAATCCTCTTTCTCTCTACTTTAAAACCTGAAAGAGCAGTTAATTCTTTTTGCTCTACTGAAGACATATTTTAGCCAACAATTTTGTTTTGTCACAGTTCACTTTAAACCTGGGACATGCCCCAAACGTCTTCATCCTTTTTCCTAGAGGAACCTTCATGTCTCCTGCATTTCTTAAACCAGGTTTAGTTGCCTCAGAGAAGGAGTCTGCTAACTACATCCTAAGCAAGCCAGGAGGCGGGAACGTGCTCACCATTGCCGTGGGAGGTGCACGAGAAGCCCTGGATGCAAGGCCTGGTGCTTTCACATTGCTGCTGGCCAACCGGAAGGGCTTTGTTCGGCTAGCCATGCAGCATGGGTGAGTAGGGTTTCCAAGTAGATTTCAGGACCAAGAGCTGGGATCTAGAGCTGAAGTAACAGAGGATCAGGCCCCACCTGGAATACTGCGTCCATTCTGGGCACCACCATTCAAAAAAGATGTGGAGAAACTGGAGCGAGTCCAAAGGAGGGCAACTAAGATGGTGAAGGGTCTGGAAACCATGCCCTATGAGGAGCTGGGTATGTTTAGCCTGGAGAAGAGAAGGTTAAGAGGTGATATGAGAGCCCTGTTCAAATATTTGAAGGGATGTCATATTGAGGAGGCAAGCTTGTTTTCTGCTGCTCCAGAGACTAGGACCTGAAACAATGAATGCATGCTACAGGAAAAGAGATTCCACCTAGACAGCAGGAGGAACTTCCTGACAGTAAGGGCGGTTTGACAGTGGAACACACTTCCTTGGGGTGTGATGGAGGTCTTTAAGCAGAGGCTGGATGGCCATCTGTCAGGGATGCTTTGATGGGGAGTTCCTGCATGGCAGGGGGTTGGACTAGATGGCCCTTGTGGTCTCTTCCAACTCTATGATTCTATGATCTTCCCCCCCTGGCAACATGGCAAGTTAAAAAAAACCAAACCAATTATTTTGACACAACTCATATCTCTTCAACACTGCTCAATTATATCACTTTAATACCACTTGAACTGCCATGGCTGCATCTTGTGAAATCCTGGGATCTGTAGTTTTGTGGATTAAATCTCTAGAAATGTTTCTAGTGCCTCACCAAGCTGCACATGCCAGTGGCACCTGCTGATAGTGCTTTGGACTGTTGATCCCAGAATCTCCCAAAGTGTCTGGGCATTGTAAGAGCTGTGGTCCAAAGAAATAACTTTTCTAAGGCACCTGCATCTGCAGAAATAATTCACTTTGACACTACTTTAATTGTCATGGCTCCATCCTGGGTTTTGTAGTTTGCTGACAGAGATGGCTAAATATCTCACAAAACTACAAATACCAGAATTTCATAGCACTGAGTCATGGCAGTTAAAGCGGTGTCGAACTGCATTAATTCTGCAGTGTAGATGCAGCCCATGTTAGGTTTTTCAGGCATCATAGCCTGTGGGATTTATAACAATATATTGTAATTCTTTCTTTTTCTTTTCTTTTCTTTCCTTCCTTCCTTCCTCTTGCTCCAGTGTCCCACTTGTCCCAGTCTTTTCCTTTGGCGAGAATGAGTTGTTCGATCAAGTGGAGAACCCTCCTGGCTCCTGGCTGAGATGTACACAAGAATTCTTGCAACGGTTTATGGGGATCTCCCTTCCACTCTTCCATGCCAGAGGAATCTTTCAGTATAGTTTTGGGTTGCTTCCATATCGGAAGCCGATCTTCACTGTGGGTAAGCCTTCTCTTATCAACTGGTGTCTGGGAGCGGATCTCTCCTTATAGGATTTTCAAAACAAAATGAACGCATCAAGATTCAGAACAAAATGTATGGAGTGCAAGCAAAGGGTCCGAGACCAGGATATCAGCACATGTCTGTGCCACTTTAACTTCCTAGAGGAAGGAAAGCATTACTGGTTTGCTCCAAGTGCCTGAAGCATCTATACTGTGGAAATATTGCAGTTTGACACCACTTTAACTGCCATAGAAAATGCCATACAATTTCTATATTGTAGAAGTGCAACACACTTTTTAACACCGCTTTAAATGCTGTAACTCTGTCCTGCAGAATTTTTGTATTTGTAGTTTTGTGAGACTCCAGCATATTTTGCAAAACTACACATCTCAGGATTTCATAGGATGGAGCTACAGAACTTAAGGTGGTGTCAAAGACGGTATTATTTCTACAATATAGATTATGATGATGATGATTGATGATGATGATGATGATGACTATTATTTCATACCCATGGATCGAGGCAAGGAACAACAATTAACAGGCACACCACATCAGTTAAAACACATCAGGTAAAATACACATCAATTTTAAAGGACATATAAACAATTTCAAAAGGACAAGATATACACATATTAATGCAATCCATATTTAAAATTCATCATTTAACATTCAGAATTTACAGTGTAGATGAACTTATTATGTCTGAGTCGCAGTGTCCTGTCCTCATTTAAATCATTGCTAGTTATAAGCTAGCTTTATTCAGATCCAAATCATCAAGACTCTATCAAATGGGTGTTAACGTTGAATTCAAATGACTCTTGTGATAAAAGTAAGACAAAAGCAGCATTTTCCAAAATCAAAATAAAGAGAAGGAATGAGATTCTACTGCCATTTTTGACTAGTGAGAAGAATGATGGTGAAATACATTGGGATATAAGCCAGCGTGACATAGTGGTTTGGGACCAGGGTTCAATTCCCTGCTTGTCCATGAAACCCACTGGGTGATCTTGGACAAGTCACACACTCTCAGCCTCAGGGGAAGGCAATGGCAAATGTCCTGTGAACAAATCTTGCCAAGAAAACCCCATGATAGGTTCATCTTAGGGTGGTCACAAGTCGCAAACAATTTGAAGGCACACAACAACAACAACAACAACATTATCTCTTAATAAGGAAATAATGTATTGATTTAAATGCCACCAATTTTCCCATATAATCAGAGCTCCCATTTTCACATTGAATACCATCACCATTCCAAAAGAATCAGGGCTCCTATTTTTTGTGTGGAATACCATCAAGCTCCTCCAACAATAAGGGCACCTGGCTCTAAGCTGAGTGTCACCAACTTTTCCAAATAATCAGAGTCCCTGTTTATTGTGTATTCCATGCATCTTCTCAGACAATCAGGGTTCCTGGTTGTATGCTGAATGCACCAACCTTCCCAAACTATTAGGAACTATTCTGTTTCTATGCAGAATAATGCAAACCCTCCTAAGCATGGTCCTTGCTTCTATGCTGACTATCCCAAGCCTTCCCAAACAATCAGGGTTTCTGTTTCTGTGGAGTTTCTCACACTGGGGCTGATTTTGACATTTAAGAGAGTTTAAAGCACAGTTAAAGCATCCCACGAATGAAGTGGAAATGGTGAGTAATTGGCCGAATGATTACTACACGCAATTGAACAAATAAAGTGATATCGGAAATGCATTGTCACTGAAATCGTGAAAGTAAAATAATGTGTTTAATGCTTCTTTGTGACCACTTTAATGGCAGGTTTTGTGCACCGTTGTGTGAAATCATTACGCATAATTATGCAATTTTTCTGGGATGTTTACGGGATAAACTCCCGATCTTCTTCATGTGATAAACTTCTGTGCTGAATAACATAAACCTTCCTAATATGGACCCTTCTTTCTATACTGAATATTCCCAACCTTTCCAAACAATCAGGGCTTCTGTTCTATGAATAACATAAACCATCTAATTAGGTCCCTTGTTTCTATGCTGAATATTCACAGCCTTCCCAAACAATCAGGGATGCTATTCTTTAAAAATGTAGAAGCAGATCTGGTTTTACAAGCAGAAAGTCTTCTGTCTCTTTTGGTATGTCCACGACTGGGTTCACTGTGATCAACAAGTTATAATCAGACCCAGTCAGGATCAACTAAAGCCAGTCCTTCTCAACAGGTTAATTTAAAAAGGCAGGTTCCTACAGGTAAGGCTACCCTCTCTGATGGGATTTGACAGGCGGCGATTACCTATAATTGTTTTACAGCTTGTTTGGATCCTCACTGTGGTCTTACTCACTTTTCCCAACCCCTATAGCAGAGGACATTTAATGGGATAGACCAAGGTAGGACTCAAAGGACGGCAGCCCATTGTTGTCTGGCAAACACAATTAATGTAAAGCTTCAGCGAGAATGCATAAAACCCCAAGACCTTAGTGCTGATTCAAAAAAGAATTCCCCCATAGCTGAATTTTTCTCCTTTGAAACAGATATGAAAATCCAAAACTGATATGGTGCGTCGGATGCCACCATGAATCAATACAAAATAACAATAATAATATGATCGAGAACCTCAGAGTCATAGAATCAAAGAATCTTAAGCTGCATCTACACTGTAGAATTAATGCAGCTTGACACCACTTTAACTGACATTGCTCAATGCTATGGAATTCTGGGATCAGGCCCATAGCTAGGCTGGGGAAACCGGGGAACTGCCCCAGGGCCCACAGCCAAAGGAGGCCCCAAAGGAGCCACTAAACGCAGCTCCTTTGTCCACTGCAACAGAGGCACCATAAGCGCATGAGCCACGTTGTCGACATGCGCCCCGTGTAAACGGCAATGCGCCAAGATGGCACCCGTGGTGAGCAGTAGGACTCAGGACATTAGGGCCCCAAATGTACTTTCTGCCCCAGGTCCCCTAAAGGCCTAGCTACGGGCCTGCCTGGGATCTGTAGTTTTGATTTTGACTTCTCTAGCAGAATGCTCTGCAGCCACAACAAATTACAAATCCCAGGATTCCCATAGGATGGAGCCATGGCAGTTAAAGCAGCATCATACCCCATTAATTCTGCACAAACACCACCTAGTCCAACCACAAGCACCTCCTAGTCCAACCCCCTGCCCTGCAAGAATACACAATCATTCCAATTAGTTTTGTGGCTTTGTTGTGTTTCTAGGAAAGCCTTCTCCAGCTGGGCACCCACAACAAATGTCATAAAATATGTCGGAAATGCCTTCCATGCCCCCCCCCCCCCACTGTGGGCCTTTGGAAAATTTTGGAGCATAAAAATTATTTTTGAAGAATTTTGCAAAAATGGTTTTTGAACCCCTGGGTGGTAATGTCTCTCTCGCCCTCTAGAATGCATTTGGACACATGCTAGAGAAAAACAAAATTGAGGGAAAAATACATATTTTACTCCTGGGGTGGCATAGGCATATGCAGAACTTTGCCCACCCTTGATTTAAACTCTGCAAGCGCAGTTAAGGATCTCACCAATGTTTTCTTTTTGCATATCTCCTCTCCCTCTCTACCTTATTCCCACCAGTTGGCAAGCCCATTCAGGTCGAGAAGAAGCCCAACCCCAGCCAAGAAGAAGTGGATGAGTTACACCAGTTATACATGGAGGAGCTGAGTAAGCTCTTTGAAGACCACAAACTGAAGTACAATGTTCCAGAGGACAAGCATCTTACTTTCGTATGATGTCAGAAAGTCACGTTGCACACTGACTCCCTCATTTACACTGGGTTGGATCCCAAGAAAGTAGGAAAGAAATCACTAGCACAGTTCTGCTGACAGTCACACAAGAGCTTACGCAATGCTAAAATATGTATATCTTTCAGCCGCTCTTGTGCATCCAGATGAACAAGATGGTTTGCAAGCAAGGAGCATCTTTGGTTTGGTTTGCTCCCTGATTGTTTTCGCATGAGGTGTAGATGTCCAATGGCTTTTGCATAAATAGAAAGACATCTTTGGATCCAACCTATCGGGTGTTGGCCCCTGTTTGAATATTTGGAGCTCTATTATAGGCAATGCCAATTTTTTCAGGAGAATGAGGGCTTGCACAGTGTACAGATGGGAATGAGAATTGAGAGAGTTTTCTATAAGGATGTAGGGGAAGGAGATGGGAAATACAAAACTTAACAACACAACATTGAATCTGGCAAATCTTTTCCATGACCCAAGCTGCCTATCTTTATAGATCTTCCTTGTTTTCAGATTTAGTGCTCATAAATGTTTTCAGAACATCCAAAATTTACAAAGATACTTTCATTGGCCAACCAAAATACACAAGATATGTGATGCAAGCTTTTGATGCTCCACTGGCTTCTTCCATCAGGCAAAGGTGTTAAAAATCATACAGGAGAAAGAAGGAAAGAAAATGACAATGGCTGCATCTGCACTACAGAAATAATCCGACACCACACAACAAACTACACATCCCAGGATTCCATAGTATTGAGCCATGGCAGTTAAAGTGGTGACAAACTGGATTATTTCTGCAGTGCAAATGCAGTCCATGTTGGAGTCATAGACCTACATTTTATCAAGATGTTGTTATAGTTGTTCTGGATGGTTTCTTTCTGTGTTGCGAATGGACTTTCAATTTCATTTCCTAGACTTTATGATGCTTTGTCTCCCAGTACTGCATGGCCAGAAAGCGGAGTGGCCTCTGCCTACATGGATATCCCTTTGTGCCATCTTAACTGAGAACAACTATAACAATGTCTTGACAAAAATGTAAGTCTGTGACTCCAAAATTGTCATCCCCACCTTTTTTTATCTATTTCATTTTTAACAGCTTTGTCTGATAAAGAAAGTGGAACTTCAAAAGCTTGCATCATGTATTTTGTGCATTTTGGTTGGCCAATGTAGGTATCACTGTTTTGTGGATTTTGGATGTTATTTTCCTTTACTGTATGGCCAAAACAGTTTCCCATGGATATGATTTTTGGAACTATAGAGTTTACCTCTGTTTTTGCCGAGTGTAACAAAAGGAAGGACTACACAAACTATACCCTTCTATACCCTTCATTGAGCCTCTTTGTTGTTTTTAATAAAATCATTGCAAAACAAGCATGGTATCGCCACTCTCTTTAACTGCCTCAAGGGATACTGGAGTTTATCACACAGAGGGCAAATGGGTAAAATCCTGTGCAGAAATGGGATTTTAAAATCTGGGTGTTGTTTGTTAGATGCATTGGTGTGAAAGAGAAATAATGTAAAAATAATCCAAACAGAAAGCTCCTTTGTACTTTCGGAACTTAGCGAAAGTAAAAAGGAGCTGTTTTTGACAACTTTGCATTCAGGTTATTTTTGCATTATTTTTCTTTCATGCCAACGTCTTCTGAAAAACATCTCACAAATGCATTTTTTTTCCAACTTTCTTTTTGGGTTACCCCGAACATTGTCTGAAAAACAACCTACAAATGAGGGTTGTTTTCAGTTTAAATTTCGTTTCTGCACTGGATAAACTCTATTGTTCAACTAGAATTCAATCTAAGCTCCAACAGCCCTAAGAAAGAAGACTGCTTCCTATGTGCCACAGCAAATGCCAACATCAAGTAAATCACTTGAAATGATGGTTGTATTGGACATCTTCACCTACACAGAAGATTGCATTCAAGGCAGCAATGATATTTTCAGGGATGAGATTCTCATGAACCTCCCAGAAAATTAACATCACCAAGGACAAGAATCACAACGAAAGCATGCCAGATTTATTTGTTTGTTTGTTTTGGCAGGGGGAAACATTTTTTCTGAAAACATGACAGGATTAAATTTTGTTTTAAAAGTTTGTTAGATTTAACCTGCTGGGAGGTTACAGAGAAAAGTGTGTTGAAGGCAAAACATTTTAAATATTTCCAAGCTGGGGATGCTTGAACCTGTGAATTTCTATGTACATTTCTGTAGATTTCTATGAATAGTTTACGTTTATTGTCAATAGATTAATTCTACTTTGTACTTTTACTGCTTTTACGGTTTTACTGTTCACCTTTGTATATTTCAGCTATACTGCAGAGCCAGTGTAATGTTGTTTTTTGTTTGTTTGTTTTTTTGTATTTATACCCCGCTCTTCAGCCAAGACTATCAGAGCGGCTTACAATTTGTTAAACAAACAGCTTCATTTACTATTGTAAGCTATTTGCCCCCAACAATCTGGGTACTCATTTTAGCGACCTCGGAAGGATGCAAGCCTGAGTCAAGCTTCAGCCCTTTGCTGGTCTTGAACTCGCCACCTTCTGGTTTTGAGTGAGTGGCTGCAGTACAGGCATTTAACCACTGCGCCACCAGCAGCTTGAACTAGACTATGGTTCAAATTTCCTTTATAGGCAGGTAGATGGGACCAGGGTTCGATTCCTTGTTCAGCCCTGAAATCCACTGGTTGACCTTGGAGAACTCACACTCTCTCAGCTTCAGAGGAATGAAAAGGCAAACCCACTCTGAACAAATCTTGCCACGAAAATCCTCTGATAGGTTTGCCTTAGGGTTGCCATAAGTCAGAAATTACTTGAAGGCACACAGCAGTACAATAAGCTATACTGTGCTTATTTGAAATTGCAGTCCATCTAATAATAATAATAATAATAATCTTTATTTCTAGCCCGCTCCTCTGTGAGTACAATCGGAGCGGGGTACAACAAGATTAAAACATACAAATTAAAACACTTCATTGACCCATTCCCAGCCACCCACCCCTTAAAAATAAATTAAATTAGCAATAATTTAAAATCAACAACATTAAAAACATGATTCATCCTCCATAGTTCTTACATTGAGGAAAAGATAACACCAGGCAAGGGGTCAATTTATAGGTCCCATTCGGAGCTGGGATCTAAGAGGTGTCAGGGAAGGCCTGCCGGAAGAGATGCGTCTTCAGAGCTTTTTTAAAGCAATCAAGAGATGTTATAAGGCGCATCTCATCCGGCAGACCATTCCAAAGTCTGGGAGCGGTCGCGGAAAAAGTCCTCTGGGAGGTCTGCGACAGCCTAGTTTTCACCGGCTGTAGCAGGTTCCTCCCAGAGGATCGGAGTGTGCGGGGGGGTTCATACGGGGAGAGGCGGTCCCTGAGATAAGGTGGACCCAAGCCATGTAGGGCTTTAAAGGTTAAAACCAACACCTTGTACTGCGCCCGGAAACTAATTGGCAGCCAGTGGAGAGCCTTGAGCACCGGTGTTATGTGCTCTCTCCTTGATGTTCCAGTTACAAGCCTGGCTGCCATATTTTGGACCAGTTGAAGTTTCCGGGTTAAGCACAAGGGTAGCCCCATGTAGAGCGCATTACAGAAATCCAGGCGTGAGGTTACCAGAGCATGTACCACAGTTTCCAGGTCCCTCATGTCCAGGAAAGGGCGCAGCTGGCGTATCAGCCGAAGCTGATAACAGGCACTCCTGACCGTCGCATTCACCTGACAGGTCATGTGGAGCGACGAATCTAGGAGTACCCCCAGACTGCGAACACAGTCCTTAGAGGAGAGTGTGACTCCATCCAGGACTGGAGACTGTATTCCCAAGCCTGGTTTTGGGCCTGTGACTGTTAGTACCTCCGTTTTGTCTGGATTCAGTTTCAATTTGTTTTCCCTCATCCAATCCATTACCGCCGCAAGACAGTCATTAAGAGGAGAGACGCCATCTGAAGTCTGTGCTGACGATCTGGACATGGAGAGGTATATCTGAGTGTCATCAGCGTACTGAAGACACTGTCCCAATTTTAGGGAAAGACAGTTTATAAATAAAGATAATGGATGGACTCTTGTTGGAGACTTACATCTTTGTATGAGGATTTGCATCTGCAGGAATAATGGCCCTCCTGGATTTCCTAGGGTTTTCTTAGGTAAGGAGTACCGGTACTCAGAGGTAATTTTTCCACTTATTTCCTTTGAAATATAGCCTATAGTACCTGATATGCATTCATGGTCTCCCATCCAAGTACTAACAAGAGCTGATCCTGCTTAGCCTCCAAGATCAGAGGGGATGTGGTGCCTTTAGCAGAGAGGGTTAGGGTTATTTATTTAGGTGAGTTGCTTTCTGAGGAGCCTGGTTTGGGTGGAAAAGTCAGAGAAAAATGCATGTAATAATGGCCAGTTGAACATGGAGCATTCTTTGCTGTTGCCAATTAACCACCGCCTCCCAGTGTGAAATTCTGGAGCAAATGCAAGATTTCCTGCTAAAAATAAGCATATAAGGAATTATAATGGAAACAGAGCCAGCCCTGTAGGTCCCACCAGATGTCTGTCTGAGTGGAGAAAGCCAAAGAAGACAGTCCAGAGCATGTGTTGCAAACATTGTGGCACACTCTTTGAATAATCTTAGCTGTAATCCTGTCGAAGAATGGAGTACCATTCCCTGGGCATCACTTCTTGCTTGGAATCTATTAATAGCTTCCCGGCTGGAGCTTTAGATTAAATAAGACTTGGAGATGCTCAACACTGCAAGAATGCTGAATGTGTGGCCAGAAGGAGGGCAGGGAGACAAGAAAAACAAGCATTATTGGCTTCTCTTGACACTCTTTTTAGCCTTTTTGTCACATCTTTGGATAGCCAATGGTATCTGGTGGCTCCCTTGCCCATAAGGTGATAAGATTGCTCTGGCTTGTTGCATGAACTTTTTTTAAAAAATTACTTTTATTAGTTAAAATCCATAAATTTATACAAATAATAATCCCCTTATAAACATATAACACATAACATACTTACACAACAATAACATACTTATGTACTTACATACTTACATAACAATACATATACAGGCAAACATATTACAGACAAACAAGTACAAACACACACCCTATATATATATATCTTCTTTAATGTTGTCTATAACTTAGTTCTTCCAGGTTACGTTCACCTTACAATCCAATTAATTATCTTTATCTTTCTCACTGTAATTTCCTATGAGGTCAACTATATCTTTTCCATTTTTCTACTTCATATACTTGTATGAACTTTAAATGAACTATTCAAGACCCTCATGCATATCGACCAAAACCAGCAAACAACATGACAGGTCTTTTAAAGGGGATTTCTGAGAGCCAGGAGCCAAAATCTTTTTCATGAATGCTGTATCAGTTCCAAAATGTTCCGGATAAGAAGCACGCAAGGACAGTTCCTTGGGAAGCGATCCAGCCTGCAATGAGTGCTCTTCTTCGAAACCTATGGATCAGTCTGAATGAAATGTAGCCTGTGCGGTGCCATGGTCAGAGTACTGGACTGAGACTTCAGAGATCCAGGTTCGAGTCTCCACTAATTCACTGGGCCACTAACCCACTGGGCCACAACAGGATTATGTCAGGTACTGAGATTTCATGACTTTATGGAGAGTGAACCAAGGCAAGGAGGTGTTGTTTACCCTAAGGTCTAGCCTTGTCTCTGTACTTGATCTACTTTACAGGTTTTTTTATATGAAAGTATAGAGAAGATTCATGTGCACCTCTGCTTCTCAAAATAGTAGGACATGGACTGGTGGCAATCCATGCTCGTCCTTCACTAGTGAGTTTCTCCCCATGGATTGAGGCAGAGAATAACAAGAATTAACAAACATCAGTTAAAACACACATCAATTTAAAAGGACAAGCAAGATGTACTAAAGATAATCCACATTTAAAATTCACAATTTAAAACCATCTAGATAAGCATGCTAAAAGAGACTGGTCATCTTTTATCTTTTAAATTCAGATACCACATTCAGCTGTCATATCATTTCTGGCAGGTCTAGGGGTGGCTAAAGAAAAGGTCTTCTGGCTGACAGTTGCCAGCTTAGTCCTGGCAGACTGGAGTAAATGTCTACCAGAGGACCTGAGTGTATGGGGCGGATTGCACAGAAGAAGACAATCCTGTAGGTAACCTGGACCCACACCATGTAGGGTTTTAAATGTAATATCCAACATGTGAAGTCAAAGGCTTTCATGGCCAGCATCCATAGTTTTTTGTGGGTTTTTAGGGCTATGTGGCCATGTTCTAGAAGGGTTTACCCCGTATATACTCGACTATAAGTCGACCTCATGTAAAGTCGAGAGCAAGTTTTGTGGCCAGAAATATGGATTTTGATATGACCCATGGATAAGCCCAGGGTAAAACTTAGGGGCATGTAACAAAGGATGTAAAGGATAATGCAAAGGAAAATTATTCCAACGAACTTTGAAAATCCAGGCAAACATAACTGTTTGTGTTCATCCTGACAAGCTACCAAATGATACAACCACACTTCTCTGGTACTAAGCCAATTTGTAAAGATGGATGAGAGAATAGAGGGGATGGATCCATGCTTCTTTTTGGTGCTCACAGGATGGACAAAGCTCTTGCCTTTATATATGAATTAAGGTACAGTACTTACATTGACCCATGGATAAGTCAACCTAGGTTTTTGGGGTCAATTTTTTGACTAAAATTTCTAGACTTATACATTATATACAGTATTCCTGATGTTTTGCCAGCATCTGAGGCTGGCATCTTCAGAGAATGCATTGCCCAGAAACCAATTGGCAGCCAGTGGAGTGATTTTAATATTGGTTTGATATGATCACTCTTGGATCATATAGACTCAATGGCTTATGCAGGGTCCTTCCCACTTTATGATTCTCTGATTCTATGAAATGTTAGAGGGTATGAAATCTCAGTGCCAGAAATAATCCTGACCCGCCAACCCTATTCTGTGGTATGCTGCCAAGATGCACTGCTTCATAGTGGTTCAGTTCACTTGAACCCACATCTCCAGTGGTCCATGCTGGCTGGGGAGGATGGGGTTCCAATCCATTATGTCTGGAGGGTAATAGATCCGAGTGTGCTATTCAAATAACAATTATGGGCAACAAGAACATCAGACAAAAGAAACATTAGTGTGTTGCAATTGGCTTGGAACAAATGGCGAAACTTTGTCCACAGAACTGAACTCTGTCAGCAGGAATGCCTCTTGATGGCTGTACAAAGCCAGCCCCCATTTCACTCACAAACAGTAGCTACACTAGGGCAGAGGTCATTATTCTTTATCTCTCCCCCCTCCCAAGTATTCAGTCTAAGGTTGCAAAAGTCATGTATTTTTAGATGACCCTTGGACGTGAATTATTTCCCAGTCGTATGAACCACTGAGCCGAGAATTCAGTTATAGGTTCTGGCATGCAGAGGAAAGTCTCTCTAGCACAAGAGGATGGATGTTTTAAAGAAAGCAAATCAAGGCAAGGAGTTGTTACCTGAAGTTCTAGACTACCTCTGCACCCTTTCTCTTTGATATCAGTTTGATATAAAAGGGATGTTTTAGGCAGGTAACCAAAAGGGCACACCAGTGCAGGAAACCTGTCATGCCATAATAGGACTTCCATGGCCATGTTTAGGGATCCTGCTGGCTCAGCATGGGGGAAGCCAGGGCACTTAGCTGGGATAGATCAATTCAGATTGTAAAATCCCTTCACTGATAGAAATGACGGTGGGAGACAGATTTGGGCTTACACATTAACAGAAATCTAAGATTACCTCCCTCTGGGAGTGAGACTCCTTTGTCCAGAGACATTCATAGTGATTGTTCAGTCCTCTATAGATTTCCAGTTCTATTCTTCCATCCTGGGAACTTCACCTTAATCCCAAAACTGCTCCAGGAGCATTTTGTCCTGTAAGTACAGTTGGCCCTTTGTATCCATGGGGGATTCTTTCTGGACACATCCACCCCACATCCACACCCTGAGTATAAGTAAAACCATGGGACCTCAAGTCCTCTTATCCCCAATGGTGCTGAGATGTGCATGCAACACCACTGAGAACAAGGCTTGTTGTCCATGGATGCTCAGATCCACAGATGGCACGCCCACTTATCGTGAAAGCCCAATGTACACCTGCTTAGGCACTACCAATTTGGTTTTGTTTTGAGGTCAGACAGACACTCTGTCGATATCTCACCTCACTCCTCACCAACTGCTGGCCAACTCAGATCCACAGGCAGTGTACTGAGTATGAGAGCAGCTATCTGTTTTGCAAAAAAATGCAAGTGGGACTTGAAGAATCCTATTTGGGGAGAAAGGCAGGGTATAAATCCAATATATAAAATTAAATTAAATTAAATTTTAAAAAGCGTAGGCCAGAATCCAGTCCATAGTTTACACTGACATAACTCTTAGGTCTAATCTGGGTTGGAGAAATAATGATGTTTGACATGGCATTCACTGCCTTTACCCAGTGCTGTGGAATCCTGGGATCTGTAGATGTGTGAGCTCTGTGGCCATAACAAACTATAAAACTCAGGATTCCATTGCATTGTCAAAATGCATTATTCCTGCATTGCATAAACTGTAGCTTACACTGAAGCTGCATGACAATAAAACATATGGCACATGTACCTGTGGTGTGCGCACCACATGGCACTGCAAGCATGCACCACCATTGTTTTCAATGGGGCGCGAGCATATGTGGAATTCCCCTTACATGGGGGGATCCAGAACAGATCCCCCGTGTAAGGAAAGGGCCCCCTCTATTACACTTTTGTCACTCCTTGAGCATTGAAGACAATGTGCAAGGAGTCACCCAGCACAGCAATTCTTTATGCAACATCTTTTGCCCCAGGTGCAATAGAGTAGCTGGAGACTGCCTGGCACAACTCTTTCCTTTAGCCTCTGACTGACCCTCTCTCCGGGGCATTCCACGTATATAGGCTAGTGGAGATTTACAGTTTGCCAGCAGGCCAATAGGATTTGGGCCAGAATTTGAAAAAGAAAATGCCCCCCTAGGGAAAGCCTTCTTAACCTTTACTACAAAGTTCAAGTGGAGGAGAAAGAGAGCGAAGGGGCAGGCTGCCCGATCAACTTGCTGTGTTAGCATTAAATGGTTGCCAGCTTGCCAAAGCTCAATGTGACAATATTCAGTTGCAACACAGCCAGCTGGAGAAATGTGGTGTAAGAGGCTTTCTCGCTCTCCCCAAAGGATAAGTAAGAGCCAGATGGCAGACAAGGGTAGGAGAAGGGAGGGAGCTGTAGCACACGTCTGAGACGGGAGAAGAGGGCACTCATTTATGGCTGTTCCATCATCCTCACCTCTATACGGGCATGATTTTGCTAGCCTTGGAAAAAATTTCTCCACATCCCGCCTGTAAACGTAATTGCCATCAAGTCAGCTTTGACATTCGATGATGAGTCTTGAGACCAGGGTTCGAATCCCTGCTTAGCCATGGAGAGCAGCTGGGAGACTTTGGCCAAGCCACACTCTCTCAACCTCAGTGGAAGGCAAGGACAAACTGGCTCTGAACAACTCTTGCCAAGAAAACCCTGGTGACAGGTTTGCCTTAGGTTTGACTGTAAGTCAGAAATGACTTGAAGGTCCTCATAAACAACAATGAATGAGAGACCTCCAAGTTAGACTCTCATTAATAGAAAGGCAAATATAAAAGTATTAGTAGTAGCAGTAGTAGTAGAAGTATGATATAGAGCTGGGGAAGATGTCATAAGCCAATAGGTGTTAGACCAGTTCAAGTTTGTTATTGTTAAAAAAATTCTTTATTATGCACATATACAGTATATTTGAACATAACAAAATACACAATACAAACACACATAAAAACAGTAACAAACCAACATTAATACACTAACAATTTAAACAATATTCCACCTATATTCTTATCACATTTTTTATTCTCCTACTTTTTAAAAAATTTAAAACACGTATTTGTTTCTGTACTCTTTAAATATCATCTTCAAGAATCTTCATGAATCTTAAAACAGGCTGACTTGTTCTTCTAATTATTTTATTAATGAATTTTAAAACAGGCTGACTTGTTCTTCCAATTATTTTATTAATGAATTTTAAAACAGGCTGACTTGTTCTTCTAATTATTTTATTAATGAATCTTAAAATAGGCTGACTTGTTCTTCTAATTATTTTATTAATTTTAAGCTATATACCCCTTTCTCCTCCTGTCTCCTCCTTATCTTACTTTCTCCACTTTCCACTTTCCCTTCTTTCACTCTTCTATACTTATTTTCCTTTCTCCCTACTTTTCCCCTTCCTATCACTCTATTTCCTTTCATCTGTCTTTCAACTTTCCCTGTCTTTTTCTTCCTTTCCTACCCCATTTTCCTATTTCTTTTTCCCCCTGTTTCCTCTCTTCAGGTTTGTCATATAGGCAATCACACATACCATCCAACCATCCAGATTTGGTACACTCTGATTTTGATCAGTTCCATGTGTCCCAGGGTTCATCTACACTGTAGAAATAATGCAGTTTGATACCACTTTAACTGCCATGGCTCCATCCTACAGAATCCTGGGACTTGTTTGGTGAGGCACCAGTCTGCATAAAGCCCTTGTAAAACTACAAAACTCAGGATTCCAAAGGCTAGAGCTGCAGCACTTAAAGTGGTGTCAAACTGCTTTATTTCTACAGTGTAGATGCCCCCCAAGTTTTCATCCATGAAATGTTGGAGTGTATAGGCACACCCTCTATGGCATGGCGGGGAATTGTGCAACTCTCCATATGTTGTTGGACTGTCCCTCCCAGCAGTCATAGCTAATATAGCTGTGACTAGGAATGCTGGGAGCTGCAGTCTGAGAACATCTTCAGGGTCACATGATTTCCACTCTTGTGTAATAATAATAATAATAATAATAATAATTGTATCCCACCTTTCCCTATAAGCAGGTAACAATAATTAAAAGCAATAAAAATCAAACAGATTGACAACATTTAAAATGTAGCAAAACATGACAATTCAAATTCCCTATCTCCCTCCCACCCTAATAATAACATTAAAACAACAATTCCCAGTAAAATTCCCAGTACTATCCATCATAATCCGGTGGGAGCAGCTAGACAACAGGAGAGTTCAATTACAAGGAGGTCAGTTTGGAAAGGCCTGCCGGAAGAGATACCTTTGCAGGAGCAATAATAATAATAATAATAATTATTATTATTATTATTTATACCCCGCTCTTCAGCCCTAAAGGCTATCACAGCAACTTACAATTATTATTTTTAATTAGAGGGTTCCCTGCCCTCAGGCTTACAATCTAAAAGACACGACACAAAAGGAGAAGAGAATGTTGGTGGGTGTCATGGCCAGCCAAGAGGTTGAATTGGAGGATGAGGAGGAGGACATGGTTCCTCAGGTGCAAGAGGAGTTGGAGGCTAGACCAGGTCCCAATTCTGCCCTGCCAGACCCCAGCCCTGCCATCTCAGCCCCAGGAGCGGAGGCTCAGCCAGGCTCTAGCACTGTGGAGCTCCCTTCAGAGGCTCAGCAGCTGAGTGTGGCCCCTCAGGAAGAGCCAA
Organism: Urosaurus nigricauda; assembly: GCA_034509955.1. NCBI lineage: Eukaryota > Metazoa > Chordata > Lepidosauria > Squamata > Phrynosomatidae > Urosaurus > Urosaurus nigricauda. The sequence continues at coordinate 5,806,318 of JAOEGL010000003.1, forward strand.
GCTTGAAGGTCCCTTCCTTTAAGGAAAGGAGAGCTGAGAGTGCTGGCGTGCGTCGGCCCTGCAGGCTTGCAGAAAAGCAAGCTGCTGATAAGGCACAGCTGGCAACAGGGAGGGAGTCTCCTATTTAACCACCTGTGGGATGCCATCCCTTTGCCAGAACTTATTGCAAGATCCTTTGGTGTGATTGCGTGCTGGCTCCGTGTCTTACAACTTTGGAACGAACTGGACTACTGCTGCCTTCTCCTTGCCCTGACCTCGGACCGTACTGATTTCTGTGACTTCTCCAATCCTGACTCCGGCTTTGACTTCTGTTTTACTTTTTTGGACAATACTAAGGTCTGAAGACTTTCTCTCAGCTGCAGAGCTAGTTCCTTGCTGAGCCTTCTTATCAGTGTGTGTGTGTGTGATGGCCGCAGTCCAGGACAGTGGGGAAGGGGATCAGGTCCAGCAGTTCTTCTCTCCCTCTGACGCCTGGACCTAGGCAGATGGCATGGATGGCTCTGCTTCATGATCTAGGGCAGGCCCAATGGAATTTGGCCTCTCCTTTCACTCCCTCCTAGGCCAGATGGTGTTGTCAGGAAGGAGGGCTCTTCAACAAAGGGCTTTACTATACCTCTTCTATACCTCTTCTTCAAAGGGCTTTGCTATACCTTTGCAGATGACGAGGACAGAGTTTGCCTCTTGCAAGTTTCCTTTTGCAAAGATTGCTTAAAATTACAGGTACTGATGCAAGAAATAGATGACTTTATGCCAGACTGGTTCTATTTGAAGCTGTATAAAGCAACAAGGAAAATATAGGGGAAAGGTGCTTCAACACCCGCAGGCGATTTTCAGCAATTCCTGAGAGTGCTCTTTCAAAATGGAAACACAGGTTATGACAATGTCCCTAAGGACTAAAGGAAGTGCCAAGCTGGACAGAAAAAGCCCAAAGGGCAGGATTCATTGCAGATCCAAGAATAAAGGCCAACCCTTGGACTCTTCATGGTTATTCTGGCATTATCTTATGCAAGAAACCATCTAAAAATACCACAGTCCACAGTGCCAAGACAGTCACCAGTGGCATTTACTGAATATGCATTCATAATCACAATTTAATCTTGTCTCATCACAGACTGTCAAACAGGGTGGATCAGGAGTATAGCTATGGAGTGGGGGGCAAAATCAGGCTGTTGTTAGTGGTGGTGGTGTCTTCAATTCATTTCTGACTTATGGCAGTCCTAAGGCAAATCTATCACAAGCTTTTCTTGGCAAGATGTATTCAGAGGGCCTTCCTCTGAGGCTGAGAGACAGTGACTTGCCCAAGGTCACCCAAGGAGTTTCCAGGGCCAAGCGGGGATTCGAACGCTGATCTCCAGAGTCATAGTCCAGCGCTACACTACACCACGCTGGTTCTTGAGGGTATAGCGCCTCCAATAAAATTTCTGCCTCCCTATTAAATTTTTCAACACTCCTCATATTTCTAGCAATATGGGGAGTGAGACACTGGCCAGCATTCACATCCAGAACTCTTTTATTTGCTGAATTCACATTTCCTTGGTGTGACTTTGTCTGTCCCTTTCCCCCAGGATTCCCAAACACAGCTGTCTCATCTAAAAGTTTGAAGTTACAACAATGCTAGAAATAAGGGTACCAAAGGAAATTTTCATTGCATAGCAAACAGTATCTAAATGGTGTTTGCAGGGAGCAGGGGAGAAAATAGGGCAGTGCCATTTCCAAATCATGGCCAGAATCCTGTTGGGGAATTACAAATGCAAAACTTAGAGTTACACACTCCTGACTCTTTTGTACTCACGATCCCTACGTATTCCCTTGTATAGAGGATACGTGTTGTGTGCCTTCAAGTCGTTTCCGACTTAAGGTGACCCAAAAGTGAAGCCATCACACAATTTTCTTGGCAGGATTTGTTCAGAGGAGGTTTGCTATTGCCTTCCCTTGAGGCTGAGAGCATGTGACTTGACCAAGGTCATCCAGTGAGTTTCATGGCTAAGCTGGGAATCAAACCTTTATCTCCAGAGTTGTAGTCCAACACTCAAACCATGATGCAGTGCTGGTTCACAACTCCCGTAATCCCCACTTACCAGGATGCAGCTGCTGCAATCGATGGGGGTCCATTCCCCTGTTGCATAGGAAGTAGCTGATTCAGATTCCCACTGCCCTCTCATCCAAGTGATCTTCAGAGCAAAAGGGAATTTGAACAGGAACCCCACTTCTCCCTGTAACCAGTGGCATTCCCACATCAGGCATGAACCGGTGTGGGGCGCAGGCTTCCGGTGGTGTTTCTGGGAGTGGGGCTTTGAGTGGCGTTTCCAAGGCTGGGGGTTCCAGGCGTGTTCTCTGTCCCCACGCTGGCCTGTCCTTTTCCTGATGAAGAAAAGGACATCATGGTATGTGGGAAGTGGAGGGCACATGGGGAAGGCAAGCAGGGGGTGGGGAAAGAGCACAGGAGACAAAACATGGTGTCAGAACCATGAATGCATGTATGGATTCTGTCAGAGTTCTGAATATACGATCAATAGATTGGGAATGATCTTGTGGATGTTTTCTTTTCAAATGATGAATTTTTATGCTGTATGCTTGCTTGCTTGGTGCTGATGGGTAGGCTAATAGTGGCTTATGGGTATGTAGATAGTTAGTTGGTCTAGGCGGGATGGGATATGTGCACCTGATTAGGATAGTTTGGGGAACAATAGGTTTGGAATGTGTAAGATGTGGGCTGTGTCGGGTTGGTGTGTGGTAGTGACGAAAAGGTCGGTGGATGCTGGAAATGCCTGAGTCTGAAAGAGAGAAGAGTTAGTGAAAAGGCTGAGTAAGGGTGCTGGCTAGTAGGGGCGATGAATCTATGGGAATTGGAGGTGGGTGCTAGTTTTGGCGCCAAATGGTGGAGTTTGAATTTTTGGGGTTTTAAGGTATTGCTTGGCTGTTGGGAGTCAGGTTTGGCTTAAACACAGACTGGTGAATTTCTGACTATGGGGCTGTACAGACAGGCAGCATGCAGCCACCCCTTTCCTAGCTGGATTGGGGCTGCAGCAACCCCATTTTGTGGCCTTGATCCAGTCTCCCGAGAGTATAAAAAGGAGCCACCAAAAGCGGCTCCTTTTTGCGCCTTCCAAGAGATACCATAGCCACAGCAGCGCTCCTTTATGTCACCCCTTCAGTGCTGCATCATGTGTCACCATGGCACACCCTACCAAAATGGCACCCTGGGGATGGGGTTAGGGCATTGCCTCTCTGTGTATTTAATAAAGTTCTCTGTCATTTCAATATACTGGATTCTTTGATGCACATTGGTTCTGAGTTTGCTCAAGTTTGACATGTGGGGGAAGGAGTGGTGTGCGCGCAAGCAGATGGAGCGTGTGGGATGGTGGGGGAGCTGTCTAGGTGTCACCCCCCCACACACACACACACTGTGGTGTCACTCAGTGTGGTCCACATCACTGTACTCCCCTAGTGACTCCACTGCCTATGGCAAAAACAATTGCTCACAGAAGAAGGTGGGAACATCCGTCAGCTGCTTCCCAAAGAGGAGAACAGATCTGCATTGACTGCAGCAGCTGCTTCCCAGTATGTGAGGAAGGGATGGGGGGAGCAAGTCAGGCCAGGGCGTGCTGTAATTGTGAATTCCTGCATGGCAGTGGTTGGACTAAATGAGCCTTGTGGTCCTTATCACACTAGGGGGCAAACAGGATTTAAACAGGAATTAAACAGGAAATGTCCTATGTTAAACATAAGGCATTTCCTGTTTAATTCCTGTTTAACTATTGTTTAAATCCTGTTTGCCCCCCTTGTGTGATAAACCATTATTCTGTGATGACCCGATGGTGTGTGAGTATGAATGCTGATGGTCATACTGGTTGTGATGTTAACTGAAAATTCAAATAGCATGTACATTTGCTTTTCCTTGCAAATAGGAGCCAACCGGGAAGACTGGCCAGCCTGGAAAGAGTGGGAGCTGGCTGAGTACAGTGTGGTTGATAAACCTTGACCTGTTCTGAACTGTCTGGACTTATCTTGACAGTCCCCCATTCCCAGACCCCAGGTAGAGTCCAAAGCCTCACAAAAAGCCTTTGATCCATACTTCTTTCTCTACCTGCCCCCAAGCAGCTCACAGCCAAACAGCAGCAGTATATTGCATAATAACACATTTATTAAAAGCAGCAGACAGTCAAAGAAAGGGCAGTGTGGTAATTTGCATGCTGGACTTTGCCTGGAGAGACCTGAAATTACATGTGAAATAAAAGGAGATAACATGTCCCCAACGACTAACTTAATACCATCAACAAAGATAAACCCTTTCAGAGGCTACATCTACACTGCAGAATTATTTTTAATTTTTAAAATTATTTTTATTGCAGTAAAATTATTTACAATCTTACAGCGTATGCAGTTTGCAATCACAATTACATTAATATGTTTATACAGTATGCCTGCGTCATACGCGGGAGCGCTATAGGTGGCTTTCAGCTTACGCTGAAAGCCGCATGCCATAAAAGGCAATGGCGCAAGCACTGTGCTGCACCGCATGCACGAGCCCCATTGCTTTCAATGGGGCTCAAGCATTTGCAGAATTTCCCTTACACGGAGGTCTGGAACGGATCCCAAGCATAAGGGAAGCGCACGTTGTACATTACACTTCCATCTTATTCATCGTTCTATATAGATTACCTCCCCCCCAATACATAAATCATACAATTGTCTTTATTTTTGTTTATTAAAGTACATCCACACTCTAAATACATCTGAAATAATAATAATTATTATTATTATTATTATTATTATTATTATTATACTATAATACCAATTTTTTTAAAAAAGTATAGCATGAACTTCTTGTTTCTCCTTCACTTGTTGGCTCATGATTTTAATTTGATGTTCAATCCTCAATCTGTTACTAAATCACAGAGCCCTTATTTCTATAGTGGAGCCCTTAAGGGTCATGTCCTATGTCTTCCAAGTTAATGGTGTTTAGGATCCGTTCTGGACCTCCCCACGAGTTCCAAAACTCACGCATATTCAAGCCTTATAGAATGGGGTGTGTGCATGTGGGGCACATGCCAAAGGTGCATGCCCCATTGGGGTTAATGGCAGTTGCCCCTCCATGGATTTTCAAGTCCACAGATTTCAAGTCCACGGACTTGAAGGGGCAACTGTATATATAAGAATATATTCTTATTCTTTAATTTCATTCAATCTTTCATTTCCCTAGAGCAGCTGTGAAGCACCTAGGAAGTGCACACAGATCCCTAAGGGCTCCTCGGAGCACAGGTTGGGAAAACCTGCTCTAATGTATGTCCTGGGTTTCATCTACAAAATGTTGGTGTGCATAAGATTAAGGATAAAATGGCACCTGCTGGGATAGCTTTCATCTGAGGAAGTAGACTGAAGTCTACGAAAGCTCATGCTGCCAATTTCTTTCTTTCGGTTAGTCTCAAAGATGCTACAAGATCTCTTTACGTATTGATTCTACAGAGTAACACAGCTATATCTTTGAATTCTACCATACTGTATTGCAGTTACAGTTCTGTATTAAATAAGATCGCTGTCATGATTGTGCCACTGTTGCCATGATCATCTATGCCCCTCCAGTCCAGCCAGTGGCTGCATCAAATAAAGGACATTTGCTCAGCTTCCAATCAGGGTGCAAGGATGACACTTCCATACCCCTCTCACCAGAGAGTGGGGCTCCAACAAGGGATTGCAACAGGGGTCCTGCTTCTGATTGTCACAGCCTTGCTTGCTGGTGCAAGGCGACTGGGATCTTCATCCTCCTTGCACCTCAATTGGCAGCAGAACAGACTTTCTTAGCTCAATGCAGGTGATAACTGTTCTGGTGTGTAGGTGGGTGCAATTTGGCCAGAAGACATTAGAGGGCCTCTTAGTATCTGCTGGAGTTTGGTTCCAGGACTATTCCCATTGATACTAAAATCCATGGATTCTCAAGTCCCATTAAGTGGAATGACATGGTAAAATGATTTATATAAAATGGCAAAATCAAGTTTGCTTTTGGAATTTATATTTTTTAAAATATATATTTCAGATGTGGATGCTTGAATCCATAGATAATAAATCCGTTGATGTGGAGGGCTTATTGTACAGGACTTGGGTTACACTTTTGTAACTAAAAGTAGCTGATGTAGAATATTGTCTATCAACTCCCAGATACCTCAGCCAGCAAATAGAGTACAATCGCCTGCCTAGTATGAGGGATCAATTCCAGGATCCTTTGTGTAATATGAAATTCCAATATAATCAGGAAAGCTATTTTTTAAAAACCTAAAATGAATGACAAAGTGTTCCCTCTGGGCATTTCCTATGTCTTCCAGTGGGACTCTATGGTATGCTTTTGCTGGACATTGACTATAGGGTCGTGCTGGAGGACCTAGAAAAGTCTAAAGAAATGTTTTCTCTAGGCATTTTCTAGGTCCTCCAGGATGGTCATCCTCCGGTAAAGTTGTTTCCAAATTATGGAACTGTGTAATAAGAACTCATATAACACGGCATCCTACTGTAATTATTTATTGTAATTAACAGGAAATGAATCATACTATTTTCTGAATCTGTGCATACCCCAATCATGAATTCATGCAGAATGATGGACTCAACTTGGACAATGGTCATTTTTACATTTATATATCCATTGATTTTTTGTTGTTGTTGCAAATGTAATAGACTTTAGAGTTTTAGCTTGAAAGACATCAGCTACCTTGTCTGCCCTGAAAGCACACTTGTATTTAAGACTTCTGGGCAATAACCAGGACCTTTTTTTAAAAACAGTCTGTTGTAACTTTCCACTTTTGTATGCATTGCAACAGAGCACTGCTTTGGATTTTGACCCAAGAGAATGTGAGAACCTCAGTTTTGGCACTTGAATGTTTATACAGTGGAGAAATGAAATGAGGCAAATATACATCAGATTTCATGTCTAGGCCATGGACAAAAGTCCAGGGAGGATACAAGGCCCCTGGAGATTTTGAGAGCTGCAACTGTCTGGTGACCTTTTGCCTCCCCTTTTTGAAACAGTGGGTGAGCCATTGGCACTGGGGAGTTATTAGGGATTGAAACATCATTTCTACACTGCCCTGGACTTTTTGCAAAACAAGGCAAGGGTTCTATCCTCCCAGGCCCTTTGCTGAAGCAAGCCTTTGCAACCACGTCTCCTGATTACTTTCTGGCTCTGGAATCAAATGGCAACGTGCTGCAAGATGACGTGGATCAGAACTGGGGTATTCATTGAATCATCCATGCATGACTCTGAGCCCATCTTCATACTACGTGCCTGCACAATGTTATGAGCGTCACCTGGGTGTCATTTTGGGAATTGGCAGCGATTGCGTTGGATATGACCAATGATATACTTCTCCATTTGCACTCCTAACTGTGATAAAGAACCAAACTATTGGTTAGGGTTTCCAGATCCTAGCCTATAGCCAGTGTCATGTAGTGGTTTGAACATTGGAATACAACTCTGGAGCTCAGGATCCCAATCTCTGCTTGGCCATAGAAACCCATTGCATGACCATAAGCAAATCACATTCTCTCAGCCAGAGAGTAAAGCAAAAGCAAATCCACTTTGAACAAATCTTGCCAAGAAAACCCCATAATAGGGCCACCATAAGTTGGAAACAACGGCTCACAGCAACAAATAATAATAAATAAATAAATAAATAAATAAATCTTTATTTATATACCGCTCTTCCAACGATCAGAGCGGTGTACACATACAAAAATTAAAACATATACAAAAGTTAAAAACAATTAATCAGAAGACGATTTAACAATTTCAGCCCAAGGGGTGGCGGTATTCTGATCCGAGCCATGGTGGGGGAAGAATAACGGCGGAGGAGATTCAGGGGTAAGCCTGCTCAAATAAATACGTTTTTAACCCCTTCTTAAACTGGGTAAGGGAGGCCGCCAGGCGGAGCTCCGTGGGCAATGAGTTCCAGAGGCTCGGGGCAGCGATAGAAAACACCCTCTTCCTAGTGATTGACAATCTGGCCTCTGGAACTTTAAGTAATAGTTGCTCGGTAGATCTAAGTGTGCGGGGCGGATTATGTGAGGAGAGACGGTCCTTCAAGTACTCTGGGCCCAAGCCATTTAGGGCTTTATAGGTAATAACCAGCACTTTGTACTGAGCCCGGAAGCAAATAGGCAGCCAGTGAAGATCTTTTAATACTGGTGTTATATGGCAGGCCCTGGGAACCCCAGTGACCAGCCGTGCTGCCATATTCTGCACTAGTTGTAGCTTCCAAGTGTGATACAAAGGCTGCCACATGTAGAGCACATTGCAGAAGTCTAATCGAGAGGTTACCAGAGCATGTACTACAGTTTCAAGGTCTCTCCGGTCCAAGTAGGGACGCAGCTGGCGTATCAGCTGAAACTGAAAGCAAGTGCTCCTGACCGTCGCATCCACCTGAGAAGTAAGATGGAGTGACGAATCAAGAAGCACCCCCAAGCTGCGTACGGTGTCCTTAATGGGAAGCGTGAGCCCGTCCAGGACAGGTGGAACCACCTCCATCCCTGGGCCGGGAGAACCTATCACCAGTACTTCCGTTTTCTCTGGATTCAGGCTGAGTCTGTTTTCCCTCATCCAGTCCATTACCAATTCCAGACAGGCCACGAGAGGAGCGATGCCATCCCTGGTCACTGCATCAGTCGGAGACATAGAGAAAACTATTTGGGTGTCATCAGCGTAGTGATAACCCCGCGCCCCATGCCTCCGGATGATCTCTCCCAGCGGTTTCATGTAAATGTTAAAAAGCATGGGGGACAGGATGGCTCCTTGAGGGACCCCAGATCTGATGGTCCTCTTGTCGGAGCAAACGTCCCCCAGCTGCACCATCTGGAACCTCCCAGAGAGGTAGGACCGGAACCACTGGAGCACAGTGCCTCCGATTCCCGCCTCCGCCAGGCGCTCCAGAAGAATACCAAAGCCTGGAGTATTAGAGTTTGGATCCTCTTTCAGTATCCTCAGGGGAGGGGGAAAGGGGTTTGAAAGTGGGCCATTTCACAATAACCAATTTTCACACTATGATTCCACTTTTAATTGCCATGGATCCATCCTGCGGAATCCTGGGATTTGCAGTTTAGGGAGAAGCACTGAGAATTCTCTTAATATGTTTCTTGGGAGAAAGGCGGGATATAAATTCAAATAAATAAATAAGGTGTGAACTTCCACTTGTTGTTTTGTTGTTAACTGCCTTCAAGTCGATTCTGACTCTTGCTGCCCCTGTGGATGGGACACCTCAAAGACATCCTGTCCTCCACTCATGTCCTGCAGATTCATGCCTGTGACCTTCTTAATAGATTCCATCCATCTTGTAAGGGAATTAGGCGTTCCCAAACATATCCCGGGGATCGAAGGCGCAAGAGTTTCAGACCAGACCAATTTTAATGATTCCAACCAAGTTTATTAACCAGCTGGTGGGGGTAACAGCCACCTAACGGTGAAAAACCTGTCCCCCCCTTCCTTGTTCAAGTACATGTCATTTATAGTTTCCTTTAGAATTATTCACCCAGCGTTTCGGCCAATCACAATAAAATTCTGTTATCTCTACCCAGCAACATACCTGCGGTTTACCATTTTCACTGTCTCTGTCTAGCCTAGCTTGGTTACATTTCCTGCTTGCAAAAGTAGTTCTGCTAAAAGTAGTTCTGCTTTTTCTACTTGCTTCGTACATAACTTACAGAATCTGCCTTTGCCATTTACTTTTCCACTCAGCTTATTTTTCTAACTGAGCTAAGTATGCCCTGGCTCAAGGGGACACCCTTGGATCAGTTAGACTGACCCTCTCATTCCCCCCTTTTTCTTGTAAGTTATGATACGAGGCACTGTCATTTTTATGGTAGGTCAAGCGCGCCAACATTACTTTTCTCTCTAGTTGAAGCATGCTTTCAAATCTATTTTGCAAAAATTTAAGCAAGCAAGGCAAGCAAGTACATACAATGATTCCCATAAGCAGAATTAGCAGGATGGTTACAAACAGACCTTTTAACCATCCAAAATCTGGTAGCCAAGAAGTTAACCATGACCACCAATCCCAGCCTCCCAGGCTATATGTTTTCTTTACTGTTTCTGCTATTTTATGTAATTGTTCCACATTTTCTTCTATTCGTCCACTTTCATTTATGAAGTAACAGCAGGTGGTATTTAGCCACATGCATAATCCTCCTTCCTTACTTAATAAGTAGTCGAGGGCTATCTTATGTTGTAAAACTACATTAGCCAAGGAATCCACCTCTCGCTGCAAGATTGTTATACCTTCTGCAGATGTATTGGCAAGACTTTCTAGCTGATATGATAATCTTCTCAACTGTTTCACATTCCAGGCTATCCCTATGGCCGGTATGCCAATAGCTACGAACCTTTCCCCCTCTGTTAGATACGTGTTGTCCGGGTCATATCCCTTGCTAACATCATATGCTCTCTTAAATCTGTGCCAACCGAATTGTCTGTCCCATGCAGTGAATGGTTGTAACTTTGGGTGATAAGCCAGCCCTCCTGGCATTATGGTACCTATAGTGCATGTTCCATTCCATATAGGGGGAAGAATCTTTCCAGCCCACTTTCCACATATCCAATACATACCTGGGGACAGTCCACCTATCCAGGTAGCTGGCGAGGCCGATGGCCTCATTTGCTTATTTAGTGCCCCCAGTGGTGTCCGACTTCCTTCCTGACCAAATAAAATGGTTTGATTCCGGGCTCCACAACTGAATGGGTAACTTAATTCTGAACATTGTTCACTCTTGTTGAGGTGTATAGTAAGATTACAATATTCATAATTTCCCACATTCATCCGTCTTGCCAGTGATAATCGTCCATATCCATCACTCAGGTTTCCTTCCCATTTCATTATTGGGGCCCACTCTGAATCGGGGAAATTTTGAACACATAGAGCTGCTATGGGTTTCTTATCGTGTCTTAACAAAAACTGAGCTTTGTCAGGTGTTCCTATCCCAAAATGCACCTTTGTTTCATTCCACCCCGTCAGGTTCAAAGTCGCAGAAACTATAATTGGCCATCCCTGTCCATGATGTGAAGGGCCATGTAGGCACACCCAACAATTACTTTGGTTAAATTCTGTGGAGATATTATTAACCATCTGGTGAAACTTATTCCGTGCCCACCGACCACTACAAGGGAAGGGAAACAGAAACATCATTATGATGATCCCCAATAGAAGCATTATTATCAGATGGTAAAGCCTAAAACCTGACATCCTAGCACTCGGGGGGCAAATGGGGACAGGGTGATCTTTTTGTTTTACATGTAAGGTAACACCTGAGCTATTTGCTTCTGATACTTCAATTAACAATTGTCCCTTGTTTTCTTTCGCCATGGCTCTCGGGTAGCCAAGGCTCCTGTTCTTCAAGGCGGTGCTTGGTCACCTGACCTCAGACAGGGGGCTCACGTTGCGATGCTGCCCTGTCTTCCCTGGACCGCTTGATCCGAAGACGCAGTGGATTGTCCGGATCTCCCTCTGCTCGCCACTCCTTTGGTCCTGTCCCTCTTCAACCGGGTGTAGTGAATCCAAGGCTTCACTCCCTTCAGTTTAGCTGCCGTTGGTGTGGTCAGCAACACATCATATGGTCCCTTCCACTTTGGTCCAAGGGGGTTGCTCTTCCAATCTTTCAGCCAGACTCGATCTCCTGGAGAAAAAGGGTGAAGAGCAGTAACGGGGAAGGGGTATCTGATAGTTTGCACATACTGCTGTAACTTTTCTATGTTCTGGCCTAATAACTGTACTTCTTTAATCACTTCAAGTTTCCCAATCTGTTCCACATCCCCCTCAAGTCTATGCAAGTTCAACGGTGGTCTCCCAAACACAACCTCATAGGGAGAGAGTCCCAAAAATCTAGTTGGTGTACATCGAACTTTAAAGAGTGCCATTGGTAACACAGTTACCCAGTCCAGTTCAGTCTCTTGGCACATCTTAGATACTGTCCCTTTAAGTGTTCTGTTCATGCGCGCCGAAGACTGAGGGTGATAAACGCAGTGCAATTTCCAAGTCACACCTAAAACTTGAGCTAATTTCTGAACAATTTGATGTACAAATGCAGGTCCATTATCACTACCTATATACAAAGGCAACCCACTTCTAGGTATAATTTCCCTTAACAAGGCTTTAACAACCTGTTCGGCTTTTTCATTAGTGGTGGGAAAGGCATCAACCCATCCCGAAAAAGTACATACAAACACAAGCAAATATTGAAACTTCTTACACTTAGGCATTTCAGTGAAATTTACAACCAATGTTTCCCAAGGGGAAAATCCAACCCTTTGAACACCTGGGGGTAGTAAGGGACCCACCCGGGGATTTGACTTTGCACATATTTCACATCTCATTGCCACTTGTTTTGTTATAGCTGTTAACCCTTCAAAATACACTTGTCGTTCAAGCAATTGCTGCATGGCCGTTCCCCCTTGATGATATTGTTTATGCAACTCCTGAACCATATGCCATGCCAACACACTCGGAACATACACCTTCACATTCGGAAATACCAACATTCCATCAATTGCAAAGCCAATTCTAATACCTCATTTTCACATCCTTCTTCAGCTACTTGTCTTGCTACTTGATCAGCTAACCTATTTCCTTTTGCTACATTTTTGAGTAATTTCCCTCCTGCGGTTAGCAGCCCTCTTTCTTTGTACATTGCACCATGGGCCTGAATGGTTAGAAATGCATATTTAGAATCTGTGTAAATATTTGGCCCTAAAGATTGTTTTCCCAATATCTTTCCTTCCTCTGTAACTATAGCATAGGCGACTGGGGTTAACTATCTCTTTGTCTCTGCCATCCGCATCTTCAGTCCTTTGTCTAACATCTCCTTCATTAACATCTCTCCTACTTCACTAACATCTCTCTTGCAGGCTGTGCTGGCAAGGTGGAGTTTGGCTCTCTTCCAGCTTTTCATCTACATGTATCTCTTCTCTTTTCTCTGGCAGCTTTTGGCTTTCCTTCTTGATCCTAAGTTGCAGCTGTCAGTAACTTGCTCTTATTCCCTTCATTCTCACTTGCTTCATCTCTCTCCTAGTGTATCCACTTGTCAGGGCCCTCAACTGGACTGAAAACATTCTCTTCTAAAACCTTCTGTCTTTTGTGGTTCCTTTAACATCAAGGGCATTTTGGGAAACATCTGCCTTGGAGTCTTCAGGGTTTATCTTGTGTCTCCATCCCTCCTTTATTTCCTGAGTGAAACCATCTTGGTCTCCTGCAGGACATCTGGACATCTCTAACCAGGTAACATGTATGTCCAGTTATTATTATTATTTATTATATTTATTATTATTATTATTTAAATATTTACAACAGACTTGATAGCTCCAGAGTCAATTCCATGGGAGCTAGCCCACATAAGTCATTCCCTAATGCCTGTGTAGTTGCTGCCGACACCCACGTCGCACCTCCTTCTCTCTGGGCACTACCTCCACGTCCTCCATTTCTATTTCCTCCCGACTCCCAGAGTTGCGGCTATAACATTTGCCTTCTTTTTAAACTTCGCGTCCTCATCCTCTCGTCCCACATACACTTGTGATGCTATTTCCAAAAGTCTAGACAGGGTCATGTGGGCGAGTCCGGCTTGCTTTTGTAACTTTCGCCGGATGTCTGGGGCACATTGACTTATGAAACTTTGTTTTAATGCTTGAGTGCCCTGTGACAACTCACTTTCATCTTCCATATCATATGGGCTATATTGTCTGTAGGCGGCTTTAAGCCTCTCCAGGAATGCTCCTGGGCTCTCATCTTTTTCTTGCTGAATATCGTATATTTTCTTCAAATTCACGGGTCTGGGTGGCCCTCTTCTTATAGCTCTAAAAATATATTGCTGATATTGTCCCAGTTCCCGTCTCTCTTTCTCAGTATTGGGGTTCCAATTCGGGTTATAGGTTGGGACCCGGCTTTCTTGTAACTTCACCAGTTGTTCTCCTGTGGCCCCTTCTTCCTTCTCTACCTCCTCCCTGGCCATCCTAAGGATCTGTCCTTTTTGTTCCGCAGTGAATAAGGCATTCAGCAATTGCTGGATGTCCTGCCAGGTAGGGTTGTGTGTACTGAAAATTCCTTCCACTAACTGGGCCATCTGGTATTACTTGAGGAACTTCTCTCAGGGGGCAAAGTTTTCTATCTTCTTCTTTGTCTCTGGGTCTTAAATTATAACTTGAACCACCCTCAGGCTCCATTCCCTCCAGTGGTGGCATATCATTGTCTTTGGAAGGTATAGATGGATATATATGGCGATAAGGTGGTGGCCAAACCTCGTCGTCCTCCGGAGTTCCGGAAGGGGGCAAGGGTGGTGGAGCCTTCGGAGCAGCAGCCCTGAGGGGCATGCATTTGCAATCTTGAAGCCATTTAGGCTGTGGTTGCATATCCACTATGATCTGCCAGGCTGAGATGTAATAGTACTGGTCTGGATGATATCTAGCACAAAAATCAGCTACTCTATCAACCAGTCTCTTATCCAGGGTCCCTATGGCTGGCCATGATGGATTTAGTGGAAACGTTGGCCATTCTAATTCACAAAAGGTTCTTAACTTGCCTGGCTTACGGGACCCTGCAGAAATGTATTTCTTAAATTCTGACCAATTATTTAACATACAATCCAAAGGGGTCACTCCTTTTGACCCACTGTTTCCTCCCATTTTCCTTTGGCTAGAATCTTGGGGCACCCTCACTAGCCTTAACCTAGGTACCTTATATTTTACAATCCAAGGGGGTTACTCCTTTTGAACTACCCCCACCTATTGCGGAAACTGGATTCTTGGGGCACCCTCACCAGCCCGACTTTCCTCCCATTTTCCTTGGCTAGAATCTTGGGGCACCCTCACTAGCCTTAACCTAGGTACCTTATTTCTCCTTTACCTTTACTAGGTCTAGACCCAACCCAATATTGATCACACAATCATACAGGGTAGACAGGGATTCGTGATCACTTAAGGAATGGGGGGGAGCGATCACTTGACTCATTGGATTTGCCGACCCGGTCTCCCAGATGCACATATGGCCAGATACGGGCAATGCGACAAACCCCACTCTCCGCCGACCCGGTACTGAAACAATGGTCAGTGTCGGGAAATGCGACGACACACACACACTTCACACACCTCCCGACTAGTTTAAGACCATTCATACACCCTCATACTTGCCTCGAGGCTCCACCAAGACGTCTTCTACCCCGTTGGTTGGATCAATTCGCCATTGGCACCAGGAACGACCGACGAGCCGGACACAGCAAAGGGAAGCCGATGGTCTTATAGCAGGGCCCCTCTCACCGTACTGTCGCCGTTGCTGGCTCCGACCGCGGTGATCCTCTGGCGTGGTCAAAGGCACATCAGGTCCAACTCCTGTCCTTCGATCTGGTTCCCGGCCAACGCACCATGGAAATGTAAGGGAATTAGGCGTTCCCAAACATATCCCGGGGATCGAAGGCGCAAGAGTTTCAGACCAGACCAATTTTAATGATTCCAACCAAGTTTATTAACCAGCTGGTGGGGGTAACAGCCACCTAACGGTGAAAAACCTGTCCCCCCCTTCCTTGTTCAAGTACATGTCATTTATAGTTTCCTTTAGAATTATTCACCCAGCGTTTCGGCCAATCACAATAAAATTCTGTTATCTCTACCCAGCAACATACCTGCGGTTTACCATTTTCACTGTCTCTGTCTAGCCTAGCTTGGTTACATTTCCTGCTTGCAAAAGTAGTTCTGCTAAAAGTAGTTCTGCTTTTTCTACTTGCTTCGTACATAACTTACAGAATCTGCCTTTGCCATTTACTTTTCCACTCAGCTTATTTTTCTAACTGAGCTAAGTATGCCCTGGCTCAAGGGGACACCCTTGGATCAGTTAGACTGACCCTCTCAATCTAACATCTGCCTTCCTCTCTTTCTATGTCCCTCCACCTTTCCTAGCATTATTGCCTTTTCCAATGAGTCATGCCTTCTCATGATGTGGCCAAAGTACAACAGCCTCAACTTGATCATCTTGGCTTTAGGCTTGATCTGTTCTAGGACCCATTTATTTATCTTTTGGGCTGTCTATGGTATCCTCCATCCGCTTCTCAAGCACCACTTGTCAAATGAATTGCAAAATAAGGCAAGGGTTCTACCCTCCTGGATACTTTGCTGAAGCAAGCCTTTTCAGCCATGTCTCCTGGGTTGTTTTCTGGTTCTGGAATCAAATGACAACGTGCTCCAATGACATGGATCAGAATAAGGGAATCCATTGAATCATCCATTTGTGACTCAGAGCCCATCTTCATATTATGTGCCCGCCCAGTGTTCCAAGAGTCAGCCCGGGTGTCATCTTGGGAATTGGTAAGGATTGTGTTGGATATGACCAATGATATACTTCTCCATTTGCACCCCTGATTGTGATAAGGATCCAAACGATTGGTTAGGGTTCCCAGATCTCAGGGCCCAGCCTGGACCCAGTACAGTGTAGTGGTTGGAGGGCTGAACTGGGTTTTCTGCAAGTGAAGTAAGTTAACAATGAAGAGAGAAAGTGGGAGGAGGAGAGAGAAAGTGCAATTTTTTAAAGGCAACTGAAAACATGGGGTGACTGGATTACCACTCTTGCTAAGTCAGGACAGTTGGAGCAGCTGAGCTGCATTCCTCAGCGGATACATCTACACTGTAGAAACAGTGCAGTTTGACATTAAGTGCCATGGCTCCATCCTACAGAATCCTGGGATTTGTAGTTTTGTGAGGCACCAGCACTCTCTGGCAGAGAAATCTAAAGAACTTGTAAAGCTGCAAACCCCAAGATTCCATAGGATGGAGCTACAGCACTTAAAATGGTAACAAACTGCATTATTTATACAGTGCAGAGGCACTGAAAGTGATCCTTTGTAGCTTCATTGCTTGGTAGAGATCAGCAGTACCTGTAGTTGTTGTTGTTTCTGTGTGCCTTTAAGTCATCTCTGACTTATGGTACCCCTAAAGCAAAGCTATCATGGGGTTTCCTTGGCAAGATTTGTTCAAATGAGGTTTGCCCTTGTCTACACTGAAACTGAGAGAGTGTGACTTGTCCAAGGTCACACAGTAGGTTTTATGGACGAGCTGGGGATCGAACCCTGGTCATAGTCCAACACTCAAACCACTATGCCACACTGGCTCACAGTATCTGTAGCATCTAGTCATAGCATCTAGTCATATGTCTTCACTTCTAAAAATAGTTGGAGAGGATGGGAATCTGGGCAGGTGAGAAATACCACTAAGGGGCGGTACAGACAACCCAAAAAGGGCGGCCTGGCACCACCTTTTTTTTTTGCTGCAGAACTTCGCCGTAGCAGTTAGATGCTGTGGCGAAGCTGTGCAGCAAAAAAGGAGCGGGGCAACTCTGATCCTTTTTAGCACTGCAGTTGCGGTGCAATACACAGAAAAGGTGTCATTGGGCGCCTTTACTCTGCCGCAACTGAGCAGCTCCATCTACAAGCTGCGCAGTTGCGGAGGCACCATTACATACGCCGTCTAAACAGTGTTATGTAATGACACAGGCGCCATTACGTGTTAGGGTTCGGGAGAGTGCAAATGCTGTGCACTCCTGAACACTAATCACAGCGCAAGAGTGCCTCTTCCTGCCCATCTTTTTCGGGCCAATGACTCTCAATCCATGTGCCTTCACCACAGCATGCATGATGGGATATGGGTTTCCCCAAGCCCTCTCCTGTTGCTGGTGCTTGTATAATGCTCATCTCCAGTTCTTTGAGAGCTTTCTGATATGATGACCCGATGCCAGGGCTTATAAACCAAAATGGCTCCAACCTGATTTGGAGCACTGATGTTCCATTCCATACTTTGCTCCAAATAGCATGATGGTCCCAATAGCATCACCGGCTGATCATTTTTCTTCCCCTGCTCCCCCTTCCCTTTCGGCTGGTTTTTAGGTACATTTGGACCTCTGTATCATTCCAAAAAGCAAGCCTTGATTTTTATAGTTTTTTGTGCCCCCCCCCCAGGTTATGTGACCATGTTCTAGAAAAGGTCTTGTAGAACATGGCCCCATAACCCAAAAATGGATGCCGGCCGTGAAAGCCTTTGACTTCACAAGCACTGATTTTGTCTTTTACTATAATGGACATCATTTAACTTACATTGTATTTAAGGAGACTTGAGCATGTAGGAATTTTGGTGTCCATTGGGGGTCCTGGAAGCAAGCCCCAGTGGATACCAAGAACCCGCTGCACATTGCAGTTGCAGAAACACAACATGGATAAGAACACTGCCATGCTGCGCTAAGAGGCGTATCACTTACCTTGGAACTTCATTTAGTACCCAGACACCTGGCAACCCCAGTGTAAAGAAACCTTGATCCTCATGCAGTCCTTCACCCACCATTACTGCCACCTTTGCCTGCCTGCCTGCCAAGGCTGGCTTCCAATTCTTTGCATCTGCAGAGGCCAAAAAATGCAGACAGTCTATTAGAAATATTGTTCTTCCAACCATTGCATCATTGCTACTGGATCTGTCTAGATCAGACCAAAAATGGACTGGGAAACAGACTTATGTCCTTAACTGCCACGAAGGGAAAAAGTGGCAAGATGTGGCATTGGTTCTTTGACCTGCGCTCTGTCTGCTTACATTTGAAATGAAGCCAGAAAATATGTTTTACAAACAAGGTCTACTAATGGTGTCTAAATTCCCTCAATAACATGCGAATTTTCCTGCCTGGATCAGACATGGAAGGCTCCAACAAAAGGAATAAAGGCTGACTCTCCCTTATTGAGAATTCAGAAATCCGGAATACTCCAAAATCTAAAATGGTCCACATGGGTGGCTGACATAGTGACACTTTTTCTTTCTGGTAGTTCAACCTTTCTTCGTGCACAAAATTATTTTAAAAGATTTTGTGCAAAACTAACTTCAGGCTATGTGTATAGGAAATGTAGATTACTTTCATAGATTTGGGTCCCATCTCCAAGATATCTCATTGTTATTGCTGTTAACTGCTCTTGAGTCTGCCTTGACTCATGGAGACCTTGTGGACACCCCACTCTCTTCCATGCCAGCATTCTCTGAAGATGCCAGCAAAACATCAGGAATAAACTCTTCTAGAACATGGCCACATAGCCTGAAAAACCCATAAAAATCCACTGGGTGACCTTGGGCAAGTCGCATGCTCTCACCCTCAGGGGAAGGTAATAACCTCCTCTAAACAAATCTTGCCAAGAAAAACCCATGACAGGTTCACTTTAGGGTCACCAGAAGTCGGAAACGACTTGAAACAACAACAACAATGCACAAGGTAAGAAAGGCGAGAGCAGTTTGCTCTTGCCTGAGCCTGCTGGGAAGAGCAAGATTCTCCTCCCTGCTGAAGTCTGGCAGCCAGACTGGTCTCGGGTACATCTAGAAGAGACCATATTACTCCAATTCTAAGATCTCTTCATTGGCTGCCCATTAGTACCAGGTGTTGGTTATTACCTTTAAAGCCCTAAATGGCTTGGGTCCAAAATATCTCCAGGACTGCCTTCTTTCATATAATCTACCCCTCTGGGAAAAATTTGTTACAACCAATAAAAACCAGGTTATCCACAACTGCCCAGAGGACCTTCTCAGCTATCGCTCCCAAACTATGGAATGGCCTGACGGATGAGATCCATCATATAACCATCTTGGAGAGCTTTTAAAAAGCTGTT
Organism: Urosaurus nigricauda; assembly: GCA_034509955.1. Classification (NCBI taxonomy): domain Eukaryota; kingdom Metazoa; phylum Chordata; class Lepidosauria; order Squamata; family Phrynosomatidae; genus Urosaurus; species Urosaurus nigricauda. The sequence continues at coordinate 5,825,950 of JAOEGL010000003.1, forward strand.
AAGACAGATCTCTTCCGACAGGCCTTTCCTGAATAGACACCCAGCCACCAAAGAGAGAAAGAAATGAATCCGATGTCATTGGTTGTTTGCTTGTCCATGGTTGTTGCTGTTATTTTATTGTATAAATTGCCATTGATTTGTAACAGGTTTTAATTGCAGAATGTTTAATTCTGTTTTAAGGGACGGAGGGTGGCGGGGGTCTATGTTATGTATACATTTTAATGTTGTAAGCCACCTCGATTGCCTGAGTGCAGATGAGGCGGGATATAAATACATTTTTTAATTATTATTATTATTATTATTTAACAATGCAAACCACTTTTGCATTGTGAACTCAGCTTGCAGCAATGGAAATAAGCTGAGGACAGATGGGTGAAAATGGGAGCAGGAGAGAGAACCTGGGACTTTTTAAAAGCAGTTGACTGAAAGGTGCATCTATACTGGAGAAACAGTGCAGTGCAACAGCACTTTAACTGCCTTGGATTTGGGATTTGTAGTTTAGTGAAGCAGCAAGAGCAGCAGCAACAACGTCAGCCTTTTATTACAGTCCAGAGATCATTAGGTCACACATTAAAGACATAAACATATTGAAACAGCTCCATAAAACATAGGATGTAAAAGGTATCATAAAATTTATCAACTTAGTAACTTTAGAAACAAGCATGATAATAAAGATGAAGATAAATATTTGTGTGTGTGTGTATATATATATTTGTTCACTGCCCTTGAGTCGAGTTTGATCCATGGAGACACCTCATATATTTATATATAATTTGTTGTGTGCCTTCAAGTTCTTTCCACCTTATAGTGACCCTAAGGCAGACCAATCATGGGGTTTTCTTGGCAAGATTTGTTCGCATGCGGTGTCCCATTGCCTCCCTTTGAGGCTGAGAGAGTGTGACTTGCCTAAGGTCACCCAGTAGTCTTCCATGGCCAAGCCGGCATTTGAACCCTGGTCTCCAGAGTGACAGTCCAACAGCCAAACCACTATGGCACACTAATTGTGTTACACATGTTCAGATATTATAGTCTTACACTTTTTAACAGCAGAGAATGTAAAGAGCAATCACTTCTGTTACACAGCCCACTTTGGCAGGGGAGGCAAAACAACCTTGGAAAACTACAGATCCCAGAGATAGTATAGGCAGGACCTACTGTACAGCACTTGGAAGTGGTATCAAACTACATTATTTCAACAGTGCAGATGCACACAGTGTGGAATAATTGGGGGGGGGGGGTTACTAATCAGGACTGTTCCAGCCAAATCTAAGGGGTGTGTTTTGTCGTTGCAATATATATATATATATCTGTGTGTGTATAAATAAATAATATATGTATATTAAAATTAATAATAAATGATAGTAAGTAATATATATATATATATATATATTAATAATAAACGATAGTAAATAATATATAAAAATGATATTATATAGTAATAGTAATAGTGCCAC